>PVIW01000351.1:0-414913 GCA_004026585.1 Noctilio leporinus | reverse complement strand
CAATGAACAGGGAGACAATGACTAGCTCATGGAGATTAAATCTAGTAGCAGAGACAGGTAATGAACACAGAAATTAATGCAGTTAATTACAAGTAATGAGTGCTATACATAATAAAATAAGGCGCAGTAAGATTTTACAAGAAGAAATGCAAAGGGAGAAAAATTAAGTAGAACAATTGGAGAAGTCTCTTCTAAAGAGAAGGCATTGAACCTGAACAAAGAGAAGAAACCTCATAAATCAGAAAAAGTGTATTCTCCAGGAAAAGACAACAGGAACAAAGGCCCTCGAGTTGAGAGAATATTGGATTGACGGAAGATCATGAAGAAACCTTTTGGACCAGCAAAATAGTGAGGCATGGACCCAGGCTGATGTGGCACAGTTTGTTGGAGTGTCGCTCTGTAACTGAAGGGCTGTGATTTGTATCTGAGTCAGAGCTCATACCTGGGTTGCCTGTTCTGTCTCTGGCAGGGGTGTCTATGAGCCCCAGTCCAGGCATGTGTGGGAAAGAGCCAACTAATTGATACTTTTCTCTCACATCAATGTTTCTCTGTCTTCTTCTTCCCTTCCTCTCTCTCTACAAGCAATTAACAAAAAATGTCCTCAGGTGAGAATTAAAAAAAAAATGTTATGAGAAATGGTAAATGTGGAAAGAAATGATGTAGACTAGGTGGTTGGAGATGAAGTGAAGAAGAGTGAATTAGGGCTTGTGGATTTTTTCCCATTGTTTGGGAAATCTTTGGAGATTGTAAACCAGAAAGTTAGGTGTAATTACTGTTCTTGTTCTCTAACAGACCACCTCAAGGTTCCAGGCCTCACATCAAACATCAATAGCGTTTTCTTTGTTACCCATCTGCATTGCTGTGAAATGAGGGCTGGTCTTCACTCTACATGATGTTATTTGTGTTGGCCCAACTGGGAATTGGAAGATGCACTTTAGAAATGACCCCTTTCCCCCTGGCTGGTGGCACAGTGGATAAGGTACTGGCCTGAGAACCCAAAGGTCGCTGGTTCGATTCCCAGCCAGGGCACATAACCAGGTTGCAAGCCAGCTCTCCAGCCAGGTCCATAGCTGGAGGCAGGTGGAAGGCAATCACACATTGATGTCTCTCTTCCTCGCTGCCTCTCTCCCTTTCTCTCTCTCTAAAAATAATAAATGAAATCTTAAAAAAAAATAAAAAAAGAAGAAATGACCATTTATGCTGCTGCAAATAGGTGCAGGCAGTTGGCTGAAAATCCAATGGGGGCTGAAGGCCAGAGACCTTTGCTTTTTTCCATGTAAATGTCTCCAGACAGGACTCCCTGCTGGGCTATGTGGGCAGATTGGTAGCTGGATATAAGATGAGAGTCTCAAGAGACAGAAAGTAGAAAGTACCAGTTTCTTTTATGCTTGTTCTGCAAATGGGCACAATATCATTTCTGCCAGACACTATTGGTTCTGTGTACAGAGGTCAGATTTTGGGGAGAGACATAGATTCTATTTCCAAATGGAAGAAGAAACAAAGAATTTTGGGACCACACTACCCTTTGGTCACCAATCATTTCCATTTCTCTCACATGCAAATATTTATTTACTCACCCTGTCCAACAACTCCCAGAAGTTTCTTCCCATTACAGCATCAGGATAAGAACATGGAACGAGATTTCATTACCTAAAACGTTTTTGCTGTGGATGAGACTCTTTAGTACTCTACTGTGGTCGTACCTTTTCCAATTCAGCATTCATCGACCTGAACTGTGGTAAAGAAAGAGGCACATTACCTGACCCATCCCCTGACTCCAACACACATATCTAACATCCAATGATTGGAAGGGCATGAGATACTGCAATAGTCCTTGAAGGGAGTTCAGTGAGTAGAAGGCACAGAGTGGTCCCTGGTCCATAATAATCTTTAAGTCCAGCTGGGCAAATGTTGTTAATTTATTGGTAAGTTCACAGTGCTGTTCTCCAGGAATGATTCTTTATGGCTTGTGGTCTCTCTTTCTCTCTCTGGGATGTTGGCTCTGTCCTTTGAAACATCAACCTCTTTCTATGAAATGTGGTTCATATTTGTATTTCAGTAGTTCTGTTTGCATGATTCCTGTCCCTAGAACTTCAGAAGTTCAAAACTTGTTTTTATTTTGCACTGTCTCTGTTCCTTTCAGTCCAATGTGGTGGTGCTTCTGTGAGAACATCTCTGCAGGCTTTCTATGAGTTTTATTGGGGTTTATTCATTAGGGAGAAACACAGACTCTCTGAGATAAGCTGGCTTCTGACTTGAGATTGTTGGGAGGTTCCTAGGGGATAATAACAGCTAAGCAAGTTGGGGTTTGTTCTGCATTTGCAGCCAGATGTGACTGGAGCCAGAACAGCAGGGGGGCTGCTGAGGGCTGGCCATGCCTTTCTTCTTACAGCCTCTAGGCCCAATAGACGTGCTCTCTCCATGTGAGCTAGTTTGTGTTTCATCAGCTTGATGTCTGGCTTACAGAATGTGGAGTTTTATCACCTACCCTAGGCAGTTACATATCATCATTATTTGTCATGAACATGAGACCTCCAGGATTCAAGATAAGGGAGTGTAGACCCTTACCTCTTGATAGGACGATTATCAAAGTCTCATTGTAAGAAGAGCATGTAGAATTGGACGCAGTGTTGCCGTCATTTTAAGAAAATACAAACTGCTATAAGAAAAAAAAATCAAACTGGCAGTGGCTTGAAAAGAAGGATTGTGTGTGTGTCTGTGTGTGTGTGTGTGTGTGTTTGTGTGTGTGTGTAGCTTTCATCTCTGGGCTACTCTAGAATAGACTGTCTCTCTGCTATTGTGAAGTTCAGGGGAGGGTGTGCCATAGTTCTTCCTAGTGCATAATGCTGAAGTTTTACACATAATTTCAATGCCCCGTCTAGTTTAGTATAACATACTAAGCTGCCAGAAAAGGTGGTAGGTGTAGTCCCTAGCTGGGCAACCATGTGTCTAACTTAAACCAAATGACTTGATTATGTACAAAGGTAAAAGTAGATGTTGCTGGGAAACCACTTGTTTCTTCCACAACGACAACCCAGTTTTTGTTTCAAATAGTAAGTTTGGTGCTATTTAAAGAATGCCCAGCCCTGGCTGGTAGCACAGTGGATAAGGTGCCGGCCTGCAAACCCAAAGGTTGCAGGTTCGATTCCCCAGCCAGGGCACATAACCAGGTTGCAAGCCAGGTCTCCAGTAAGATCTGTGGCTAGAGGCAGGTGAAAAAAGCAACCATACATTGATGTCTCTCTCCCTCTGCCTCTCTCCCTTCCCCTCTTTCTAAAAATAATGAAATAAAATCTTAAAAAAAAAAAAAAAAAGAATGCCCACATTAGAAGGACATTTTATTTTATTAATTAAAAAATTAAAAAATTTATTTTATTCATTATTTTGAGAAAGGAGGGCAGGGAGGAAGGAAGAGAGGGAGAGAGACATCAATGTATGGTTACCTTTCACCTGCCTCCAGCTACAAACCTTGCTGGAGACTTGGCTTGCAACCTGGTTATGTGCCCTTGCTGGGAATCGAACCAGCGACCTTTGGGCTCGCAGGCTGGCACCATTCCCACTGAGCCACCAGCCAGGGCTTAGATTTAAATTTTTTTTAGCAATTTCTTTCACTTTCAGATTTCATCAAGATTTATGTGCTTTTCTCTGCTGAAGTGAACTCTGTGTGTCTCTTCACAAATCAAGTGTGCGAAGCAAGGGATTCACGTCAACCTGACTAAAATGTAATAAAACCAACTGGAAAAAGCCAAAAGTTCACTTTTGCAGAATATGAATAATGTTAAAGAAAAAAGTACGGCTCCTCCTGAAATAATCTGTTACCACGGCGAATGACTAGTTTAGTGGGGAGCAGGGCTAAAATGTAAAATATCTTAAGAACATATGTTACTGCTTGACTGCATGTACCTGCAACTTTTTCGGAGGCTAGGTGTACAAAGCAAAGGTATCATATTGCAAAAAAAATAGTTTCTATTAAATTTGGAAGCTAATAAAAACAAGAGTAACTTATCTGAATTATCACTTACATTTTGCGTGATGTCTTTCATATTCTTGGAGAATTTATGAGTAGAATCTAGCTAAGTATTTACCAACAATGGAGTGACACTGAAGATGGTATTCATTTGGTTACGCTGTTTTAGTTCCTTCTGAGAAATGCTTTTTAATGAGCGTGCTTTCCAGAAAGCTCTTTGACAATACTACAGATCTTTTTAGCTATCATTTCATAATAAATGTGGCTTAGATTAATATTTATTCACTGTCGGCACCTCTCAAAGGAAAGAGCAAATCTGCATAATTCAAACCTTTGAAATATTTACCCTAGAAGTAGGGGCAGTTCCTAATTTAATTCAACCAATCATTACTCCCACTTTTAATTCATTTTGTTTTATATTTGTGGATTTCAGGTTGCATATAAGAAAATATATGCATAAGATCAGAATTTGATACACCGAGAAAGCCAATGGATGCTATTAAATACAAACATGTTTAAATTGCATAGATATTTCATGTTGCATCTATGCAATTAATTTTTATTTATTTTTTTATAATTTTAAAGATTTTATTTATTATTTTTAGAGAGAGGGGAAGGGAGAGAGGCAGAGAGGGAGAGACACATCAATGTATGGTTGCCTTTCACCTGCCTCCAGCTACAAACCTGGCTGGAGACCTGACTTGCAACCTGGTTATGTGCCCTGGCTGGGAATTGAACCAGCAACCTTTGGGTTCACAGACCAGCACCTTATCTACTATGCCACCAGCCAGAGCCCTATGCAACTAATTTTTAAAGTTGCATTCAATTGAACATGGTTGGAATGCTTAAAAATAAGTCTTATCTATTTTGTATATGAAAATTAACTGGTTTGCTGAGTGCACTTTTATTTTTTAAATATAAATTTATAATTCTTTAAAGCCAAATTATTAAATTGCAATAAACTAAATCATTTTCAATAAAACATACAAAAAATAATGCCAACTTTGTCCCACATACACTACATACCTAGCAGCATTTCTAAACCTCACTTAATTGTTTTTTTTAAAGGCTGCTTTGCAACCAAGTTTTTCAGGCAGTTGCATTAACCAACTATATTAGCAATTTGTTCACTTTGTTACAGAGAGCTAAAACCATGAAACAAATACAAAAAGATTTGGAGAGGAAGACAACTTGAATATATTTTGTGAAGTTGGTTTAAAATAAGTTTTACAAATCTACCCAAGTATGTGCAATGAATAATCATAATACTATTTTTTGGTCTAAAAACTCAGAAATTTAATGTGAATGTGGTTTTCATTCACAAAGTAAGTCTTTTGCTACATTTTACATAAATTAATCAGATAATTTTTGGTATGTTTATATATTTAAAATTTAATTTAGATCAACAGTTTCACTTCTGTTTACTTAAAAGATGCAAATTTTTATTCAGTTTGTGTCAGAGACAAATAAATATTTTAACCCTTATGTCAAATAGAAGTTTAATATTAATCTATACACAACAATGATAAATTCATAAAAACTGCATTGAAGTCTGATTAGAACGTTAAGACAGAAAAAGACAACTAAGAAAAGGAAATGTAAGTGGCCAATAAAATGGTTAACCATGAAAAATGAAGTATGATTTTTTACCTCTAGTATTAACCTTTAAGTATAAGAGATTTGTCCAGAAAATGTCCAGCCATCATTAATGTAACAAGAATGGTCTGCACCACATCTGTGTAACTTGGTAGCAAAGGAGAGTAGACTAGAAAGTCCATGTATGAACAAGGATGACTTCACTTTACTAGTCACTAGGGGTGGTAGACACCTTTGAGTGAGCATGTGTACTAGGTGCCATCACATTCAAAATCATAGTGAATAGAGCAATGAACCTTTACCAAATTGTGCTTTTAGCTTGAACATTTCTCTGTAGAAGTTATTCAGATGAGTCAGAAGGCTGCAGCTGTGGGCAACTGGCAACTTGGCAGCTTCATCATGACAATGCACCTGCTCATGCATCCCGTCTCTTGCAGAATTTTTTGGTGAAACATCATATTACCCAGGTGACTCAGTGTCCCTACAACCCAGATTTGGTCCCTGTACTTCTGGCTTTTCCCAAAACTAAAATCACCTTTGAAAGGGAAGGGATTTCAGACCATTGATGAGATTCAGGAAAGTATGATGCAGGAGCTGATGGCAATTGAGAGAATTGTGTGAGGTCCCAAGGTGCCTACTTTGAAGGTGAATAAGACATCATTGTCTTATGTATAATGTTTCTTGTATCTTTTGTACAATAAACATCTCTATTTTTTATATTACATGGCTGAATACCTTCTGGAGAGACCTCATATGTAAGATCCAGTGTTGGAAAGGTGCATTATATTCCAAGTGATATCGGTAGGAATATTTTTATGGGAAGAATTAACACAAAATTTTGTGTTAATGTTGAATTTGTATAATTTTCTTTCTCTATGCACTTGCAAATAATTTAATCTATTTCAGCTTCAGTTATTCAGTGTGTTACATTGGCATAATGATGTCTACGTAATGAAGTTATTACATAGAGTAAGAAAATCAGTCATGTAATGTTCTGTGTGTACAGTCTATGTAAGAATTTGCATAAATGGCAACCAGTATGATTATAGTTTATAATCATATCTATATTAGTATTTTCTAGAAAGAAGCTTAGTAATCTTCATTAAGAATCTTTGCAATGTTTACATCTTTGGTCTAATATTTCTTTTTGTCATAATTTATCCTACAAAAATGATCAAATTTTCACACACATACACACACAACGATAATATCTATTTTTTTGATAAAGATATAGTGAATATTTATAGAATGATTTACTAATCTAAGTACATTAAACGTTTCTGGGTTTTATAAAATGCTTTGGTATAATGCATTCAGGCACAAGTAGGGTGGTAACTCATGTGAGCATGTTGACCCTGGGCCTTGGCTGGCTGCACTTCCCACCTGCCCTTTGAGAAGGCAACTGCATAGCTGTCTCTGGCATTTCAGTTTCAAGATGGCACTTGTGTCTCTCTTACTCTCAGAAACTTCCCATTTGTGGAGGAAACTTTGAAAATGTCTTCCCTTTCTGAAATGAGCTTGAATTGGGAGCATAACTCTCTCTAGTTCTTCTTTTATTATCTGAAATATAAAGAGTAGTACACTTAGCAAAATATAAAGAGTAGTACACCTAGTGAAATATAAAGAGTAGTACACTTAGCAAAATATAAGCAGTAGTACACCTAGTGAAATATAAAGAGTAGTACACTTAGCAAAATATAAAGAGTAGTACAGTGAGCAGGCCAATGTCCAAAATCTGATTTCAGTAGGTGCTGTTTTTTTCTATATATACTTCACTGGCTACACGTGTTTTTGTTTGTTTTCACATTTTAACATATCGATAAATTACAGGCCACTTAGTGATACTGCATTCTCAAATACCTGTAGCATGTAAGTCCCCTGCAAAAATTCCAATATTTAAGCATAATACCACATCACAATGAATAGAGACAGAATACCTGTATTAGCTAATATTAATTCCATTTTTTGAGAATATTAAGATGTTCCAAAGTGACTTTTATTGCTGATTTCTTCACACCTGGAGTCAAAGACCACACATTATTCCATTTGGTTGTTTGGCTTTTAAATATTTTATATCTAGAACAGATGCATCTCTCTCTGTCTCTCTCTGTCTCTCTCCCCACCTTTTTTTCTCTGCTTTCCTCCCTGCCTCTCTTTCCTTTTACACTATAGAAAGTTCAACACTGGGTGTGTTACATATTCTCATTTGTAACTTAGACTTAATAAATTGATGCCCTGCTCTTTTCTAAAGTATGTTATTTTCCATAGCAGCTTCCGTAATTTATTCAATAAATACATATTGAATACTGAATGTGTTCCATGCATTGGACAAATTGTAGCTATGGCAGTGAAAAAGGCAGAAAGACCTTTCATTGCTCTTCTTTTAAATAGTCCTTCCTTTTTGTAAGAATCCACTGACTTAAGATACCTGTTTGAATATAGACCTTAAAAGGACTGTCATTTACTAAATTATATTGATGATGTCTCTTCTCATCTTAAGAATGATACTTCAATAAATTCAGAGAAACTTAGCAGGTACAATTCTAAAAAGTTAAATTCAACTCCAAACCCTTGGTTCTTTTCCCATGGAATACTTTTTGGGTGATATTAATATATAGCAGTCTAATGCCACCAGCCAAGAATGGGTGCCTGCTCCCCAAACTAATTATTTATATGGCAAAGCTTAAGAATTTTGAGGGTTTGTGTATTGTGCAGTCATCACATTCAAAATGACTGAGTGAATAGAGCAACGAATCTGCATCAAATTTTGCATTAAACTTGAACATTCCTCCACAGAAAATATTCAGAAGACCATTGGGAAAATGACTACAGCACATAACAGTGTGGCTCAAATACTTCAAAGATGGTTAAGAATCTGTTGAAAATGAGCCACGTTCTGGAAGGCCTGCAACCAGCAGAACACCTGAGAATACTGTGAGTTCAACTCAGCCCCTGTAAAGCCCATATGTGGTGCCCTGTGACTTCTGGCTTTTCCCACAACTAAAATCACCATCAAAAGGGAAGGAATTTCAAAACCATTGATGAGATTCAGGAAAATACGATGGGGCAGCCAATAGGGATTCCAGCACAGGATTTTGCAGAGTGGAAGAGACGCTGGGAAAACTGTGTGAGATCCTAACATGCCTACTTTCAGAAGGACTGAAGTATATTTTTCCTGTGTGCAATATTTTCTGTATCTTGTATCTTCAATAAATGTCTCTATTTTTCATATTACATGGCTGGATACCTTCTGGACAGGCCAAATGGAGGATAGAGCCTACAGTGGGACTAAATCCCTTTTATTCCTTCTTAAGGGAGCATAAACTAAGTGCAGCTATAATTGTTAGCTTCGGTTTAATTTTTACTGTTGTCATTAAATATTTTGGTCATACTGGATGAGCATTTTTATTAAAACATCTGTTTTTAGATTCTACATGTAAGTGAAAGTCTAGAGAATTTGTCTTTATGTGACATTTAATTTAGCATAATTCACTCAAGGTTCATTCCTGTTTCAAACAGCACAATTTTTAAAAAAAAATTATCTAACACTGAATAATATTCTATTGTATGTATGTATATACCACATTTTCTTTATTCATTTATCCATCAATGGACCCTTAGTTTGCTTCCATATCTTGGCTATTGTAAATAACGCTGCAGAAAACATGGGGTGCATATGCCTTTTCAAGTTAGTGTTTTTGTTTGATCCATATAAATACTCAGAAATGCTATTTACAAATATAAATTATAGGGACAATCCTTTCTACTTCTTAAAACCTCAAGCATCTTTCCAGGCAGTGAAAAGCATTTAAATGTTCCAGTAATGTTATCTTGTAAAATAATAGCCATCACTGATTGAACATTCACTATGTAACAGGCAATGTATTAAAGGTATATAACATATAATTTCCTAACTCTCAACAAATTGCATAAATGTTTTCAGGTCCAGTAGAATTTTTCTCATTGCTTGTTAGCAAACTGAGCTTAAAGGATGCCCATGAAAGTAGCCAAGATCATACAAGTAGTGATTGACAGGGATTGAAACCCACACTTGAAAAGTTCAGTATCTTTCCACCACCATATGTGCCTTAGAACACAAACAGGCAAAACACAGTTGGGCCAAGGTCATGTCTCCCCATTGCCATAATACTTGGTCTGGGAGCACAGACCTAAATTTTAAGCAGAATAGTATTTGTCTAAATCAAAAGGCTAATATGGGTAGCCTCCCACCCCCCTTTTGGCAGGTTTAAGAGGGCCTCCATTTTTCCTAATATACATTTGTACCGGCCTGGATATTTTCCATCTACTTGAATTGATACAACATAACCCGACAAATAGATTGAGTGCAGAAACAGTGGGCAATTCAGCTGTCTTCTATTAAGTCAGGCATTAAAGAGACTCCCCAAAATATGAAATACCATTTTTTTCCACTTCTCTTTTGTGGTGAACAATATTTGTCATAAAAACACATTACCTTGTTTACATTTATGTGTTCATTATTATTATTTAAAAATAAGTAGACATGGCTCAGTTGGTTGGAGCATTGCCCCATACACCAAAAGGTTGGGGGTTCCATTCGGGTTCCATTCCTGATCAGCACGTGTATGGGGGGGCAACCCAGCAATCTTTCTCTCTCACGTTGATGCTTTTCTTTCTTTCTAAAACCAATAAATGTTTTTAAAAAATGACTTATTTCTCAGTTTTTATTTCTAACGCTAGAATATCAATAAATATAATGCACATAAATGAAAGGCCTTTGGGGTCCTCATAAGGTAAGAGTGTAGGCGTTTCTGTGTGGGGACTGCTGCTGTATGTAACTGTGTCATTCTTTTTGTGTCTCAGAATACTCTTTATGTGCATGTATTACTTTATTTAAGGTATAAACTTCACAAACATGGAAATACTTCTGTTTCTTTTATTTTTCAAGGTGTATGATACCATGATATGCACATAATTGACACTTAAATATTTTCAGATTGTTGATTTGCAGAGGTTGATTCATTTACTCTTATTTTTACACAGGTAGTTAACCCAGAGCAGGAATTCAAACACAGGCTTATAGTCTTATTCAAAATCACAATTAGAAAATAAACTTTTTGCCGAAACTGAAGAACTTCATCTTTTACCACTTGAAGCTATTTCCCATTTTTAGAATATTCTAACTCCCTCCTGGTTAATATGCCTTTTTTGTTTTGCAGCCCAAAGTTAGGACTTGCAGTCGTGTCTTACTAAAGAGAAATTATCTTCTTCCTTTAAAAGCTGAAATTTATTTTCACAACATGAGATTTTTAAATATACATACTTAAGTATAGCTGAAAGAAACAAAGTAACAAATGCATTGCAAGTGTGGAGGGAAGTAAAATGGAATTTCGCTTTATGAAGTACATTTAAGCTTCTTAATGGCTGGAAAAGCACTTCTGTCTTTCTGTTAGGCTCTTAAATTTTTATCTTTCCCGGTGTGCATATGTTCCCATCTCATTTCTGTACACGGCTGCCTAAAATTAGCATAAGGCAAATCAAAGCAGCCTCACGGTGGGAATCTCAAAGTGAGAGAAGGTGGATATAGCTTTCTAGGTCAATCATGCATCACTAACTGACTAGGCATTGCTTTGTCTCCCTTCTAAACCCCTAGGGAAAGAATCCAATTGTGTGTTATTCACTCCATACAATTAACTGAAACTGTGTCAGTAGTGTATTTGGGAGGGGAGGGAGCGAATGTGTTATTTCACATGGAACATAAGGCTGATTTCTATATATCAATGTAAAGGAGCAGATATGTAGAAAGGTTCTCAGCTTTAGGAGTCCAAATAATTAAAACCTTCACATGATGTTAGACCTGTAGATAAGTTTATGGAAAATGTCCACTGATTTATTAAAAATCTATTCCCAAATTATAAAAGCCTTTGCTTCAATGTCTTTAATATTAGTTGCCATGATGCTCAAAAAGTAGAAATGTTATTATCGCTACAGAGGCAAGTCATATATAATGCTTAAATGGCAGTTTTAGTTGGTTTCTCAAGAAAATAGCATTACTATTCCAGATAGGTAACTTTACTGGTTTCGGAATGAGATAAATAGGCTTGTTTGGAAATTTAAAAATATGTATAACTGCATACTTACATTGGCACTTGTCAGACCATATTTTTGTGCTCAATTTTGAAATGTAAAGAAGTATAATGTGGGAACAAAGTTATGTAATTTTATAATAGAGAGTTAATAGCATTATAATATGCTTTATAGAAAAGAAATTATTTAGAAACACAAAGACTTGCGATGGCCCTGGGTCAACAGGCGCCAAGCCTGATTTGTTGCCTTCAAATCTTGTGCCTAAAAGTTATACCACAGCTAAAATGGAGCTTAGAAAAAGCCTCTGAAGCCTTATTCTAGTGATCCATATGGTCTGTAAAATGTTCCCTTACAGTTCATAGATCTATTATCATGTAATACAGACATTACTAAAATGGCTGGCTTATTAAGCACATCTTGCAGTAGGAGAAATCAGCATGAATTATAATATATTTTACTATTGTCAAAAATATTAATGAAGTAAAATACCTAAGCTCTACTATACTCAAGTTATTAAATATGAAATTTATTGCAAAATATACTAAACATTGACTCCATGCATTATTAAAGATCTAGCTTAATATAAAAGGAATAAAGGAGTTATATAGTATATAGTATTTAAAATAGTTCTGTATTTCTCAATGTGTATTGTTTTAATTGTAAGTAATAATTATTGTGCAATACATTTTAATATTCTGAACTGGTAATGAGAACAGTTGGGCATGCCCACTTTCCCTTCTGGTAGAGATTAGGAGGTTGAGTGAATGATCAAAAATGCTGTAACACAGAATTATATGAGTCTGAAAAGACAAGATAATACCTTGAATTCATCATCACTAACCTTCCTTCCCAATCAAATGGGTACAAGGTTGGGGAATTCTAAGAAATTTAGATACTTGATTTTTTGTTTGTTTTTTCAATGATTCAACTTTTATTAGGGAAACCTTTTAGTGTTTCTGAAAAAAGGAAAAAGACAAGTCTTTTTGCCAATTAATTACTAGATGTAGAAGAAAGAATATGCGTGAGACTCAGAATCAAACTAAGATGTGAAAGGGAGAAGGCCTAACAAAGGTTGCTGATTAAATTTTACTTAAGTGAAGAGAGGGTAGGAAAGGCTCTAAAGTTAACATCATGCAATTTGTTTGGACTCTGCTTCATTCAACACATTTTTATTTTGTACTGAATATATTCGTATTTGGCTGCTTGAATTTATTCCTGATCAAAGCACCCAAAACCCATTGCCTATGTGAATCTTTTTTTTTCTACTGGAGGGAGAGAAATCATTGATTTTTTAAAGCATTTAAGATAGGTAAATTATATCACAGATTAGAAGGCATGGCATACTCTATATGTGTGTGTGTGTGTGTGTGTGTATGTGTGTGTATATATATATATTATATATATATATATATGACAGATTTATTAAATTATCCATTCTTTTATAAAACTATTAAAAGCTGACTGCATGTGTTGGAAATGGTGATAAGTACAACCAATGCAATCTTTTACTCTGTTTGAAATTATAGTGGAGAAAGGAATATAGCTAGTAAACAAATCACTGAAGTTGAAATGCCTTTAATGTGAAATGCAGATTGCTATGAGAATGGATACACAATCAATTTTGGTGTAAGAGTAGACATCAATACCCCAAAGAATACATAGTTGAAAGTCCTAAAAGTAAAGAAGATAAGCAATTTCAAAATCCATAGCGTGTGGAGTAGGAAGAAGAGTGGCATAGCCCCAAACAGCAGGAAAACCAAAGAATCTACAGTTCTTTTAAAGTCAAGCTGAAAGTAGATGGGGAATAAGAATGCAATACAACAATGGTATTTCAAAAATGGTTTCTCTTTCAAAACTGAAAGGAAGAGTTAGAATTACCTGTCCCGGGGAAGACCTCAGATAGTGAAGGTGTGAAGGTGAGAAGACCCCAAGCTTGCTTTTTGGTGAGTATGATGGGCTTACCAAGCAGGCGATGAGGGGATCTCTAACACTGTCCCCAAATGGTACGGTGAGTCACAGTTTGGGTAGGGTAGAGGACTGTATTCGAGATATAAATTTGGAAATTTCAAAACTTAATGCTTAAGCTAATGTAGTGAAATGAGATTGCCAAAGGAATGGATATGTATGTGTGTGTGTGTGTGTGTGTGTATATATATATATATATATATATACGTATATATATATATATATAGAGAGAGAGAGAGAGAGAGAGAGAGAGAGAGGTATTTATATAAAGTTAAGAACATGTTCAATCTGAGTTTTCACTAGAAAGCTGACCATTCCAGATCATTTGCTAAGCTTTCATCCTGGCTATTTCATTTGGAACTTGGAGCTATGTTTACATAAATGGGATTATACTCTATACATTGAACTGCAATTTGGTTTGGTTTATAAATAATGATGGAGGAAGATATGCCTTTTTTAGTATATACAATTTCACAGAATGGCTTTTAACTGCTTCATCATTTTTAGTGCTATTGATGTAATAATAAAAAATTAAGGCCCTGACTGATGGCACAGTGGATAAGGTGCCAGCCTGCAAACCCAAAGGTTTCTGGCTCAATTCCCAGCCAGGGCACAAAACCAGGTTGCAAGCCAGATCTCCAGCCAAGTCTGTAGCTGGAGGCAGGTAAAAGACAACCATACATGGATGTTTCTCTCCCTTTTGTTTCTCCCTCCCTTCCCCTCTCTCTAAAAATAATAATAAATAAAATCTTTAAGAAATTAAAATAGTTTATTTAATTATATTTATTAAGATCATTTACATTTTTAATATTTAATTATACATGAGATGAAAGCTTCTTGAACAAAAAAATAAAATAAATATTTAATACAAATGTTTCAAGTAATGCTGTCTATGTTCCTATATATTTCCATGTATGTTCATATAAATATAAGTTTGCATATGGTTTGTTTATCCGTTTGTTGGGTCTTAATCCTACTTTTCTCTAATCATAAGATAATCTTACTCAGCAGGATGAGTGTGATTATGATGCCTGTCGATTAGATTTTAGTATCACAGGACTTCTAAATTCAAGAGCACTACTTCATTTCGTGGTCAACTGAACGTGAAGATATCTTTTAAAAGTCAAAGGAAAGTTCAGCTTCTGCTAGACTGGTTGAGAAATGCTTTGTAAGCCTTTGAGGGAAACAACCCTTGACATTTCACAAATAAAGCTCTTACTACTCAGTATTCACCTCTGTGCTTCTCTTAGAACTTCAGCCCTGTGTAAGATGTCCCACCACTTGCAAATCTGACAAGAATGATGTGATCAAATGTCCTGGTGAGTTCTACATGTCCTAGTGCAAACAGGAGTAATTCTTGGGATATATTTCTGAAAAATATAAATGCTGTATCTAAGGATTCGCAAGTTTTTAATTTACATGGTTACCAAATTGTTCTTATGATAGTGCATCTATTCTCAGATTTTATGTTGTGATGTTGTGCTAGAACTTTTACACTGGACCCCCAGATTCCCATCAAGGTGGTGCTAAAATCAGTGTTCCAACTTGGAGAGGGGTGGGGAATGCTGGTATTCTGCTGTCTTGCTGAGGTCTTCTCATGAGTTCATTTTTGTTTTAAAATTCTTCCATTGCCATTGCACATAAAATTATTAATCAAGTTGGGTTATAGCACATGCATCTCTTTTTATGCTATGGATTGTGACATTTATTATCCAAAATACCTTGTCAAATGTGTTTCTGTTTTCCATTTGATATCTTAGTAGTGTCCCTCTTGAATTCAGCTACTAAATAAGCAGTCTTTCCAGACTCTTTCTTTTTCTTTATTAGTCCATGTCAATTTTATCTCCTACTAGTGCTAAATGTAGTCTGTATTTTTCTTTCCTACACGTGCTGTCTGGTGTAAGTGCTTATCATGTCTTCCCTGGATTGGGTACGCAACCTCCTGATTCATTCTCCTCCTTCAAGTCTTGCCAATCTCACACGTTTCTTGCCCGGGGACAGGCTGCTTCCACTGAACATACTGCTTAATCGGTAAGATATACTTACTAAAACCTATTCATAATGATATTGCTCTTGTTTCGCTGTGCTTCATGAAAAAATTACAGGTGTGCTTAGCTATTCATGTCTTCCCTCCCAGGGCCGGGTCAGCGGGTTCACAATTTGTGCAGTGGCCCAAACCAGGAGAAGCTTCATGCTTGCCTTAGTTCATCATATGAGCATATTTACTCATTTTATATGTATTTCTAGACTTGAATACATGTGGAAAGCACTAAAGCAGAACACTCAAAGTCCTTTCCGTGATATATACGACCTCCCATGCACAATGATGCTGTATAATGTTCTTGCGCAAAGTTGAAAAGCATTTCTCTTAGCCCCCAACAGATGGCTTCAAAAAGTTATTCCAAACAGATGACAAGCTGACTCGATAGCATCTGTGTGCTTTAAAAAAAAGGTCGTTTCTTTATGACAGATGCTGCAATTTCAGGACTTGGGCTAGTTTCACAAACTGCATCCTTCCATGAACTGTGGGCCCACTTCCATGAACAACAGTGTGGACCTTCTTTGGGCTCTTGATCTATCGCCGTAACTCCTGCCTTCCTTTATCCTGTTGTTTCACAAGTTATATCTTTAGTCTTCCAAGAGTCAGGGTAAAATTACTTTTCCTAATTTTGAAAACCTTCTCTGCCCTCTTTCCTTTAATCACTTCTTTTACCCATTGTTTTAACTCATGTTACTTCTTTCTTGAACCTGCACATTTGCTTCCATCAAATGTAGCGTAGGCCACCACCTATTTTTGTATATACTGTTTGTTTTCCTTCAGTAGACTGAAACTCCATGAAATTAGATCGCTTTCAGCCCAGAAAGTGGGTATTGACCCACGGTAAATAAAAAAAAACACATCCACACAAAGATTTACAGACAAATGCTCTTATTGGACACTAGTCATAGTAGTCAGAGACCAAAAAATAACCTAATTGTCTGTCAGCTGTTGAATGGATAAACAAAATATATTATAACCTCATAATATAATATTTAACTATGTAAGAACAAACTATGGATACAGGCAATGGCATGGATGAACCTCAAAAACATTATACATAGTGAAAAAAGCCAGATATAATATATCACACATTATATTATTCCATTTAATTTAAATGCCCTGAAAATGGAAATCTTTAGAGATAGGAAGCATATTGGTGATTGACTGGAATGGGTGAGAGGGAAATCAGCAGTAGCTAAGCTAAGGGACTATTGGAATGATGAAAATATTTTAAACTGGTGATAGTTTCATAACAATAAACTCAGTAAAATAAAATATTGATCTATACACTTGAAATGGATGAATTACATAATATGTAAAATATTCCTCAATAAAGTTTAAAAAAAACAAACAAACAGATTACATCTCTATTCATTTTTGTAGTTTTAACTACCAATCCAAGATCTGGCCCACAAAAAATTTCAATGCCTTCAGATCTACCAAGTATTTAGCTTTTACCCCAAGTCTTTCTATTTATTACTTCTTCCTTTATAATTAGAATATAAATGCCTTATTAATAATTACTACATTTTTGTCTTATATCAAAGATCACCTATAATTCTAATATAGTTCCATGTAATATTTGTTAATGCTTCATGAGTCATGTTGTATTTTCTGCTGAGAATAGTTATTTGAGATGATTCCTGAAACAAAAATGTTCTGTAATGAAATAGAAGTTTGCAAAATTGCATGATATTGACCTCTCTTGAAAGATCCCTAATAAAGCCTAGCTATTACTTAGTTTAAGGAAGTTTGAGTTAGAGGCTATTTAAGTTTGTGTTAGTTGGCTATTTCTATGATAATGCTACATTTTCAAAGGAATATTTTAGTTGGTTCACAATAATAAATGTGTTGTTTCTCACTCACAGATCTGAGAGTCAACGCGATGTAGGTTTACTGCTTCAGGCATCACTCTTCCTGGGACCCAGGGAAAGGGGCAGAATCTACTCAGGGCAGGCTCTTCTCATGATGAATTCCAGGAGACAAGAGGCCACGCTACACCACACAAGTGCATGAAAAACCACCGCTTGAATGTGTTGGATGTTGAGCTCATGGATAGAGCCCCAAGTCAATGGTATGAGGAAATAAGTTTTACCCAGAGTGAAGTCATGGCAAAAGAGGGAATGGAAGGAAGGCCTGTGACCTTGGTAAGCAGAGCTTTCTTAAAGTTTAAATGGAGTTCATTCCTTCTCCTTTTCCCCCACCACAAATTTAGAATCCCATTTTTATGGACCATAGTTTGAGAAACAATGATAATGTAAAAATGTAATTCTCAGATCTGGCTACGTATTAAAACCACACCAGGTGTTTTTATAAAATGCTGATGACTAGATTTGACCTAGACCAAATGAAACAGAATCTTTAGGGTGAGAGCCAGACATTACTGCAAGAAAACTCCCTTTACTTGCCCTGGCAGGTACGGCTCATTGGACTAAGTGCTGGCCTGAGAACTAAAGAGTCACTGGTTTGATTCCTAGTCAGGGCACATGCCTGTGTTGCAGGCCAGGTGTTCAGTTGGTGGCACACAGGAAGCAACCACACATAGATGGTTCTCTCTCCTTTTTTCTCCCTCTCTTCTCCTGTCTCTAAAAATAAATGAATTGAATAAAATTATAATAAAATATTTGAAAAAAAATTCCTTTATTTGATCCATGTGTATATAAGAAAAGGTTGAGACCTATTGCTGTAGAGAAATAGAATATAGCAGAATATGGTTCATGGTCTTTATTGGAACATTTTTAAGTAGAGTTCAATATTTCTTTTTATATCCCTAACCTTAAGTCCATTTTCTTCAGTCATATCTGAATTTTAGCCTCCTTGTTACAGAACTAGTAGCTATTTTTTAAGTTTATATGGGCTTTAATCTAGTCTTAGGTCCTTATCAGGATTCTACATTTTACTTCCCTTGCAGTGACCCTATAAAGAGCAGATTATAAATCTTTTTGTATGATTATTACCACTCTACCTTTCTCTGGTATGTTATTATATAGAAGAGAAGATATTTTTTGAGTCACAGATATATTATGATTACCTACTACATTTTTTTGGAGAAATAAAAACCATAACATATTCTTAGTGTTCTGTACTTGAATAAAAAAATGTATAGTCAACGACTTGCAATATTATTTCTAAAAGAGCATAGGTTATAAATCTTTTTGGCCTTAAATAGTTTGTTCACCTATAGCACAGTGATTTTCAACCTTTTTCTTCTCATGGCACATGTAAACTAATTGCTAAATTTCTGTGGTGTACCAAAATATCTAATTTTGCTGATCTGACAAAAATAGGCATAATTTTGACTCATTCACACTGGAAAGCTATTGTTGTATTGGCTGATATCAGTATTTAATTTGATAGTCTAAGGGAAATGAGGTCAGTGCCCTTGATGAAATAGGTATTGTATGTTTTAAAAATTAATGTGGCACACTGGCTGAAAATCACTACTATAGGAGACTTATTGTTACCATAAAATAAACATATGTTATTTAGCTTATGTTATATTGGTTACTTTATAAACTTATTTTCAAATACTTTGAATAAAAATGTTATTTCATAACTACGCTTAATGAGTTAAAAACACTTCATTTATGTTATAATTTTATTCATATTTATAATCAGAAAATTTGAGTGCTAATATGTAACAGCAATTCAGAGTATGGAATAAGAAAGAAATGATGGCATCTAATTCATATCAAAACATATTAGCAATCAAAGGCAAGAATCAATACAAAGAAAAGCACAGTAGATAAAGCAGGATCAAGTAATCAATAGCAGTGAACTATAGTATATGATTGCTGATAATTGCTAGAAAACCCATTTGAGTTATAGAGTGACAATAGAAAGGCATAACAAACATCTGCTACAAAATTGCCTTAAAGGAAGGATAAAGGTAGCCCTGGCTGATGGCACAGTGGATAAGGTGCTGACCTGCAAACTCAAGGTCCACTGGTTCAATTCCTAGCCAGGGCACACAACCAGGTTGCAAGCCAGGTCTCCAGCCAGGTCCATAGCTGGAAGCAGGTGAAAGGCAACCATACATTGGTGTTTCTCTGCCTCTCTCTGTCTCTCTCCCTTTCCCTCTCTCTAAAAATAATAAATAAAATATTTTTTAAAAAATCATAAAACTTTCTGAAGCCTTTTTGAAAATAATTTTGGGCAATTATTTGTTTTCAGGCCACCAAAAGATGGAAAAAATAGGAGTCTGGCCTCTAAAACACATATTCACAGGGCTAAATCAGATATTACTAATTAAGTATTACTTTATAGGAAATTATGAATATGAATTATGGCAGTTATATGTTTTTTGCATTAAAAATAATTGCCATAAAATTAATGGATTAAACCAAAAATACTTTTTAAAAAATATTTTATTTAATTTAGAGAGAGGGGATGGGAAAGAGGCAGGGAGGGAGAGATACATCATTGTATGGTTGTCTTTCACCTGTCTCCAGCCATGGACCTCACTGGAGACCTGGTTTGCAACCTGGTTATGTGCCCTGGCTGGGAATCGAACCAGCAACCTTTGGGTTCGAAGACTAATACCTTATCTACTGTGCCAGAAGCCAGGGCTTAAACCAACAGTAATTGTTTTACTTTTCCCTCTAATGGTTCTGGGGGCTGATTGGTCTGAGTTGGGTGGTTCACATTCAGAGTCTTACCTGTGTTGCTGGTCACATGGTGGCTGGGTCTGAACTGCTCTCAAAGGCTTCCACTCTCACATGTCTCCATATGACTTGGGCTTCCTCACACCATGGTAGCTGACCATAAGTAGATAAAGAAGACCAGGCAGAAAGTGCAGTCTATATAGCACTTAGCTTTAGAAGTCATATGATGTCACTTCCATGGTAGTCCAGAGAGTCAAAAGAAGGACATGCAGAGCCTGTATCTCAAAGACAAGTGTCAATGTAACATTGAAGAAGTATGTTGGATAGAAGGTTTGTTTAAAAGGACTCTTAAATGTCCTCTTAAATTTACCTTATTGTGGACACTGAAATATTGACCAGCAAAGCTTCAGAAAAATATTTCATGGGGAATTAAATGAATCACTGAATGGCAAAATTAATTCATATGTGAATGCTTTGACCAAATTTAATTTTGGGGCATCTATATTTCTCAGTCACGGATCAGACACCCTACAGCTTTCAGGCATTTATTTCTATTCTGTTAATCTGAGGCCACACAGAAAAGTTCATTCTTCCACATTAGACTGTTCTTCAAAAATTTGAAAACAACTTTTTGTCTCATTTGTATTTTCACTTTAAAGGTAGTGCATGCTTTTAAAAACTTTTCGGTAAAATCGATATTAAAATAGTGAAATCAGAAATACATATAAAGTGCTTAAAATATAGTGTATAAAATAAGTGCCCAGTAAAGTGAGTCAATCATAATGTTCATATCATAAAAATAGAAGATTTTAGTTTAATCAGAAATATTGAGACATGTAATCCTACCTGCAATGGTGTCCTTATTAGGTAAAAAAATATCCATATATTCAGTAACAGAATGCTGGAGTCCTGTAGGTCTAATGATATGAATTTACCTTTGAAGGCCTCTGGAGTACCATTCTACCCTCGTCACCATCATTACTACTGAGCGTCAAATCCCTGATCTCTCCAGTAGATTCTTACTGTTTAAGTTCCTGTCTGCAGGTTATCAGCAGAAATTCAGAACTTTAGCCCATCTTAGATCTACTTGCCAATAATAAGGAACTACAATGCAGTTAATTCAGAAAACCTGGTCAAAGAAGATCAGAAAGTAAAAATAGCCCCTTTGGAGTCCACTAGTAAACTCAGGTGTGCTGGTTTGGAGCCAAAAGCAAATGATGCACTGTGAGATTTAAAGTTTCTCATCTGTTTTATCTGTGCACATTTGGATGTTACATAAAGGAACACAAAGGTGATTTATGGGCAAGTGTTTGGAGCTGGAAGCTGAATACATCAATTGACTTCTAGCTCCAGCTATGAGAAGAGGATTTGAATTGCGACCAATTAGATAGTAAGTAGAGAAAAAGAACATTGGAAATACTGTTTGTATTTTTAAAATTCTTCAGTACAATTTTACAACTAATGAAACAATTTTTTAAAATTAATAACTGGAAGAAAGCCTGGAACACAGGAGACACCAAACTAATATATGTTGAAATCATCTAAGAAGTGCAAATAAGAGAAAATTACAAAGAACAAAGCATTTTCCCCAAGATTTAGAAAGATCTGTGTGGAGGCAAAAACAGACCATTACAATCGGTACCACCAGTGCAGGAATAGGCGTCTGCACAGAGTATATGAAAAGTCTTATGGGCACCTCATCTGACTTGTGAGCATATTTGTGTAGGAGGAATGTTTCACCTGCCTTTGGGTGGCACACTTGCTGCTTAAAAGGATGGAAAGGAAAGTAATGACATTCCAGGAAAACCAATGTGGGCTGTGCTGTGAGTCATGTGTGATCAGGGAGCAGCCTTGATGTCCTAAGAGAAGGCCTTGGGGAAATATTCGAGTCCACAACCCAGGGGTTCTTGCATGATATTCTGAAGAGCTTGTGTGTAATGGGGTAGAAGTGGAAGTAGTTTTAGATGAGACGTTGAAGCATTTTAAGGAGAAAAATGTTAAGATCATTTGTTTTATATATAATAATAATATAATACCTAGTGGTATTGTGTACTGGCAGTGTATTATATCAGGGATGTAGTATGTGTGTGTGTATATAGTTGACCCTTGAACAACATGGAGGTCAGAACCCGTGTGCCACAGAAAATCCACATACAACTTTTGATTCTCTCAGATACCTATAGTCCTTCCTTGGTATCTGTGGAGGATTTGTTCCAAGGTCTCCCATAGATATCAAAAATTATGGATGTGCAAGCCATATATAACGCACGCACACACACACACACACACACACACACACATCAATGCATATAATTGAACCTCCACATCTGCAGATTTCTAACTGCTGACTGAAAATACTGGTTTCAACCACAGTTGGTTGGATTTATGAAATCTCCAAGTATATGGAAGTACAACTGTATATTTATTTAAAACCATGTATAAGTGGGTTTATGAAGTTCAAACTTGCCTTGCCTTGTTAGTCTCATTTCATCTCAATAAAACAAAATCCTATGCATTAGGAACTGCAATTATTCTCATTTTAGAAAAAAAAACCTACAAGCTTAGAAAATTCAGTTTTTCTACAATTATGCTAATGGAATACAGTAAGATTTTTTCTGTTAAAAATGCTTTACAATAGTAATAATATTGGGAAGGTCTATAGTTTGAGGCATTTTTATGCCCTTTATGAATGGAAGCTCATGGCCAGGGGAAACAAATTTCATTGTGTTTTTGAAAAACACAAAGCAGCCATTTTGTGGGGTGAAATCAATGACCTCAAGGGATATAAGCAGTAATGGAAAGGAAGAGGTCAGAACTTAATTAATGCATAGTCAACACAAGCAAAGAGGAATCCTGGCCTGATACACCTGAATTTGGTCCTCAGGATAAAAATAATGTAGAACACTGTAGATCCTATACAGTTCATGTTATCTATCTTCGGGGTCATATGTTTCCATTCTGAACTGGTTTTCCATTAACTGGTGCCTTCAAGTCACCATCCTGTGAATTTCACCCATGTTGCTGTTATTCTTGATCTGCATTCTTTCTGTCATTTTTTAATCTTTCTTGGTTTCCCTCTCTTACTTAAGAATAGACTTTTCAATAACTTACTTAAAAATGTTCCTTGGGAGAAAAATGTACCAAGATCTTCAATGTTGGAAAATATTCTTATTCTACTCCCACATGCCTAAGAATGTGAGTATAAAATTTTTTACTGAAAATCATGTTCCATTATGTTAGATATTGCTCATTGCTTTCTGCTTTCCAGAGTCATCACAGAAATTTCAAGTTATTCTAATTTGATTTCTAGCTGACCTGTACTTCTTTCTCTAGAAGCTTCTTAAACCTTCTCATTGTGCATAGCACTCTGATATTACACAATCATGTGCATTTTGCAACAGAACTTTTCAGTTCACTTTCATCAGTTGTAGTCATCATTTTGTGATAACTTCAAATCTGACAATGTAAATTCTTTGGTTGTAAAAAACTGGTTTATGATTTTCTTCATTCTATTTTTCTCTGTAATCTTTTACAGGAATTGCTAAAATGTGCATGCAATTTGCTCATCTGATCCTCTAATAGAATTAATTTTAATATCATGCCCCTAATCTCTTTTTGCTCATTTCTCTTTATTACTTAAACTTTATCAATGTTTTTTATTGCTTTTTGTTTCTATTATCATGTTTTCAATCCAGAGTTTCTTTTCATTTTTGAAATTTTCTATATATTGTGACATCAGGATTCCCAATTTTAAAAAATTCAGAAGGTATTAACAAGCATTTTCAGTCCCTGCATAATTTCTGTTTCTACCTTTGGCTTCTTTTCTGTATATTTTGTTCTCTTTCTGTTGTGTTAAGTTAGCATCTTTCCTGTTGATGTTTAGCTTATATTTACAGTAAAATATCTTTAAAAATCAGACATCAAATTCTGAACATTGAGAGTGAAGCATTGAGAGTGAATTCACTACAGGCTGATCTAAGTGAGATGTTTAGTGGGTAATTTCTTCCAGCATATTTAGGTTTTTCTTTTTGACTGATACATGTTTTAATAGAAATGTATTTCCTACTTTTATTCAAAGAGTTAAGTATAACTTCTAGCATTCTGAAAGAACAGAGCAATAAAAGGAGGGTCAGTTTTCAACATTCAACATTCATTTTATTCTTTCACTTTGTGATGGAACCTACATATTCAATTATTCCAGGAATTTTTCAAAATCAAAACAATCTGTTTCACTCTTTCAAATGGGATTAATTGTGATAGTGGAAGTAGACTTTCAACATTTCTCATACTTTTCCCTATCCATTTCTCCTTCTTTTAGTGGCATTCCTTCACCACGTGATGAGGTAAGATGCACTGATTCCATCACTAGAACTAGATTTTCCAACAACAAATCTAAACTATAAGTAGCCAAAGATGATAGGTTCTCTTAATACTGACATTTAATAGAAAAATTATGTCTGGTTAACAGAATTCCACTTACAAGTATGCATGTGTTTTTAAGTTTGTAACAGTACACAATTATGTTATTTAGTTTCCCCTCTCTCTCTTTTTTATATTGGAGCAATCTTATAAATCTGAACATATTTACAGAAAATGAATATACAAAAGACAATCTCTTTGTAAAACTATGACAGCAAGTAATATCAATTTAGAGACAGGTTTATTTTCTTGTGAAATGATGCAATCACTCCTATAAAGACACTAAGACAAAAAAGCACAAGGATAACATTGACTAAGGTGTGAAAACTTTATTTTTTGTTAATGCCAATGTCTTTTCTATTGCTAATGGGGATAATTATGATAGGAATTGTGTAAGTTTTCATTTAAAGTGCAAGTATAGTAACAAACAGTTAATATTACTATAATTGAATATATTATAAAATGCACTTTATAGAGTTTTAAATTTATAAAGTGAGCCATCAATAAAATTGTACAAAGGAAAAAAATTTAAGGACATACATAAAAAAAACTTTTACACTTTTTTAAAAGTAGCACAGAATGCTGATTAAACAGAAGGCACAGAAAGTAATCAATAGAGGTGGCAGAGAATTGTTCTCATACCAGCAATAGTTTTAATAGTGTGCACAGGGGCAGATGAATAGGGAGCAAAATGAAATGAGATTGCAGGTCTTCCTCTAAATTTCAGAGAGACAGGCATTTTTACAATGGATCATGAAATGGATTGGGAGCAAAAAAGGAAATCAGAGATGAATGGAAGGCAAGCAGGAGATTTAGTGTACTATGCCTTCTTCCAAAAATACCCTGCACAATTTAGAAAATGAGAAGATGGGATCTGTTGATATTACTTCAGAGCAAACAAAACGAAGATTTTATTCATAATTTTTAGAGACAAGGGCAGGGAGGGAGGAAGAAGGGGAGACACACATCAATGTAAGGTTGCTTTCATCTGCCTCCGGCTACAAACCTGGCTAGAGACCTGCCTTGCAACCTGGTTATGTGCCTGGCCTGAGAATTGAACCAGTGACCTTTGGGTTCTTAGGCCAGTGCCATTCTACTGAGCCACAAGCCAGGGCTTAGAAGTATGTTATTGAGGACCTATAACCACCCTCAGGTGGTTCTCCCTCAGGCTTCAAACTTGCTCAGACCTTTGCGTTGTCTTCATTTTCTGGAGAGTACTTTTTATATAGTGGAGACATACATTTGTCTTCAGAAGGGAGCCTTATCTTTATGGTTCATTAACAAATGAACGTGGAAAGTACGTTGATAAAAGTGACAAAACCCACCACATAAATTACTAATCGAGGAGGAGTAACTTTCTATCCTATTTCCTTTAGCTCAGCCACGCCCGCTATTTCCAACACTGCCACTGTGGGGAGAGGTGGAAGCAGTCGAAATAAAGGACTCTCCACAACAGGATAAACTGTTGCCTACTAGCAGTGCAAAGACTGAACACAGCCAACATTTAATCAACGCCAAAAATAAGCCAGATGCTCTATTTCAGGCCCATCAGTGAAAAAAAGAAACAAAAATTCTGTTCTCGTGGAGCTAAAGAAACCAGTTAAGGAAACCAGAACATCAATAATGCACATAAAAGTAAGTACATTCTATAATATTTTGGAAGGTGATAAATACCTTGCAAAGCAAAAATGAAGAGGAGAGTAGAAGAAATGTGTCTGATAGTACAGGGGTTTGGGATGTAGGGATGGTGGTTGTTTAAAAGATGGTGCTAGGCAAGGATTGACTGAGGAATTGGTACTACAGGAGACCTTGCATGGCATCTAGCAGAGCAGCAATCCTTCCAGGCCTAAGATAGGAACTTCTCTGACATGTTAGAGGAAGAGCCGACAGGCTAGGGTGAAAATGAGGTAAGAAATTGTAAATCATTTTGATTTTGACTTTTTATGAAAAAATATTTTATTTATTATTTTCAGAGAGAGGGGAAGGAAGGGAAGCAGAGAGGGAGAGAGACATCAATGTATGGTTGCCTTTTACCTGCCTCCAGCTGCGGACCTGGTTTGCAACCTGGCTTGCTACCTGGCTTGCAACCTGGTTATGTGCCCTGGCTGGGAATCAAACCATCGACCTGTGGGTTCACAGGCCAGAGACTTATCCACTGTGCCACCAGCCAGAGGCCTTTGACTTTTAATTCTGAGTGAAACGTGGAGGAGGCTTTGGAAGATTTTGAGCAGAGGAATGGCATAGTCCAAAATATGTTTTAAATGGTAGGTTTTAAATGATCACTCTGTTGAGACTAACTTGCTGATAGGCAGAGAATCAGAGAGATTTGTTAATACGACACTGAGTAAACCAAGAAGGACCCGATGATGTCTCCGTCCAAGATACTTCCTGAGCCTTCTGGTTCTTGAGAACAGTCAGAGGACACATGGACTGAAATGATTTAATTACAATTTCTGTTAGACTTGCCCAGTGCTTAATGGAGAGGACAATACAGCATTTTATCCCCACAAATTACAAGATTTAATGAAAGCATACCTACTTATCAATAATAACTAATCATGGATTTACTAATAACATTCTATACATTTTCTCAACTCAAGAAATGTTCAAGAATTCCAGTGTCAAGCAACATTGAACATGCATATATTTTATTATTATCTTCTGAAAGGTAGCATTTTTTGTTTATCTGTCATCTTCAGTGAAGTTATACAACTTCACTAAATGTGCCCATTTTCATTCCACGTGCTCCTTTTAACCCATGGTTCTATTGTAAATGTTTAGATTGCTATTTGAAGAACAACCTCCTTGATGAATGATTCTCTACCTCTTTTTCTCTTATGGAATTTGGAACAATTGAATAGAGAACTTTATTTTTTTTTATGCTCTGTCTCTCTCCTTCTCCTTTCTATCTTGATTCTGCTCATCTAAACTTGGGTGTTTCAGGAAGATGAGTACTAGATTTTCCCCTGAAGAAAAGTGTGCTTCATTTGTATTATTTTATTTTATTTTATTTTTTAAAGATTTTATTTATTATTTTTAGAGAGAGGGAAAAGAAGAGAGGGAGGGAGAGAGACATCCATGTATGGTTGCCTTTCACCTGCCTTCAGCTACGGACCTGGCTGGAGACCTGGCTTGCAACCTGGTTATGTGCCCTGGCTGGGGATTTAAACCAGTGACCTTTGAGTTCATAGGCCAGAGCCTTATCCACTGTGCCATCAGTGAGGGCTCATTTGTATAATTTTAATGATAACACCTATAACAACAAAGTTCAGCCCACTTCTATGCATATAGTTATGCTTAAGAAATGTCTACTGAAATGTTTTCATATAACATTAGGACTGTAAACTTTCATTTTATTGATGATTTTTAAATTATTTATTCTTCCTATTTCTGGTATTTAATTTTGACATTGCTCATCTTTCAGTTGTAGGACAATTTGGAATTGACTTTGATTCAAATAGGCTGATCAATCATTTAAAAAAAAATTTACTTCCAAACTACTCTGAGTCAAATATTCTTTTTTATTTCTATTTCTATAAACCTGAACCTGGCATCATTAGCTGATACTTAATTCACATGCCTAATATTAATGATAATTCCTTGCCTTCAAAACAATTTGGCCTATGTTATTTTATGATACCTACTTACATACTGCATTCAAAAACCTCATGGTGATCTTTTTCCCCTACAGCATCAGGTATAAATATCTCTTGTTCTAACTTTTATGCAGAATTTGATTTCAGTCTAATTCTCAGATTTTATTTTACCAACCCCCAGAATTTTCTGATTTGGTCAAAGAAAAGAAGCAGGAACTAATGATTTTGAAATGCCAATTACATGTTGGTGATCTGAGATATGAAAGAGGATCATTAGAAAGGGACTTCAAAAATAGTATTTGTACATGGTATAGTCGCTTCACAGAGACATCATGGGGGTAGTTGATCTGGAGATGTGACACGTTTAAGGGAAAGTAGAAAAGCTATTCTGAAAAGTAAAATCGGATGGATGGTGCAGTTAATTCGCTTGTTTGCCTCTGGTGGTACTGAAGGGTGAGTTGGAGACACACAGACAATACAGGCGCATTTCCTCCTGTTGGGCTTTTGGATCTACAAGTTGTGGACTGCAACGATAATCACAAGCTTATAATGTGAGTCCCAGCTTAGTGTTGAAGATTAAATAGGTCTATAAGGGCACTCTTGGTCAATTCTAATGTCAGTGCTTTCAGGTTTAGAGAAGTTATTCAGTGTTCAAAATAGAAGCAGGTACATTTCAAAAAGCGAATGGGTTTCATGAAAGGGATTATCAGGACTTTCATACTTAAAAAAACAAATAACAAACAGAAAATCTCAGTGAGCTTTGAAACAGAGATGCCTGGGGTAGCCAGTATTTTTGTGCAGATTACCACCCAGTAGGTGGTATATGCTATTTAATATTTCCTTTTAAATTTATTTCTAATAGAGCTTTGTAACAAGTACTGTGTGCTGTGTATGCATGTTTGCATGTGTGAGTGCGAGAGAAGGAAAGATGGAGACACAGGAGGGAAGCACAATATATTTCATAAAGTCTTATGTCCACAAAAAATGTTTTGTGACTTTAAAGAACAGGGAATGTATTATAAATCTATAGTACCAATCTCTGTCAGGGATGGTGAAAACATGAGTGAAGTCAAGAGCCTGGACCCAGATGTGAGTAATAAAAAGACAGATCACTTCTGGATACTTAATACAACTGGGAAGACGTGGGATTTCCACAATAAAGAGGTTGGGATTTGAGTTCGTTTCATTTGAATGCGCGAGGACAGGTTGTTCATCCAGGCCTTGTAACGGAGGCTCCCTGGGAGCCTCCCCTCGTGTTGTGTAAGTATCCAGGGCCCACGTACTCGGCATTGACAGCAAGCAGCACCTGTCTCTCACCTCATTTAGTACCATGAGGTGAACAGAGCCCCAGCCCTGAAAGTGAGAACTCAGAGAGAATTCTAAAGTTCCGTCGTTCAAATCAAGTGAGGGGATTGAAAAACAGAGAAGCAACTGGTAAACAAATAGATCAATTAAGTCAATATTTCTTTAAAAACAAACATACAAACCATGGACATGGACAACAGGTGGGATTGACTTTGGGGGGAATGGGTGGGTGGGTGGGGGGACAGAGGGGAGCAAAAAGGGGATGGATGTAATACAGCAACAATAAAATTAAACAAACAAACAAACATACAAAACAACAACAACAGCAACAAAAAAGCCCCACCAAAACCTAGCTTATATACTTTGTGTAGTTTTTTAGGTGATATCAATGTTAACTAGGGTGGGGAAACACTTTTTAGATATCATTGACTTGAATATATTTAAAAGAAAACTTATACTTAATCTTTTTATAGCAGTTCATCACGTGTATGGACTATATTATTTTTACCTTTTGGGGAGGGCACAGATTGAAGGTACCTTGAAAGCAGAGATTACTAGTCTTTGGTTATTTATTTAGTCTGTTACATTCTTAGTGCCTAGCACATAGTCTGGCATGTGAAAGGTTATTAGAAATACTTACTTGACCAATATTAGTGGTTGAATGCAAGATTATAGGATTCTGTATTTTGCTTTTCTTGTCCCACTGTAATTAGCTCCAACATCTACTGGCAGGCTCTGTTTTCTCCTTGTTTGTCCATGGCTGGTTCCACAGGCTAGCTACATTTCTATAGTAGCATTCATAAAACAAGTCTCCAGCCCCGGCTGGCTGGCTCAGTAGATAGGCACCGGCCTGTGAACCCAAGGTTCACTGGTTTGATTCCCAGCCAGGACACATAGCCAAGTCTCCAGCCAGGTCTCCAGCCAGGTCCCCAGATGGAGGCAGGTGAAAGGCAACCACACATTGATGTTTCTTTCCCTTTCTTCTTCCCTCCCTGCCCTTCTCTCTAAAAGTAATGAAGAAAACTCTTTAAAAAAGAAATGTCTCCAGCAGATCTCTTGTGAGGCTGCTCTTCAAAATCAATCTTTACCAGGTGTATTTGTTTCCTAGGGCTGCCATTAACAACCTAGAACAAGCTGGATGTTTAAAGCAACAGCAATTTACACTGTCCCATGTCTGGAGGCTAGAGCTAGGAAACCAAGGTGTTAGCCATATTTCCTCTTCTGAGGTCCCAGCAAAGAACCTTATCTTGCCTCTTCCAGGTTCTGAGGACGCCAGGCATTCCTGGGTTTGTTACATCATGACTTCAATTTCTACCTCCATTTTCACATAGCCTTCTTTCTTCTTTGTACCTGTGTTCCCTCTTTTTATAAGGCTACGAGTCATTGGATTTAAGGCTCTCCTTAAATGAAAAATGATTTAAGCCTAAGATTCATAACTATGTATTCAAACACCCTATTTCTAAAAAAAAAAAAAAAAAAAAAAAGCCTAATTTTAGGTTCTTTGTGGACATGATTTTTTGAGGGGAGGGTGGATGCTATTCAACTGAGTACATTAAAATTGTTGAAAACTACTTAGAAATTACTTTATTTAATAGTTGAATTTGGGTTGGTCTTATGACAAATATCCCATAGGACCGCTTTGCAAAAAACAATCAGGAATTTTTCACTTTAACTCATAAATTAAATGTACTACATTTCAAGAGCCAATTAAAAAATGAAAGAAAAAAATCCCCAAAACATACCAAATAGCTTTTGTCTTAGTATTTTTGAAATTCTTTGTTTTGCTTCAGGGGAGAAATTAGAATTGTTTGTTAAAATTTTTCATTAAGCATCATATATACAGATGTAAATGTTGCTTTTCTATATGAGCTTCATTAAGCAGATTCTATATTCATCTTAATGACTCATAATAACACTTTAGCTGTAAAAAACTAATTTTCACTGTGGCAAGGAAATAATATTCTTATACAAATAAAGTGGTTTTAAAACAGCTTCTGAAACTCAGCAGTCAGGAATTTTCAGACTTGTAAACTGTATTTGTTATGCTAGTAAAAATACATGTTTTAACATTAAATATTCTAGAACATAGTGAGATTTCTTCCTTGAGGTGGGAAGTAAAATTATAAATGGCATTTTTACAAGGGTTCACTTTAAATCTTATAAGCTACATCTGTGAATTAGAAATATCTTAGAATTTGAGAAACTAATGTTTTATAATTAACTTCACAAAATTTCTGTAACAATTCAAAGTTTCTTAGGTAAAGAAATTTCTTTCCATTTTTAAATTTTATTTTATAGTATCTGTAAACAAAAAAATGAGGATGTGGACTCTGATATAGTATATGCATATCTTTTAAAGTTTATCTTGTGAAGATACTAGTAAAATCAAATGGTTACTTTAATTATGCCTGAATATGGTGTTTTGGTTATAAAATATGTGAACAGCTTTCACATATATCTATTATCAATATCAAATTATGAATAAAATAATAATTATTATATTCATTAATGTATTAATTTAATGTCTTGATATGTATTCATTACTTTATGCATTTAAATGTAATTAAGTAAATTTCCCAGGTACATAGATACTACTTTCATAAAAATAAAACATAAGTACACTCTCTATATGTCTTTAAGGATAGTATGATTTTTTTTTTTTTTTTTGCTTTAAGCCAAAATAAGAAAATCAAAGAGAGAGAAAGATGCTTGGTGTTCTGGGGTATGGAAGGAAATTTATTGTCCCAAACAGTGGGTTTCCTAAAATAGTATCTATAGAGAATACACATTATTTATATTATCAAGGTAAATTTGTGACAGAATTAGACAAGGAAAACTTTATTCAACATTAGTGCAATGGGGGATGAGACTATTGTAGTATGGGAACGAGAAGTAGTTTAATTCTACTGAAACCAATGGAAGGAGAGTTTTTGAACACTGTGGTGAGCTGGTGGAAAACATTGGTCACTGTGATTAGGCCATCCATGTTCTGGGAACTTAAGGAAATTAGCCTTGCACTCACCCACAGAGACTGGGAGATATGGGTGCTGGGTTTCTTTTGGGTTATGCTTAAAAAGATCCTTCTCAAAAAGACATTTTTGAGTTATAAAATTAGTGAGTGTCTGGGAGAAGATTTATATCTCAAAGGGACAGAGAAAGACTTAAACAGTGGAACTTTCCTAAATGAAATGCCCTAGGAAAAGCGGTATCAGAGGCCTGTAGTGAAGAAAAATTAGGCTAAAATGGAGTTAAACTGAGGAGGACAGTGAGGCTGTCTTTGTCAATATCCTTCTTCAAACACATATTTGCAGTTGTTTTAAGACTAGAAAACAAAACAGAAAATGAAACAACAAAAGCTAATAACAACAACAGAAAGATCTATAATAAATATGTAGCCAAACATGTGAGAAGAAAGTCCCAATATGTGACCATGCTCTTAATTCAGTCTTGCTATTTATTGCTTAACAAGACCCACAGATAATGAAAGTACATCACAGAAGACCAAGATAGATCAACATTTAACACTGACCAATGTTTCATAATTATCAAGAAAATAGCACACACTGTTTTTGGATACTGAACTTGAACTTAAACCTATCATTATGATAATGCATAATATAATGATTCAAAGGCTGCCAGATTACTTTTCATTCAATATGAACAGATGCTCTCTCATTTAGACAAACTGTACCTCAAAACAAAATGTTATTTTTGCTTCTTTATAGAAGATACATATTCTGCCAAGTATTTTTCCAAGTATGTACGGCATTAGATAAATAAGAGAAACAGTTGTAATTATGATGACATTACCTATTAGCAACTGGCGATTTCCTGTGGACCACATTTTATTTCTAGTTTTGTAAGTGAAAATACATTTTAAATTTTATTGCACAAATAAAACAGTTTAATGCCAGTGATATTGCTATTTCAAATTTTAAATGATTATTGCTGAATTGCAGACTTGCAATTAAATTATAAAGAGACTACAGAAACTATACGAAAGCTGTACTCATTAACTTCCTAAGTAGCTCTAAAATATTTTAAAATACAATTCTCTTAAATTTTTGAACAATGCTGATAATTAGTTAGTGGTGGTAAAAGATAAAAAGGACAAGATTCTATCAAGAGGGAGAAAATGAGGGTTTGATTTAAATTATATGTTGTTTTTTTTATTTAAACAAGAAAAAAACTGCTATTTCAATATGTGAACAATTACATAATCACAGTCATCACATTACCATCACCATCACCATCATTATAATCATCATCACTATCAAACCACCATCATCACATATAAACTTAACCGGGAAAGAATACCCAAAACATTTACCTTAGATTCAAATTCTCCTCCAACTACTACATTTTACTGTATTTTTTAAAATCAGCTTAGAATTCCCCACCTCTCATTGTCCTCTGTCTATTAACCTTTGCAATAATCCTGCTCAGAAACTGAACTTGTTAAAAACATCCACAACCAAAGTTTGTTGTTCTTTTCAACCATTTAATATCTTTATCATCAGTCATCCCAATACCTGTAAATGGTACCAAATCCACCTAGTTTCCCAAGCAAAACATTGAGATTATGCTTAACTTTGTTCTCCAGTGCTCTCTATATAATCTCTAAAGATATTATACATGCCTGTCATTGTGTCTATCCACTTCTAGAAATATCCACTGCCATGAATCTTGTTTAAATCAGTCAATATTGTCTTACTACATTTTCCCATTAACCAGTCACCCTTTTTCCCAGGCACCCATGCGATCTATTCTTTACATGATACACAGATGTATCTTTTTTTAAAAGTATCACATTAATCCATTCAACACTTTTTGATGATTTTCCAGTGTATTTGGTTAAAATTTAAACTCATTTGACAGATCCTCTCTGTTGTATCTACAAAGCCTACAATTTCACCATTCTGCTTCTCTCACAAACAGTTCCAAACGACCTGACTACTACCCATTTTCTAAAACATAGCCTCTGCCTTCCAGTCTTAAGGCATTCACTCACACATTAGGTTGTTTGTTCCTGGTACGTTCTTTTCCCCAGATTTTTCCGTGGCTGTTTCTATTCTTGTGTCTGCATATGTCTAAACTCATACAATTTCATACAGTAAATATGTGCAATTTATTGTGTATCAATTATGTCTCAATGTGGTTAGCTCTTAAGGTAAAGAATCATTTTAAAATAACATCTCAGAAGCACTTTAGCTGATCTGTGTCCTAATTTTACTTCATCTCTTCCCCCTCTTGATTTTGCTCATATTCCATCTCTCAGTGTGCAATGAAATATTTGCTTGCTTACCTTTTGTTGCAGTCATGTGGGTTGCTTTTCTATTTAGACTTGTAAGATAAACCACACATTTTAAAATTGTATTTCATAGGTGAGACACTTTTTAAATTGTACCTGACAGTGGTATACTGACTACAGTATATGCATTTGATGATAGGGATCATTTATGTACTATTTGCTGCTTTATATATAGTGTAACACAACACTTGGTACAGAGAGTTCTAAGTTATACATTAATACAGGGTGGGGCAAAAGTAGCTTTACAATTGAGAGTATGCAAAACACAGTTTATTCTTGTACTATTATTTATTACTTACTGCATTTTTTCCATGTGAACAACTATCAACCTACCTTTGCTTCATCCTCTATATTTGGATTCAATTAATACAGAGGGAAGTCGTATGAAGGTTCCTTTTGCTTCATAAGAAAACTTTTGTAAATTCTCACCACTTTATTAACCATAGTCTAGGAGGTTTTCTTTCATGCTTTTCTTTCCACAAAGACACATTTGTCAAAAAATAAAAACATGACACCATCAAAAAATAATGTTCTCTATAAGAGAAGTTGATAGCACCATTCTTTCCATAACCACGCTCTTTGATAGATTAGGCTAACAACCTAATCTACCAATGAGAAAATTTAAATCACACACCCAGGCAAAATCCCCCATCAATTGTATTTTAGGCTGCTGCCTTGATTTTACTGGTGCTAAATTTTCCAATATGTTTGGAAGAAACATGGTATAACTGACGCTTACTGATGAAAATTTCTGAGCTTCCTTGGATAGATCTGGAGAGAAAAATACTTTATATCGGGTTCACAGCTCCTCTTCCCCTGTGCAAAATAGGATAATAAATAAATAAGAGGTTTGCATGGAGTCCCCATCTGAGACAGGAACAGCCACCACAGACAACTTGAACACAGCAGGAGGCTTTAATGAGTAAGAACATTGAGTTCTCCTTCAAGCAAGGTTAATTTAGAGATTTTCTGCCTTCAGAATCATCCATAAATTAATTTCTACAGCCTATAACATTTTTATTAGCTCTCTCAGGAGAAAGTTTGAATGTAATGTACATAAAAATCCTATAGCATCACATTTTCTGCTTAAGAATGAGGTGAAATACCAAATATAATGTTTTGACTGCATCTTATGCATATCAATTAGCAGTGTTATCCAAATGCATGGGTTTTAGGACTAAATTAAAAAACCTAAATTGTGCACTAGTTAGAAATTTTTTCTCTACTTTGATTGTTGTAAATATATTTTCTAGTGCCTATTTTAATATGAGGTTGTTCTTGCTTTTCAATTTTGCTCTGTATAGTCAATTGTGACTTCTTGTTTAGACCTATTTTTTTTTTTTTTTTTTACTTTGTGTCTTCTAGTGCCTAACTATATGAACAATATCACACATTTAACCACTCTTCTTAAATTAGCCAGGTTTCCTAAGCAACAAAATGGGTTTTGGACTAAAAATAATTAATTACAGACTATCTATCATGATTGGCCTGATTTATTATTAAAGAAGTTATGTCTATCCTTTTCTAACCTGATCAAATTATACATTGGTATTTAGCCAAAAAGCATTTCTGCTATGCAACTACTTTACAATGTACTCCAAGATTATTATTCGTTTAACAAGCGAATGTGGGATCCTGGAATTTCTAAATTGTGGTAAAATGTGCCTATAGCTTATAAAACCCTATTAAGAGACTAGATCTTAGGTCAAGGATTCTTACCTAGCTTGTATCCTTCTCACCCATCAGGTGCTGGCACCATGTGGAACTTCAATTATCACCTTAAACCCTTGCTTAATCTCTGATTCCCAGCTGAGACACCTTTCTCTGAGAATGTGCTTCTCACAGTCTTCTGAAAACAGAAGGACAGGGTTAACCAGGCACTGGACTCAATGATGGGTGTTCAAAGAACAACGTAAAAACATCAGGGCCCCGAAATTCCCTGCCTTAGTAAATAGTTATTGCATTAAGGAATAGCATCCCAAATTTATATACCAGACTCGAGCAGATAAAATAATGTAGTAGTTTTTCATGAATCAGTAAGTGAATAGTTTTATTGAATAAATGAATGAGGAATTAAATGAGTAAATGCATGATTAAGTAAAACATTAAAAGTATTTTAAAATGATACATTATAGGTATAAAGCAGAATGGAAAGTTGTGGATTTTTGAGAGGGTAATTTAATTTGTACTTGATTTAACAATTCCACTTAGGACTTTTCTACAGATACTTTTCTTTTCTTTTTAATTTAATTTTATTATTTCCAGACAGAGGGGAAGGAAGAGAGGGAGAAAGACATCAATGCATGGTCACCTTTCACCTGCCTCCAGCCACAGACCTGGCTGGAAGCTTAGCCCACAACCTGTCCATGTGCCCTGGCTGGGGAATTGAACCAGTGACCCTTGGGTTTGCACGCTGGCACCTTATCCACTGTGCCACCAGCCAGGGTACAGATGTTTTCCTTATACATCGATATATTCTTATTCTACATATTTATTTTTGGCTTTTCCATTCTGTTAGGAAATAGATAATGTTTCTTAAGAGAAGTCAAAGTCTTAACAGAAAACATGGGCCTAAGAAGGGGGCGGGGGAGTTATTCAGATAAGTACTGAAGAACATTTAAATAAAACTCATAATGTGAAAAGAAGAAAAAAGTCAGAAAAGTTGTTAAGGATGAGCCTCAGCAAGAAAAATGTCCTCTTTGAAGAGAATTGTAATAAAATATGGAGTTAGGATGGGTACAAGGTTTGAAAGGTATGAAAGCATGAGAAATAATGTAGATTTAACTTAGATTTATGAAGTAGAGAATATTAACATGAACAAAGGGAGAGTACAATTAAAAGCATAATGCAGGGTAGACTGAACTGAAATAAATGATACATAAACATAATAATTTAGGTATTTGTGCACAAGATGTTGATGGTATGCTATAATGGGAGAAAAATAGAAAAATAATTGACAAACATGAGTTAATGATTCTAACTGTATTTAAAAGTTCTCATATATTCAAAAATATTATCAAATTGGAGTGTGGCAAAATTAGGGGTCTTTTTTTCTTTCTTCTTCTTTTGTAATTTTCTCACTCTTCAAAATTCTGCCCACTGGGGGAAGAATTGAGTATGCTGAGATGTCTGCTTAATGTGCTACTGAAGTTCAAAATGAGATTTTAGAAGCTCAAAAATAAAATTAGCAAGTAAAATAAGTGCAATTCTAATGGAACTCTGAAGACCTAATAGTCCAAAATGGAATATAATGATAATTGGTTTTCTTGAATGTTTTCATGCTTTTATGTCTATTTTGAGTGTCCTATTGGACTCATACAATTTTATTTTCATGTTATCAGGATGTTTCTGCTCAACAGTATACCAATAGGAATACATTTCACCATTTTATTAGTTTGATCAAACAGTAGAATTAGGCATGTTCTAGAATGTGTTGAGCTATTTTCATTGCTTTAGATGTATGTAACCTCTATCACTTTTTTAAAAATAATATAAATTCCTAATCAAGTTACTATTTCACGTTTAAACAACTTGGTGTAAAATACTTGTGTAAATTTGTTGATTTTTATGTATCATATTTCATCTAATTTTTAGTGTTGTAAAGGTAAAAATAATACTGATAATGTTTTAAAATAGCTTATATATGATCTCTATGATCTCAGTAGCCACATCTAAACAATTTCTCCTCCCTCCATATTTGTGGTGACAAGGACAATCAAAATCACATTGTACCTGTCAACATCAACATTCAGTCTTTGCATTTGAAGTACAACTGAACAACTCAGCTTATATACACCTAAAGATTTGAGCAAACAAATGTAATAAAACCCAAAAGCCTAAAGAGGCAAAATTTAAAAATTTTAGTTCCCTGGTATTTTATGTGTAATAACATGTTTGATCAAAGTAACCCTATGAAGTAGAAAAATTTATTCCCATTTTACAAGGGGGTATTGGAGAGCAGAAAGGTTATGCAATATTTTCCCCAAATGCACACACTAGTAGAAGTTATAGGCTGTATTTAGCCCTTATCTATGCTCTAGCTATAGAATTCTGTTCCATATTCACTATTCTTTATTAGACTCTCAAGATGTTATTTTAAGTTAAAAACCGATTATGCAATTCCATATATGTACAATTAAAACATTATAGATTATTAAAATCCCCTAATTATCAGTAATTTTTTTTGATTACTAACAGTTTATTGCAAGTGGGATTTCTAAACTCATTTTCCTCTCTGAAAAGATTTATGATTCACTGGAATATGAAGAATGGAGAGCACTCTTCCCCATTCCTCTCAAAATCATTATTTTAAATAATGAATCCTTAACAAATAACTTAGAAATTTTTAATGTCTTTTTATTTCTTAGTAGAAATTTATTTTTTTGATAGATAATTTGAAAAAGATGGTTGGGTTTTCCACAGCAATTATTTTATTTCTGAAGCTAACTTATAAAAATCTTAAATATTTATAGTAATTTTAACATATGTATTATATTCTAATTGTAATATTGAATATAGGAGATATTTAAAGTAATATCAAGGATGAATTGATAAATAAGTTGAAATTGTTTCAGTTCATTGTTTCATTCTTTACAATTTGATTTATGTCCAAAGTGTGTTTTTATATTAATATTTTTCATACATAGGTTGTTGACCATAAATATAGAAATTTAACTAAAAATGTATAGCACTATATTGTATGTTTCAAGAATGTGAATCTCTGATGCTTTTTGTTACTTGTTGAATTAAAAGAACAACTCTTTGCTCCACTGGAGCCATACTGTGAAATATTTAGGTTCTCAGAAGGAACAAAGGAGAACTGTTTTCATGAATTAATTAATAATTAATTAAACTTTAAAAGCTGTCAAAACAGTGGAGAACTAAGCAAAGAAGTTGTGTCTATGTCTCTATGTTTATCTTTTCATAGGAGGAGATAAAAAATAAAATTAATTAATTATACATAGGTTACAAATTCCAGAAAATAGTAATAGGCACAAGTAACTTCTCTAATGAAATGATTTTTTGCACAGAAACCTTAGTAATGCCAAAGAGCCATACTTGTACTCTATTTCTCTGGGAGAGAGAACACTCAAGATAAAACTGATATGAAGCTCAGGACAGAGTGTGACATGTTCAAGGGGAAGAAATCCCTAAATATAATCACAAGTGTCTTATAGAGGAATGCAGAGGTGCCTTGACTGCAGATGAGAAGTCATTGTGATGTGAAAAGCAGAGATTGGAATGATGCATTTTGAAGAAGGGTGAAGGAGTCACAGTCAAGCAACACAGGAGCCAAGATTGGCCCCAAAAAATGAAAGGGCAAGAATTATGCTCTCACAGCCTCCACAAGAAAGCAGCTCTGCCCACAACTTGATTTTAGGCTTGTGAAACTGATTTTGGATTTCTAACCTCATAAAATTGTGTTGTTTTAATGAGGAATGGGGGAGAGGGAGAGAAAGAGAGAGGGGGTGGGGGAAGAGAGAGAGAGAGAGAGAGAGAGAGAGAGAGAGAGAGAGAGAGAGGGAGAGAGAAAGAGGGAGGGAGGGAGAGAGAGGGAGAGAGGGAGGAAGGAGGGAAGGAAGAAAAGAAAGAAAAATTCTAGTGGAGCTAGATCGAAAGACTGTTTTTTCTCATACCACCAGTAGAAATTTGAGTAGTATTCCAATTATAATGACAAACTTTGGGGGTTTGTAAGTAGATCATGGTTGTTATGAAATTTATACTAAAAAGGAGATGGGACAAGAAACATATCAACCAAGATGTAATGAGACATGTTATTCAAGTACAATTTGTAGACCTTATTTCATTCAAATAAGCCAATGAAGTAAACAAACTAAATCTTACAAGACTATTGAAATTTTTAACACTGACTGTGTATTTGATGGTATTAAAAGAAGGAATTTTTAAAATACATGAGAGAGGGATTGCAGTAACATGTTCAATAAGAGACTTTATCTTTTAAGTAAACATATTGACATAAACAGGTGTATCGCATGATATTTTTATATTATTGGGAAAGGCAAAGTGGGAAATGAAAGAATTATTCATGAATTTATCTATTGAAGTTGGTTAATGAGTGCATGGAGATTCAGCTTAAAAAGGAAGAGTTCACCATTGTGGGGTGTTATTTCATCTAAGCTTCTTGCTTCCACTGTTCTCCTATGTCCTTAATACCATGAGGTACACAATGTGTGTTTTTGGTGGTATGGCTTTTTCTACTCTATCCTACTTGGGTGTGAACATATCCTTTCAAAATTTTTAATTCTGCTTCTGTTAAATGTATAATTTCCAGGGATACTAGAAGAATCTGGATGACTTCACATATATATTGGTATCATTCCATAGGTTTAAAACTTAAGGAGGTTTCAGGTGCAGTAAGCCATATTTGCCACTGGGTTACTGAGTCACTGAGTCACATGGTAACTTTTCATGGGAAAGGTCATAAGAAGTGGACCCCTGAAAGAGAATTCAGGACTAAGGTTTTTCATAGATTTGAGGAACAAAGATTTACAGATTCAGGCTGCTATGGATCCATGGGTTGGCCTGACCCACTGGCCTGAAGGTAAGTAGAGGAAATCTATAATTCCCTCGTATTATAGATGTTTAAACATATATACAAATGAAGTAATAATTTAGCTATATTCTTTTGTATCCATGTCCTAAACTCTTGTCCTTCCTTAGGGAATTCAGTCACCTGAGATCACAATTTTATCTAAAATTATTTCTCTGTTGTCTTCTTCAAATAATTTACATTATTCTTCTTTTGCACTGCCAATCCTACTAGGCTTTCTTTAGTTCTTCTTGTATGGTGATTGATTCCTATTTGGTCACTTTGCAGTTTTTCATCCAAAAGTGTATCATTTACTTTGTCACAAGATATATATTTCCCCAATGCACAATTCTGATGTTGTTTTCTTTTTTGAGAAAGACAAATGTTTTCCCTATGTCAACAAAGCAATAGTATTTAGCATGCATCTGTTCCTGTGAAATCTAGATGCATAACCTTATTTAATTCTTCCTCTGTGCAATTTAACCCCAACTAGACTGGAATGTAATATTAGTCACTATTTCTATTTCCACTGTTTTCCAGTCTCCAATCTTTACACTAATTAGAAGCTATGGAGCTTATCTATCAGAAGTATGGCTCAAGGTTCTCAATCAACCCTAATTGAATGAGGAAGTCCCAATTAAGTGCTAACATCTGGTGAGCCTTATTTCAATACATTAAGAGTCTCTTATGAAGACAGCTGACTTATGAAGAGGCATTTTAATATATTGTAGATATACGACCTAAATCTTGCCATTACAAAAGTTAGATGAGATATAAATGAGGATATCGTGTTGGTGAACTGTTTTGCAATAAGTCAATTAGGAACTTATTTCCGTAAGGAATAAAACAAATAATTTCTATTTAGATAAAGGTTTTTGCAGATGGAAGTCATCACAGTATTTAATATTTCCAAAAATAAACATTAAAAGCCAGTTCCAAAAATAATGGTAAGACTGCCTCCATCTGTTACAATGAGCTGTTAAATTGTAGGGTCCGTATTTTTTCCAGAAGTGAACTACACATTCTAATGTAACTTTACTGTGTTCCACAAACTTTGTCATTGTTTATATGATCACAACAATGCTCTAACTTCTGTAGATGAAACAAACAAAACATTATTTTGAATGACAAGTAAATTAACCTATTAAAATTATAACAATAATACATCTTCTATCGTAGTATATTAAGAGAAGTGTTTTTCTCCCCAAAATGACTCTGCTTATTACTAACGAAAGACAGTAGAGCTTAACAAAATAAACATTTAATTAAAAGTTTAATCCAGGCATAATGCCAGCTTTACCACTAAATATACTACACTTCATGGAGGAACATTTTTTTCCTTAGGTTAAATCAGCTAGTTACACAATAATATTGTGTGACGAACTACCCCAATCCCAGTGGTTTCTGTTGAAAACATTTAGATTTTCCCCCCGCTGATGGCAGTTCCCTTGCACAGACAAGCTGAGCTTCGGACTGTGCTTTATCTGGGTCTGGCTGGGCTTCTTGGACTTGGATCCAGTCACCTGACTTTGAATAGAGAGTCAGGTCTTTTTCAAATGTTTTTAGGTTTGAGGGATCAACACTACATGAATCATGCTCTTTCGATGGCAGACCAGTGGGGTGCAGGACAGCAGGCCAAAATGCAAACTTTATTTAGTGTTTCTGATCCTGTTACTTCCATAGGTACTTTATCGGACAAACCAAATTAACTCAATAAAAAATACTTTCAGGATAACACACTTTTCTTGAAGAGGGAGGGGATATGGATATTAGCAAAGGATAATTCACTCTGTTGCATTTAACCTTTGTTCACAAATATCCGTTTTTATTTGTATACAAAATACATATGCATTTTTCCCATGACACACTAAGCATTTATTTATAGCAGTAAACTAGAATTACAGTTTAAGCGTGTATTTGGTTCTTTTTAGTCTGATGACCTATTAAACCCAATGGTAACAAAAAGAGGGTTGGAATAAATGGTGGAATTGTACCCTTTGGGAGTGTGAAGAATTGGAGACTCATAGAGATCATTTGCTGTGCAAATGTTTCCAGTCCCCTTTATGCTGTGTTTACATAATATACTAGCTTGTGCTTCTTTTTCCATGATGAGATGTGGATCCCCATTTCAATGTTATCCAGGCTTGAAGACTCTACATACTTTCTAGGAGATGCTTTTCCCAATATCCACGTTGGCCACACAAAGGGGTGAACTGAGTAACCACTGAAGTGGGAATAATGAATTAACAAATTGTTCAAGTATTGACTTTCCTTACGTTTATGGTGAATCCAATTAAATAATTGAATGATGATAGCATGCTTTCTTGATGTATTTTATTATTTGATTAAATGACTTGTTGGCTTGCTAATTAAATAGTGGCTGAAGAAATACATGATATTTAATTTAAATGGTGGCTACAACAAAAATATTTGAATATATTTTTGTCAAATTGTACACTGGATTTTCATAAGGGAATATGAAAAAATATGAAATATTTCATAGTCTTCTAATTGTAAAATAATTGTTAAGAATAGTATTAATACAACTTTGTAAATCATTGGTATGATTTATAAATTTTTGAAAGATTTTATTTTATTACTTTTAGAGAGAAGGGATGTAAGAGAGGCAGAGAGAGAGACACACATCAATGCATGGTTGCTTTTCACCTGCCTCCAGACCTGGCTGGAGACCTGGCTTGAGACCTGGCTTGCAACCTTGTTTTGTGCCTTGGCTGGGGAATCGAACCAGTGACCTTTGGGTTCACAGGCAGGTGCCTTATCCACTGTGCCACCAGCCAGGGCCTGATTTATAAATTTTAACATATAAAGTCAAATAAATAAATGCAGTATAAATGCAGTATACAGTTTTATGTATATATATATATACACACACACACACATATGTACATATATATATGATGTATAGTGAATTACATCTTGTAGGAAATTATTTTATTTAACCCTTAATCAAATTAAAGAAACCATTATGATCTTCCTGGCTTCTTTTTTATTTAATTAAAAAAAATGTTTAACATTTATTAGATATTTTTGCCTTCATTATCAAATATCCAAAGTACAAACTTAAGATACTTTTGCTAAAATGTATTCATATTTAGTGAGTCATGTGATTATAGCCATGCAAATAGAAATAGTATATGCTTTATTAGAAAACTACAAATAAGGAATAAGGCTCTTACTTTGATCATATGCTTAGTTATTGCTATTAATTAGAGTATGGCTTTTTAGGTTTAATTTATATTCTACTAATTCATAATTGTCTCAATATATTATATTTTTGAATACAGACAACTTAACAAGATTAGTCAATCATAAGTCACTAGTTATTAAACAAAACATTAATATGTTTAACTCAAAAGTTTAGCTATAATTTATTATTTAAAATTGACTTAAAATTCTGTAGAAGCATGATTTATCAATTTTTATCATATAGTTTATCAACCACAGAGGCTAAATTGTAACTACACATACATGCATGCACACACACACATACCAAATTGTAACCACACACACACATACACACACCAAAAAATATACTAATTTGTTAAGTAACCCAAAGGGTTGTTATAGAATCTTATTACTGGTATTCACATTAATGATTTAGTGATCCTCTGGAATTTTAATTTTCAAAAATAAAGAAAAATATGTATTAACACTGTTTAATACTCTCATGAAGTAAAGATGGAAGTCCTGGAGAATATTGAGAAATAATTAGAGTTTGATTTTTTTATCAATGCAATGTAAATATGTCTAAAATGAAAAAAAAAAAATAGATATCACAGTCATATAGCTTTTATGTACCAGAACAAGAAGAATGCAATATGTATACACTTAAAGTTACACGTACCACAAATAATGCCTAAGAATTTAGTGGAGCACACACATGATTTCATGGAGTATCTGCTTTAAATACAGAGAGGTGATAAAATCAGGTCTCTTCACCAGTAATACAGGCTGTTGTTTAATACCAATTACATGGATAGCTGTATAATTTTTAAGCCCCCCTTAAATATATTTTAAATTAAAACATTATCAAAAATTTATTTAAAACATTTTTATAGAGTCATCTTTTCATGCATCCATTCATCTACATTGTATTAATTGCATTTTAGTACTGCATTTTTTTTTTCATGTATTAAAGTCGTGAAATCATAGGTAAAGATATTCTAGCCTTTCTTTTTATTTTGGCTCTATTATTTAACTCCTTTAGTTTTTATCCTCACTGTTGAAGCATCATTTATATTTAATTTTAAATGGAAATATAGACCAGAGGGTCCCCAACCACTGAGCTGTGGACCAGTACCAGCCTAGGTCTATCAGGGAACCCAGCATCATAGCAGGAGGTGAGCTTGAATGTAATGTGCTTGAATCATCCCCAACTCATCCCTGTACCCCAGTGCATAGAAAACCTGTCTTCCACAAAACCAGTCCTTGGTGTCAAATAAGGTTGGGGACTACTGCTATAGACTATCCTATTCACATGCAGAACAATGCAGATGAATTCATATCTCTAGCCTGAACACCTTCAATTGATCTCGTTCCTACTAATGTTTTCAAAATGGCGCCTTAAGAAATAATGGTTTGATATTTTCTTACTATTTTATTAATTTAAAAATATTTAAACTTCTTCCTAAACAAATTTTTTTTGTATGTACATAAAATTCTTTCAAGCGATATGCTATTTTGACTGCACAACTAATAAAAAATGCTTTCAAGTGATGCCAAGTACTGAACTTTCCTTCTTTTCCATATTCCAAGGAGAAAAGGACACTGCTGGGGACACATTAAGCACTGTCACAAACCCATTATGCCACCAAGGACTTGCACACCAGCAAGTTATCAGCCATCCTGTCTCTTTGTGTTCAACTGTGTTTCCTTATCAGTGTTCTGTTTTTTTCCCTCTCACCATTTGGTGGCATGTTCATTTTTCAATCAATCTACCTTGGCAGTACTAACAAACTTTAATTTTTTTTTTTTTTTTTATCTCCCACATCCAGGCTGTTCATCCTAAATATTTCAAAATTCTGTTATTTCTTCCTGTTCCTGTCCTGAAAAGCTGTCACTTCCTTTCTGTTCCTGAAGCCAAAAAAATAAAACCAACTCATTTTAACATCTTTATCTATAGCAACATGTGCTCTTCTTTGACTTAAAATTTATTCTGTGATTAAACCACATAATTCAGCAAACCAAGTTTCATTTTTGCATTCAAGGTGATTACAGTTTTTACATTAAGCTGTTTTGTAATCACTTTGGACACAACTGAGGTTGAATTCTTTCAGAGTCACCGTGGGATTTACAAAATGCAGAATATCCAAATACAGCCTCTTTCTACCCACTTTTCTTCTCCACATTCTTTTCAATTCCAGACGTAATTTGTTTGTAATTTTTGCCATACTTCTGGGATGAGAAAGTCTCAAGCTTTATACCTCTCTATCAATCAGCATAGGTTAGGATACATCACTAGCAAACAAACCTTGAATCTCAGTAGCCCATAACAACAAAGTATAATTTTCCCTAAGTACCAGTTTCACTCCTGTTGACTGCTTGGCTACTTTCTGAGTAGTAGTTGCATGTTATCTTCACTTTAGATCCAAGTCTGACAGAATGGCCTCTGGTAAGAACATTACAAGTCTATGTCAGAGGGCCATAGGAGCCATGTCTTGACTGACAAAGGTCACAGCTACTCAAATATCATTGAAATTAAGTCACATATCAGTACTGGGGTTTTGTGGCATAATAATATATTTTCTGCAGATTTACTAAGATAAGGGTATCAACCTTTTTGGCCAATAGCAATACAATTTACTATGCCCAGCATTGGAAACTTCTATATGCATTTTGATAAAATTTAGTTGATATGGAAATATGAAAGGCATAATCCATCACCATCTCTCTGAAATTAGAATGTCAATTTGAAACACCTCTCTGTCTGATTGCAAGTTGGAGTGACACAGCAAGACAAAATATATTTTGGTAATATAAGCTCCAGAAGGACAGATAAGAATGGGGACAAGAGGTTACTGTAGTTTCTTCAGTCAAGTTGCCTACACAAGCATTATTGTTATTTGTATTCAAATGTAAGAGGCATTAATAAACTGTTTGAATGCCACTAGCTTAAAATAATAGATGAAATGAAGCAACTGACAGATGCATTAGGCAGGGCACCACTGTGGGAGAAAATGTTGTCTGAGTTCAGGACCCTTATCTGAAAATCAGGAGAGAGAGGTGACCCAAAGATTTGCAACTTGCTACTGGATTCAAACACTATCAAGATGAAATTTCTTAGTTTTACTAAACCTGTCATTACAGCTGGGTTTACTAATTGATTTTCAGGTCTAAATATTTATTAAGTAAATGATAAAATATTTTAAAACATTATATAATCTACAAAGTATACAGTTTATTGAATATGTCAGTTTGCTGATTTAAGAATTTTAGTGAATTACAATATTCCCATTTTCTTGTTTTGTAGTAGATAATGGTATTAACAAATTATTAATTCTAATGGCAATTGATTTGTCTTAGGAAAGGTTTGATCCAAATCTGCCACCAATCCTGGAAAATTTCTGGGGCATGATCTGGTGACTATTTTTTCTCTTCTTTAAGTTCTGTTAGAGAGCTTGATATAAATCTCTAGTCAACCTGTTATATTGTAAATGTTTTGCCTTTTAAAAAAGCCTTTCTTCATGTTTACTTAAAGTTTAGCCTCCTGAAATATCTAGTCCTTTATCATGGTCTGCCCAACAGAAGATATGACAAGTTTGTGTCATCTTTTATGTGAAAAACAACTTCAAACATCTGCAAGCTGCTATGGATTCTTTCTTACCTTGTTCTTATTAATTTTTCAAAATAAATTTATCAATTTTTCTACTGCTTTCTAAAATAGCAAATTTTATGGATTCTTTAAAAAGCTGATCACATTCCCTGGGATTGTTTTATTCATTAAATAAATATTTATAGTTTGTATATTCTGCATCATCAGAAACTGGATACTCAAATGTACTTCTGGCTCTTAAGAAGCTCACCATCTAGTTGGTGAGCACTTAGAAATAATCACATAAGTTCATACAATTATGTAGCATGATACATGACCTCAGAGGAAAGTATAGCATTGCTTCTTAATAAGTAACATCAAAACTGATTTTACTAAATGTTACACATTTATGCCTAATCAATTTGCTTTGCACATTATATTTCCTCTATTATGTTCCAAGTTGTATTTACTTTATATGCAATAGCATTAAAATAGTGACAAGTTATTAGTCAATATTATAAGATTTTAGTTCTTTAATATCCTTTCACATATGGAATTGGAATTGTCATATATGACTTTTGAATTCTACCTTTCAATTAGTATTTTGCATTATTATTTAATGCTTAAAAACTACTACTTAAAAACCCTGAAAAACCAATAAACTATCACTCCATATATATATATTCAAAGGCTTTGGCAGGTTTTCCTGAGTTTCATGTATTTGGTTGTGATTACTTAGATCAAATTTAAGGAAAATGTCAGGCCTGGGTGTGATGAAGTTTGGATAAAGAGTAATGTGCTCTTTTAGTTGACACTGGAAATTTTTGGAAGGTGTCAGGTTGGCTCACAAGAGACAATTGCTGGCCCTGGCTGGTGTGGTTCCATCGGGTGGACATTGTTCTGCAAACTGAAACGCTGCTGGTTCGATTCTTTGCCAGGACACACACCTGGGTTGAGAGTTCAGTCTGTGGTCAGGGCAAGTACCAAAGTCAATGGATGGGCATTTCTCTCACACATTGATGTTTCTCTCCCGCTCTTTCTCCCTCCCTTCTCCTCTCTCTAAATAAAAATAAATTAATAAAGTGTAAACAAAGAGAGACAATTGCTGTTTTACTTCTTTGCTAAATATTGACAATAAGCTGGAGAGTGATGTATTGTTGTTTTCACCCAGGCAAGAAGTAACAGTCTCTTTTTATTAATAAGAGACTCTTTTGTACAACTTGGTAATTATAGAATGTTCAAGAAAAGCCTAAGGTAGAAAATGGATTGAACTAGGTAGAACTTATCAATTTACGAGAAACTGCTGTTTTTTTCCTGTAAAAATGAAAGAGATGATTGAGGCTTAAAGCATTAAGAAGTAAAATAAATTGAATTTTCAAGATGAATTCTTTAAAAGAATACACAGAGTAGTTCTGTTTTCTTTCTCTTTTTTTTTTTAAAAAGAAAAGTTATATTTGTAATTTGCTCAAAGAAAATTAAATCTTTAAATTCCATTACATAAGGGGAATAAAAACAGTATCTGATGTACAAGATTTATATACAGACAGTCCATTAGATCACTTCCTAAAATTTGCCACTGATGAGGACAGTAAAGGAAATACAAATGTTTTCTAGATTAATACAATTTCAGAATATGGATATTAGGAATCAAATTCAAAAGATATATTTTATAAAAGAAATGCTATGATACTAATTAATGTTTACTAATAGGATCATAGATTGATTTGAGCAATTTTTAAAAACATGAAGTACCTTATTTAAATACATTGTTAAAATAAAGTGTGTGAACTGTCAAAAGAAAAGGTGATACAATTTTTTAATCTAGAATAAATATCAGCATAATGAAAATGTGACAATGATAAGGAAGATGATCAGGAAAAACTGCATCTCCATAAAAAGTTACCATTTTTTATTCACACCCCAGCTGTAGGCTGAAGGCTGATGAACAGAAGTAAAATGCTTTTCCCTGAGAGCCTCTGTGTTTCTCAAAGAGGAGTCAGTGGCTCATCACTTTCAGCTTTGGTACCGCTAAGGGTCCCACATGTCAATTTTTGAAATACCTGCAGCTTTGCTTTCTTTAATGATCCTGTTCAGAATGTTCTATGCTTTCTAGAGCATCTTGCAATTGATCCTAAATTTGAAATGGACAGCTGTGAACTAGCAGAGAAATGATGTGGGAAGGGTTGCTATACTTGAAGGAAACTCAGAGAATCCATTGGGCAGGTTGTAATTCATGGTTCTTTCATAGGCAAAGAACACTGGTTTTTATTTTTTGAGTCCCTTTAGGCCATGTGGGTTTTGAATTACAATATATAGTTTATGTATATATGTATATATTTTATAAATGATAAGGTACTTGATGTTATTGATCAACTTTATTTTTTATTATTTATTTAAATTACTTATATTTATTTTTATGTTTTTAGGTATGATGTCATTGCAGTATAGATACTAAATATTATGAAGCACACCAAGTAGTTTCTGAGACAGTACCCAATAATCAAATACCTAAAAGGTATTCAAATAACAGAGAGATAAATCACAATTATAAAGCACATTATGCCAGTTTGTGTTCTGGTTGCATATAAGCCAAATATTTTTTTAAATACTGGAATTATAGAGCTTTTTATATTTTGTTATTGTGAATACAGTATTATAAGCCTGTGTTCACAGAATATTTACTTTGAAAGTCACATGTTCCAGGTAACCTGTTAGCCATGGGGAAAAATATCAGGGGATAAAAACAGAAATCCAGTTTTTTGGTGTCCCATAAATTTTAAGAAAAGAAGGTCTATGTATTTGCACAGAATGGATTATCTTTGGGTCTTTCCATGTTAGAAGGTTGTGATCTCATCAGGGACAAGTATCTTCTCCACCATTGCCTACAATGGCACTTTTGAAGCACTGACTGACAATTACTTAACAAGTATTTCTAATTGGCACTTGTGCCAATTTCTAATTGTTACTCATGCTCTTTCTCTTATTGGATTATGAGACCCTTGAAAGCAGGACTCATGATCTTCTTCATAGGTGTATTCTTTGCACTCAGTCCAGTGCCTGGAATGGGAAAAGCATTTTATGTGTATTTAATAAGTACAGTGACATGACTTTGTCCAAATTTGGGCAAAAAAAGAGCACAAACACTTAATGATTCTAAATTTTATATGCTAGGTTGTATTAAAATTAAATTCAGTCCATCAGAAAATGTTTATTAAGAACATACAAAATTATGGTATACAGGCCCTGGCTGGTGGCTCAGTGGATAAGGTGTGAGGCTGCAAATCCAAAGGCCAGTGGTTCTATTCCCCAGCCAGGACACATAAGCAGGTTGCAAGCCAGGTCTCCAGCCAGGTCTGTAGCTAGAGGCAAGTGAAAGGCAACCATACATTGATGTTTCTTTCCTTCTCTTAATTTCCCCTTCCTCTATCTCTGGAAATAATAAATAAAATGTTTTAAAAAACCCTATATATATATATATATATATATATATATATATATATATATATATGTGTGTGTGTGTGTGTGTGTGTGTGTGTGTGTGTGTGTATACATATATGTATATATATATACAGGGTTCAGTACTATCTTAAATTTCAGGTGTCCACAGGGGTCTTGAAAAAAAATCATGATATACAGGTATGAAAAGCAAATACAAATCCTGATTCTGGTTTTCAATACTTGGTAAGTTTCTAGTTGGGAATATTATATGATTGCATGTGAAGAAACTAAAGTAAGAGGCACAATATACTTGTCACATAGACATTCATCAACCAAATATTGGAATTTAATTTGAATGATTGAGTATTTGCTGAGGAAATGCCATTTATTATTCCTGCATTCTACTTTCCTTATCAGCTAAATAAAAACAAAATGATGACAATCTCTTTACCAGCACTCAGTAAAATGATTTGAAAAGCAAAATTGTGTTATGCCAACATTACTCAATACAATTACTCGGGAAAGTGGATAAAAAAAATATGGGCTGAAAAAGGAGAAAGAAATGAGGTGCTTTGGTGTGTGCTGAGAGATTGGAAAAAGCACCAGATGAAGATGGACAGCCTTATTAAAGATGTAAATTGTTGTACACAAAAGATATAGTCAGTTTAAATATACAGTACATAGGCTGGAAGGCTAAACTGTGAAAGGGCCTGATGATATGAAAGTCCACAGCCAACACCTAGGCAAGAGTACCTAGGGCATAAAAAATAGATCCATTAGTTGCATTGCAATCTGATTTAATTGATAGAATTGTGTAAAAAGACCACTTTTTAAAACCAGTAATATATTGAGAAGGTACCAGATTTCAGTGGAAAATGCTGATACCCATATAGATTACTACATATTTGCTGATTTTTAACCACCAAACTATTTTCAAGAGTTTCAGCAAAATACCCTAGGTAAGACCAAATGCAAAGATGCTCTGTGACCTACAGAATCAAATGACAGTGTCAGGGCTACCATCAGCCTAGAACTTTACTGTCAGAAGAAAGAAGGAAAATATATGCCCAAGAAGAAAAAAAAAATGTCTAGGAAGAAAAAATATCTAGAAAGAAGACAACATTTTCCTGTAGTTCTCATGTTGAAAGCAAATGAATTCACCTTTATGCTTTCCTTGGATGGCACACTCTTACTTAAGTTCTCCCAGACCTTCTTTGGTCTAGCTCTGAAAGTTTCCAAATAAAAGTTTTTCAGTTACACTGTAGGCATCATTTATTTTTTTTCCAATATGGACTATTTCTTTTTTAGAAACTGTATTTCTGTTTAATCTAGAGATTATTATTATTTCTCACTTTCTCTTGGGAACTAACAGAGAAAACTGAATAATTTATTAACCATGTGAATAATTTGAAGCTATGGAACTCTGAAGCGTAGGCAGTGCTGTAAGTTCTTAAGGGACTTCTTTTCCCTTTTTATTGAATGTATTAGGGTGACATTGGTTTATAATACCATACAGGATATAAGGAAAATCTTTCTTAATATATGAATGTGAAAATACAAATTGTTGACAACCCACCATTAAAAAATAGAGAAGTCAGCAAGGAACATAGCTTGGAAATCCTCAAAACTAGGAAGACTTACTTTCTTAATTTCAGCATATGCAAGTTATTTGTCTTACCTTTTTTCCATTTACAGAAATAACCTGGGAGGAAAGGAAGCAACTGGGAGTCAGTATTGGAGAAACAAGTTTGATCGCAGATGCCACTAAAGTTGGCTCAATAAGACATCATTTTCACATGTGCTTCTATGAATCCACATTATTTAAATACATATCTTTCTAGAATCTTTTCCACCCTCCCACCTTGATTACTAAATGTACCATCATCACAGAGCTCCCGAAACTATAATATCCGTTTATGATTTTTTTCAAAACTGTTTTATTAGTACACTTTGGGCAAGAAAATAAATAGAACATTGGGAAATTTTCTAAAAATGGTAAAAAGTTACATTAATTCAACTGTTTAAATGGGGGTGAAGCTAACACTGATAGCAGTTAAGTAAAATACACTGCTATTCCCACCTCATCTGTCTTTTTAGACCTTTTTCTTATTTATTATTAACTTTTTTGCTTGCTAATTAACACCTGACCTTAAAGTACATTCTGGCTTGACCTTAGTATTCTTCTAGCAGTAGTATTTGACTCCAAAGTAACCCATGTCTGATTTCTTTTTTACCATCTCTGTCTAGATAAATTTGGTGATTTCTTAAGATGATATGTTAAAAATTAAAGTAGATGAGATCATTTATTTTCTCAGTGTGTACTTTGCAATAGGTGTCCATGTAATAACCTCATTTTAATGTCATAAATCTTGACATTAAATATTGAATTTTGTTTTTTTCCACAGTTGCAATGTGATCTATTATACTTACTATATAATTTACTTAAGTTTTGTGAAATATTTACTTACCCATCTTGTAGGTGCTCAAACTAAGAGAAAAAAAGGAGGATAGGCAAAATAAGTAATATGGAGAATGAGACTTGAGGTGGTAAACACAAAATAAGTGGACAGATGATATGTTGAGGAATTGTGCAACCAAAACCCATATAATTTTATTAACCAATGCTACCCAAATAAATTTAGTTAAAATGCTCTTATTAGAGGCTGTTATTGGGAACTTGTGTCTTGACAAAAATTCCCAGCACTCAAACTCATTAAATTCAATGAGTATTTATTACCTAATATATGGAAGATACTGCATGGTAAAGAACAAAAAATGAGAAAATGTGTTTTCTCAAAGGAGTTGCAATCTAGATGAGAGAAAGATAAAATAATATATAGCCTTGAAGTATGAAGAACTAAATTTATCCCTTAATATTCAGCCTTATCCCCCCAAATATTGACATTGATCTGATTTAAACAAAACAAAACAAAATAATGCCAGATAACAAACCATCTCTGAGGTTTCTGGGTAAGTGGGGAGAACTGGTTTCCCCCCCAAAGATAATATCTCAGGAATTCTTGGGATATTTATTTATTTATTTAAAGATTTTATTCATTATCCCCAGAGAGCTAAGTCGGGAGAGAAGCAGAGAGGGAGAGAGACATCAGTGTATGTCTGCTTTTCACTTACCTCCAGCCATGGATCTGGCTGGAGATCTGGCTTGCAACCTGTTTATGTGCCCTGGCTGGGGAATCCAACCAGCGACCTTTGGGTTCTCAGGCTGGCGCCTTATCCACTGTGCCACCAGCCAGGGCTGAATTCTTGGGATATTTAAATGCTGTTAAAAAGTAAGAGGAACAGTTATTGATTATGCTATGGCACAGACCTTAAAAGAGAAAATAGAAGAATCATCTATGATGTTGATAAGTGTGTATGGAATGGTGTATGCAATGGAATATTTAAAGAAACTAATTTTTTCATTTATTTACTTATTATTTTTTACTTTATTTTTGTTGTGTTTTTGATGATCGTTTATCCCTTTTATACCCTCTTATATCTTCCCTCCTACCTCCCCGCCATCACCACATTGCAGTCCCTGTCCATAAGTCCTTTTTCTTTATTGCTTGATCCCCAACCCAGAGCTGTCACCCTGCTCTTTTCTGAAATAAACTATTTTTAGCTACTGTTCTAAATCAATTCAGACAAGCTCTAATAAAAATCAAGGAAAAAAACTGACAAGCTCAGAGAAACACGGAGCTAGTCAGAGTACTGTTAACACCCTGGCAATGAATAAAATTGCCAGGGCAAATTGAATAGTAAGTATTTCTCTGAAAATATGAGAAAACTCAAAGTGTGTGGCTTAACCATGGCTTCTTTCTCAAGGCCATATAATCATAAAATATATATATCTTAAACGTATTCAAATGCTAAAGGTTGGCTAGGGTAGCCATAAGAAACCACTTAGGGCCGGTTAGAGGGAATAACTAATATTCTCCTTCCAGGATCTCGAAAACATCAGAGTGAATCTGGGGAATCTTTTTGAGCGATGCTGACTAGAGGAGGGGAAGAGAAGTCACTGCTGAAACTCTCGCTACCATCTCCCGTCCTCCAGGGACCAAAAACCTCTAACGTGTGAAGGTTAAGAACAGCAAACACTCTCCCTTCAAGCTCTAGTGGGAAACTAGTGCAGAGAACTGCCCCTGAGAGTGAGGGGCAGCTGTGCTCTACCTAACTGTGAGTGAGGACACTTGGAGTTCCTGTTGCAATGCACACTGGCAGGTGTGGGGCCCGTATTATAACCTAGGCAGTGTATTACATTATTAGTGGTAACAAGTCATCTCCTCATTGACATGACAGGAAATAAAGTCCATCAGCATATCTTTGGTATTAGTACAATCAGAAATTAGCTGAAACTAAGATAAGACAAAGTAATAGCCACATGACTCATTTTGCTTAGACTGAAGAAAGCAGAAAACATGTTTTTGTACTTGGAAGAATAGCTCAGATATTTACGGGAAGTCACCTAAGAACATTAAGGAAAGAGAAATAGGCTCTTTTCTCACAGGATCTTGAAAGGATTAATACACTTGGAAAACTGGTGTTCCAGAGGTCTCACACCTTTGCAGTTGGCCTAAAGAGCATTTACAAGGCAATTTATAACAATTTGTTTCAATTGTAGTTTACACTCTTTATTATGTTACATTGTTTTCAGGTATACAGCGGAGTGGTCAATCATACACTTTTTTTTTTATCCTTACCTGTATATTCACACTAGCTTGATGTAGTTAGGAAAAGTACTGTTACAAATCATATTATTTATTCAAAAATGGAAAAAATCAAGAAAAAATTGACATAGAAACATAGAATTCAGAAAAGTGATTGTTCTCACAAAACTAAATATACTCTTAGCACATGCCACTTCAACTCTTCCTTTGTTTTTATCTAAAGTAGTTGAAAACAAATGCCCAGACAACCTGCATGTGGATTCTTAAGCAATTTTATTCATATTTCTCCAAAGTTGGTGATAGAAGAAGGCTTGACATTGGGTGGTAAAAAATACAATACGCCCTCGCTGGTAGCACAGTGGATAAAGGCGCCGGCCTGCGAACCCAAAGGTCGCAGGTTCTATTCCCCAGCCAGGGCACATAACAAGGTTGCGAACCAGGTCTCTAGTCAGGTCTGTGGCTGGAGGCAGGTGAAAAGCAACCATACATTGATGTCTCTCTCCCTCTCTGCCTCTCTCCCTTCCTCTCTTTCTAAAAATAATGAAATAAAAATCTTTAAAAAAAAATACAATACACAGATGATGGATTATGGAACTGTAACCTAAACCTATGTCATTTTATTAACCCATGCATGTCACCCTGATAAATTCCGTAAAGATTTCACAAAATGCCATAAAAAGTGTATTGAAAATCAGGACTACGTTGGATCATAACAGAAGTCTAATTAAACAGAAATGCTACAAAAATATACAGGGAGAATGAAAGAATGAGGGCAGAGAACTTAATCTGTTAATTAGACATTGTCAAGCTGTAATATGTAGAAAATGTGAAGTAAGCAATGCAAAAAGTCAAATTTTTGTTCCCGGTGTGGATGTAGAAATGGAAGTTGCTTAAACTGTCACTAATGAAGAGAGGTGGGATGGTAGCTTCATGACAGATCCTGAGAGGGAAGTTTGCATTTGTGTGTTTTAATACAGAAGACAAATGTGAAATCATTACTGCTTTGAGTAAAGCCAAATAGTTGTTTTTCCCCCTTTTTAATGAGGGCATTTACAAAGATCCAGTAATTAAACAGGATAGTTAAAGTCTTATGACATAGGGCCCCCTTCCATTGTAAATTGTGCATCTGTTTGATCTTTACTGTTCACTGACTACTTGTAGTCATGATGTAATCTTTAAATCTAGGTATCAAATTGTCACCTACTGGAAATCCTTGATTTCTTGACTAAGCAGTCTAAGCTTTTAAATATAATTTTGTTTTTCTGGATAATTTGATAAACCATCTGAGTGAAAGTTAGTTGGTTTTAAATACAAAATGCGTATTAAAAACAAGCTAGTAAGCAAAGAAAACCTAATAGTTTAATTTAATGTAGCTGGAGGCTATGTTTATGATATTGAAGAATTTGAAAACTAACTGCCTCTCTGCTAAATTTACTCAGCTGTCAAATTAATTGGATTAATTTGGATTTATTTAGGTAAATCCAATCAAATTTGTTTATATGTTCATTTCTTTGTTTTAGTGCTATATGTTATAGTAAAGTGCTAAGTGAAGTCCAAGGAACAATTCAGAATCTTTATTTTATTTTTTAAAGCCATGCCTACCTATCTTGAAGTAGAAATGGGGCGAAAACCAGACATGGTTTAACTGATCATGACCCCTTCACTCTTATGTTATCCATGGTTCTAGGAGGAAGGCAGTAGTGAAAAAATATAAGCATTTTGAGTTATTAAGAGAACTCGATTTTCCTGGAACTCCTCAAAGTAACGTAACCTTAAATGGCTGAGGGTCCTTTGGATAAGTAATTCACTAAAAATTACACCCCAAACAGCGTTTTTGTTGTTATTTTTGAGAACTTCCATTTCAGAGTATTTTTCAAAATGTTCCCTTATTTTCTAATTGCAGCTGAAATACCATTTTCAAGGACAGCAGAGACAGTTTTGTTGTTCTTTTACATTACACTATATTACACTATATTCTTCCAGGAATTAAGACTTTATTCGTGAGCATAAAGGAAAGAGAATGCAATTTTAACTTTTTTTTTTAATTCCCAAGTGTACCCTTTACCCAAGAAATGAATTTCAATATACTTGTGTGGAAGCATGGGTTTTAATTATTTTCTCAGGGGCTGACAATTCCAACTTCCCAGATGATAAGTTAAATGTGTAATGCTTGAGTATATATCACATTTCATTATATGCAACTGGATAATACCCATGTGAAAGTAATTCCCTGGAAATAGAACATTAAAGTACCATTCACTACCCTACTGGCTTAGACCACAGAATGATACTTCAATATGTAGAAATGGTTAAAAAAAATAAATCTAAAAATGTAATTTTCCTTCTTTAACTATTTTAATAATACTAAATTTGTTACAGTTTGCACAGTAATATAAAAATGTTATTATTATGTACTCATAATAAGCTCAAGAGATACTAGTGCTGTCTCCATATTACAAATGAAGATATTACAGCTCAAAAAGATTTTCTGTTATTAACATATTGATTGTTAAGTGTCTGGGCTGGAAATCTTACTCAAACCTACTGACAGTAAGTCTTAACTGATTTCTATAATACATCTTTGTCTAGTGATTTGTGTGTGAGGATATTTAAATCCTCTTCTGAGAGGAACAAACATTAATATAAAATATTAAACTAGCAGCTTTTAGTGCAACATTTGGGAAATGCAAAGCATAAATACTTTGAAGGGTTCAAAGTTACCTTTTTAAATAAGATAGTGATTGAAAGAAAATAAAATACCTGCAGTCCAATAGAGTATAAATTATATCTTATTTTTGCCTAGGGCTTCTGAAGAGTATGATTGTTGGTTAGCAGAACAAGTATTTCTCTAGTAGTAGAGCAGACGTTTTCTTTCTAGTGACATGTGAGAGTGGGCAGTGAGGATTTTAGATCAGAACATTGTGTTCTTGTGAACAGACAAAGAATGTATAATGGCTGGATTTACTTTTTTATTTTCTTCCTCTTACATTGACCATCACACAGCTTTTCAGAATTAAATTCCAGTCCTTCTTCAAAAAAAGAAAAGAAAAAGCGGTACCAGATGAACCTGGGACACAGATAACCTCTATAAAAGATCATTTCTTAAACTCTTGAGTCTTTCAGAGAACTCCAAAATGCTTAATCAGATAAGTATTAAATTATATTTTCTTTTTTGCCTGGAGATCAGATAAAATGAAATTATAGTTTGGGTTATTATTAAATACACTTGTCAAGGCCTAAGAAAATATTGTTTCTCTTGGATTCTGCTTAGAAGAAAGCACATGTAAGATTAAGGAACAGGATAACTCTGAAGTCAGGAATAATTCATCTTTGCAGAAAAGTATATTCAGTAATAAGAAAAAATAACAACCTAGGTTCAATTTTTACTTATGTATGATCAATATGCATAGTAAATAAGAATTAACTTTAAGACCACGTGATTTTAAGCAAATAAAATTTACCTTTTAAAGAAATTTCACATTCTAGAGCAGTCATATTTCAAGTTTGTAGAATTCTGATTATCATCTTCTTGTCAGAAACATGAGTACTTTCATTCTGCCTTTACTTGTTTACTAAATATTAGATATAGAACAAGTCATTTTCACATTTCCTGCATGTTATTTTCTCCTTTTGAAAAAATGAAAAGTTCATCTAAATTACAGAGTTAGTTTGAGAATTAAATGTTAATATTAAATGAAAGGTTTTTTTTTACTATTTCTGATACTTTTATTGAGATGATAAGTTTGAGAGATGAATAATATTAGTGTTTGCAAAAGATGTCTCAAAACTAGACCTGTTATCTTTAAGTCCGTAGAGAAAATCAAAATTTCAATAGATTGAAAGACATACCTGAATCTTGCTCATTTTACCTCTCTTTGTTTTTTACGATGATGGAGGATTTTGCTTAATTTTAAGACTAGCTTGGAGAGTTTCAACTCAGTGCATGAGACGGGGTAAGGGGGTGGGGAGTGTTGGAGACCAGCAAACAAAATTGACATCTCATCTCCAGCTTGATACTTTCTTAACTGACAAATCTCAGCTTGTCTAGATTTTTCTATTCAAGAGAAGTATGCTGCAATGGGTTTTTGGGAGCATGTAGACTGTCACCTTGGAGAGTTTGATGGAAGCCAACGTGGAGTTGACTTGTGTCTTCTCTTGACTAGGAAAAGCCTCAAGGCTCTCGACTGGCTTAGCTGAGGCCCTGTGGGTGGCAGAACAAAGGGACCCTGTTGCAAGAGAAGATGTCATTACTGCTGTGTAGACACTAAACAAAAGCTACGTCTCCTGTAGTTAGCTTGGAAGGGCAACACATTTGCAAAGAAATGGCAGTGTTGGAAGTCTTTATAACAAAGGACCTTTGACTTTAAGAGCCACAGTGTATTGCAGAAAATAATAAAAGTACACACACATTGGAGTATATGTCCCATGCAGAGGACATAGGTGCTAGGTGACACCAGTCAGAGCACATTCTCATCACCCCTCTGTCTCTAGTCCCTCCCATTCCCCAGCCAGGGGAGCTAAAGATAGCACTGTCCATTAGGGAGAGGTAGTGAATGGCCAAGAAGTTAGGCTGCACAATTTTTCTGTTGCTCTCCCAATTTGCAGGACAGACAGGCTCAAGCCAGAGAAGAGGTCATGCATAATGAATTGCATAAGGGGTCATAACTTTGAGATTAATTTTAGTACTTGAACTTTTACTTTAATATCCAAAATGAGTTTTCTAATATGTAAAAGTAACCAACAGTGATTTTGCACCCTGGCCACGGAACTCAGTCAGTTAGAGGATTTGTTCTGATACATCAAGGTAGCAGTTTGACCCTGTTCCAGGTGCATGCAAAGAATCAATCCATGAATATGTCAATCAGTGGACAAAACAAGCTGATCTCTCTCTCTTTCTCTCTCATCAATAAATTTTAAAAAATAAGAGAATTATTTTGCTTCTGAATATACAACTATCCAGGGACAAGAAAGCAAGATCTGACAAAGATTATTTAACAGAAAACATGACTTCCTCAGCATGTAAGTTAGGTCACATTAAACTTCCTTGCTTAAACATTTTAATGGTGTTTTATTACAAAATTGAATGTGTTTGCCTTGGCCTTACGCAATCTCCCTTCCACCCTTTTCTCCAGCTGCTTGCTCGCTGAGCCTCGTCCTCACACTTTGCTTGGTAGAGGACCACTCAGTTTGCTGTGTGATCTTCTGGCTGGTGACACACTTTTTTCCACAGGTCATATCGCGTGACCGCAAGACCTCCCCCTTCCCTCCACCTCTTCAGCTAGTCAAGTCATCTTAGCTACTTCTCCTCTTCTAAGGTTTTCTTCTTTTTTTATTTCTAAATTACAGTGGACATTTAATATTATTTTATTTTAGTTTCAGTTGTAAAGCAGAATGGGCAGACATTTTTAGAATTTACAAAGTGAATTCTTTGATAAGTCTAGTACCTACCTGGCACCATATATAGATACTCTTGACTATATTCCCTACTCCGCACTTTACATCCACTGGTCTACTTTTTAACTACCAGCTTGTTTGTACTTCTTAAAGGTTTCACATTTTTCAGCCAGCCCCAAACCCCTTCCATCTGGCAAGCATCAGTCTATTCTTTGCGTCTACGAGTCTATTTCTGTTTTGTTTGTTTATGTTGTTTTTCAAACATTTTCTTGACCCCCCTACCTAAATAAAGTTTTCTGGGAATTTTCCCATTCCCACTGATTTTTTTTCCTTAATAATATTTATTTATAACTTACTATAATCTTTACTAAAGCACAATTGATGTGTTTAATTTTCAATGCTCATTTTTTCTCTTAAAAACATTGTGCCCCCTCACCTCAAAAAATATTTGCACCCGTAGGTGTTCAGATATTTGTGGAATAAGTTATCATGTTATTATTAGTGAATATAATCATAAAAAAGTTTGTTACTTGGTTTTCTGTCATTATAAATGTGAGGCCTTATTGTTACTGTTGCTTAATGTGACCTCAGTTTAAAAATCATACTTTATATGAATTTGGATACATTTCATGAATCTAAGCTTTGTGGGATTTTTTATTTATAAAAGAAAATTTAATAACATTGGACCAAGAAATTTCTGTGTGTGCTAAATCAAAATATTTAAAGAGCTTAGGGCTGGAAATCCATATGGTACTGTGGAATTATGTTTAAAACCTCTCTCTTCTACAAACATGCAACAAGACACACTATATCTGAAAGACATGTAGATTATACATCCGTGGTGCAATTCCAAGTTAGAAGTAAAAATAAAATAAAGTAGAACTGTGAGTGGGAGTTAAGTCTGAACATTTCTATGGACATCAAAAGGTGTCAAGCATGTAGGTCCCAGTCAGAAAGGTAGCCAAGCCAGAGTGTCTCACTCAGCTACAGGGAGCTGAAGGTGGGCATTCTGCATAGAAATATTATTGACAAATATGCTGGCTTACGTTTGGAGGGCGGCTACAGATTTTTACCCTAACATTTCTGGTACGAAGTAAGGAAGCAGGGTGCTTATAAAATACAAATGAGTTGTAGAAATTTCAGATAAAAAATCAATTTAAAAAAGTAGTCTGAATGGAGGCAATCCATATGGACTCAAGGCATAAAAAAATGCATTACACAGAATCTTTCCATTCTATGGCTCTCGGATATAACAGAAAACAACTCTCATGGTATGTATTAAATAATTGATTAGGAACTACAGGTATAGGGTACTATGAAAGAGATTTTAAAATAAAAATGTTTCAAATGTTCAAAGTGAAAAATAGAAAAAAAAATAGAAAAAAAAGGATACCATAACAAAAGGTTAGATCTACTAAAAACCCTAAAAGCAAATCTGCAAAGAAAATGTAGGCTTTAAATTAAAAACAAAAGAGCTAACAAATTAAAAAAAAAACAAAAAACAAAAAACAATTAAGAAGCATGACCCAAGAGAAAATGGATAAATCAGAATTAGGGTAGATAACCTGAAAAAATAAAAACAAATTTTGAAACTGGGACTTGGCAACATAGGTCATTATATTGAATGGTTGAGTCTACTTGTATGAGATTTTCATCTTTCTGTAAAGGCAATTTAAGTCAGTTCTAAATGTTTTTTGTTTTGTTTGTTTTTGTTTTTGTTTTTCTCATGGTTTAATTTTTCTGAACTATTCAAAAATTGTACATGTGGCAAACTTGTACCTTGCTACTCTGGACAATAAAATTGTCAAGCCATAAAAAAATTGGCCCGATCACTTTGAAGTTTCCATTGGTGACTTTTTAGAGATAACAACATCACCCTGAGAGGCTCTAGAAAGAAGTTGCTCTGAAGGGACTCACCTCCAATCACAGAAATAGAAGCAGACAGCATGTAATCCAAACTAGCTGGTGCCCTGAGTGACATCTGACAAACCCTAGCATTGCACAGTACATTTTATGAGAGGGTGGCCTTATTAAAGTAAGAGCCCTGTAAGAAGATAGAGAATCGTATGGATAGAATCTTTACATAAGACTGAGTTCCTACAGACATTTTATTCTTAGTGTTTAACTAGGAAAGTGGGATTTATTGTGGAAAGATCATACAGAAAGAAATGAGGAGTGGAACTTTTAAGAGAAATCTAGGAAGTGGAGAAAAATTGAAAGATGGACCTGCCCTGACTTGTATGGCTCGGTTGTTTGAGCATCACCCTACAAAGCAAAAAGATCCCTGGTTAAACTCATTGGTCAGGACACATACCTGGACTGCGGGTTCACTTTCCAGTTGGACCGTGTCCGAGAGGCAACCAATCAACATTTCTCTGTTTTACTCTTTACGTCTCCTCTTTCTAAACATAAATGAATAAGATTTTTTTTTTTTTTAAATTAAGGCTTGACCATAGAAAGTCAAGAAAAGTTAGACAGTCAAGGAAATCTAGAGCTCGTAAAAATGAGGGCAAAAATGTGAAGAGAAAGTTAAATCAGTAAATATCTGATGAATTAAAAGAGAAGAGGTGTTCAAAGTTTGAGGGTTATTGTCAAATGCTGAGGTGTTGTAAACATAAGGAACAAAAGAACATGAAAGGAGTTTAGGGGAGTGTATTTGGGGGAAAGGATATTATTGATTTAATCACTAGATAACCATTATTGACAAATGCAGGGTACTATTTGGAGGGATGGTGGCATTTCAGTTGTTAAAGTTACAATAACATTGTCAGCTGTTATCCCAAATATGATGCTGCAACCTTCCTGGGAATATTACTGCCACTAGCTGATGATAAGACTAGAAATTATAGTTCTTTTATTTATGTCATTGCATTAGGGGACTTCTTGCTATTGCAGACTAACCTTTGTCAAAGTAAAACAGACACTAATATCTCAAGTGGGTTGCTATAACCAAAATCTAAATTATGTAGCATTGGATTAGTGGTCTGGAAGTGTGGGCCCATAAAATTCAGAAAGCTAGTGACCTTTCTTATGTCATCACAGTTGTTAGACTGTTGTCTCTGCCAATCTGTAAAGCAGGGCATGCAGCTATTGAGCCCATAACTCTGTAGAAATGGTTATAAAAGGCTATAATGTGAATTCGCATTGCCTGATTTTCACTGCCTTATGCAAATTATTGCAATAAAGAGATAACCTCAAGCAAGTTTTGACTGACAAAACAAGATGAAAGTGGAAGTCCAGAAATACAGGGCTTTGCAGGGTTGGAAAATGCAACTCATTTTGCATTCCTCCAAAGCAGAAAGATAAAAATGTCACCCAGAACATTTATCAAGGCTCTTGATTATGATTCTTCAGCTAAGAAAAGGTACCTTGATTTGGGGTAATTATGAGATTATGAGTGTTGTCTTTCCATCAAGATAGCTTCAAGTTACCTCCTTTAAAATGAGTTAGGGAGGGATGGGCCCTCAAAAGAAAATCTTCGGTCATATTTAAGAGCAATATTCATAAAAGAATACTGTGATTTGTTGTTTGCGCATTGGCACTGAGAGGAAGCAGAGAGACAAAACACCTAATAAATTGCTGAAAGAATGATTACAAAAAATCACAAAACTTGCCTACCAAATATGATTTCTTATCCCAACAACAATTCCTGAGCTCTCAGATCTGCAACTGCAAGAAGTAATTTGTGAATCTATGCCATCTCGCAGGACAGTGTAGACTTTTTTCTTCAGAGGTGGCCCCGGAAAATTGTAGACACAATCACAAACATCCTGGAAGGTGAAGCCAAGGGCTAAGGAAGAATGAAGACAAGATGCTGCTTCTCACAGATCGGAATGAGTTCAACGAAGGGAGTTACGCAACTTTCAACAAAGCTGGGCTTTACCATTTCTGCCCAGGATTTCAACCTTGTAATGTATCAACCGACTTGTCTCAATTTCATGAATGCATTTTAGAATTGGAATGCTTTTGTTCTGTCTCCACCATCATGTGTTACTTCCGGTAACAATTTGAGGCCAAAGGATTGCTATCTGGTTCTACTCTTGGGCAGACCCAGCTCCTTCCATCTTCTGCCTTGTCCCAGAGGCCAAGGCTGAATTAAACAGGCCAGGTGCAGCTGTGCTTCCCTTCTAGGTCATGCTCCTGACACGTGGGACTCCAGAGTGTCCTGTCTGAACAGTGAAGTGGCTTCCAGCTTTTTCACAGAATCAGTTACCCATATTATCCTCCTGAGTGTGGCTGCTTCTTCCATGGATGGTCTCAGTTTAAGCCTAAGAATTAGCAAAGGGGCAGCTGGCCAAGGGAGGAATGAATGTAGTTTGGACTCACAGGCTGAAGTGTCACACTATGGACCATAAGGAAAGGATATGAAGGGAAGAACGAGCCATGGCTAAGGATAACGGGGATATTTCTCCCTGTTGTTGCCACGTGCCCATAGAGAAGAGCAGGGAATCTGAGGATAATGAAGTTGTCCAAGTGGGCAGAAATAAAGTATTATATTTAATAATTCACTTGCTTGACTTACATTTTTAATTAGTATTTAGGTATATGTTATGCCAGTCTCATTTCTATTCTTGCTTCATCCCTATAAATGTTGGGGCACACCCAAATATATCTGTGTAATGTTATGTTGGGCGTATAAGGCAGGGCATTTTTCTATGCATTTGTAAAAGTAGCCAGGTGATAGGAATCACAAATTGTCATACAGATTGAAATTTCCATTAGTCTCAGGTTCTCAACTTGGGGCTGAATGTGGCCATAGGAGGGAACCTTAGGTTTATGTTATTTGGAGAGAGAATGAGTTTAATTTGTTGGAAGAAGTGTATGCTCAGATATTTGGTGGTCATATTAAGGAAGGACTCTGGTGGTCTGCTAGTTTTCCCTCAAAATCCAATCTCCTGTTCTTTCTGGGCACATGGCTACACAGCAGTGCCTACTCACCCTCACACTTACAGCCACATGCAACTCCGTGTGCAAGTTTGAGCAACGAAATACAAACAAAAATGGAGGTGAGGCGTTCATTTAAAAGAGGATGTCTTATCTTGTTCATCCTCTCCTTGACCATTTGCAGACTGAACTGTCAACATAGTGGAGATGTGAAGTCAGTCATGCTGATGAAGACAGCACCTGTGGGAAGGACACAGCATGAAATGGAAAAAAAAAAACAACCAAAACAACAAAGTAAAAACAAGGTCCTGAAAGAAAGCATCACAAAGCAAATTTCCTTACCTCCTAGGCTCTGTGGTTGTTAGAGTTGTTCCAATGGGTAAGATAAGCCTCATGCTAACTTCAGTTGTATTTTTGTTAGGTTAATTTTTGTCTTTGTGTTGGTTGCCACTTTTTTAAGTGAATAGTAAGCAAAGTTATTATGATAAAAAAAAAACTGACATAGTTATCTTTAGAGTGAATAAGAGACAGATTGTGCAGAAATAACTAATTTATAACCTTTTTTTGTCACATAATTTCTCACCTGCTTAGGAAGTAAGATATTAATCAGAACTATACAAAGATGCATGTTTATATAGTTATGAAAGCTTATTATGGATATCTCCTCCAACTGTCAGCAAAATATAACAGAGCATATAAAGTACATAATATAGTATAAAATATAAAGTATATACAGTACAGTTTATAAATAGATTATATAGTAAAGAGTGTACAGAGTATGAAGCATATAAAATACTATATATTATTTTATATGTATTCATAAATATATCATATATATCCATATATTACTTTTCACACATTCACAGAGTGTACATTTTCACCAATTATTACAGAATTGAATTTCAATAATTCAAAAAATATCAGAACTTTCCAAGTACTGTAAAATTAGGTGGAAAATAGTTACTTATGTGAAAAGATCCAGAAATTCATGAACTGTGAATGTGTAAATGGCCCTTATGTTTGCTAGGAGCTAATGAGATATATACTTGCTGTCTAACTTGTCAAACATTCTTTTTTTCAAATCTTATAAAAAGAAACCTTCTAAATTTGAGGCTTTAAGGTGAAATCATGTTAAAACATAGCAAAAATCAGAATCAGATTCCTGTTCTCTAATGGTATCTCATGAGAAATAGCAAGGCCACCACTGTTGGATAGATTTCATTCAGATCCCTGACCATGTGAATTACTGGTTGTCATCTTAAGCAATTAACTCCATTTCTCAGAGCCCTGTGTGTGGTGACAACTTAGAAGTTCCATACTTAGAACCAACTACAGTTTTGACCTTGGCCGTTGACAGTGTTGTGACCGTGCTTAACAGTTTTTCTTCTTTTTTCCACTTCTCTCCAGTTTATTTTGTAGCTCCTACCTCCTTTTGGAATGCAGAATCCACTGTCTCAATTATCAGCTCAGATTTACACCACTTTATCTCCTACTGCCTAATAAAGTAGTTTTGTGTATACCCTATACAATCGATTATACACAGTAGATGCTGCATTCAATTTCATTCGGATCTCTCCCTTTAAAGAAATATGCTTGAATTTTGGTGCGTGTATGGGAAATTATCCTGTTTACATTTTTTAAAAGTTGGCTTGTAAACTTTCATTTATTCTCCCATGTTTGTGAACTATTAATGTCTTTTCTTATTTAGTAATTATACATTTTTCTCATTTTTTAATTTTTAAGATGTTAAAAATATAATTTTATTAATTATGTTGCAAATATTTTCTCCAAGATTGTAACTTACCCTTTGTCTCTTTATGATGTATTTTATAGATTTTTTTTATTTTCATGTATTTGAATTTATAGACTTTTAAAAAATTACCTTTATCTTGTTTAAGAAATTCTATTTCCCAACGGTACTATGTTTTCCTAAACATTCTTCTGAATTTTAAAAACTTTATCTGTCACTTTAACAGTTTAATTCACTGAGATTCTGAATTTTGGCTTTTATGTAATACAAAGTTTAATACAGAGTACCTAATAGTTTTTCTCCATCAGATTATCATATTTCAAAATATTTTAATTTGTTTGATAAGCTACTTATATTTACATCTCATAATTTAAAATTAGACTTATGTGAATAAACATTTCATCAAGAAATTGTTTCATAGTATATATATATAATTTTTTTTTATTTGCTAATGGCCCATTTAGAATATTTTTGTCTGTATTTGTATGAGTCTGTCCTCTAATGTTTCCTTTTTTTTTTAATTCTAGTACTCTGGGGTAAAATATATTCAAGATTTTCATAAATTATGACTATAGCTCACTGAATTTATACAAAATGAAAACACTCATGCACCTTGGATCAAGAAATAAAACACTACGGACATCTCAGAAACTTTCCTTGTGATCTCTTGAAGTCATTACCTTCCGAGGCTTTTAGAATTCTGATTTGTAGCATCAATGAGTAGTTTAGCATATTCAAAAATTTTAAACCATAGAATAATGCAGTAAATTATTCCTAGTTTCATTCCATTGAAATTGAAAAATATTAGATATGATTTAAATATTTTTAAATTCAGTAAGACTTGTTTTGTGGTCTAAAAGCTGGAGACTGTCCATACACACATGAAAAGAATTTGTATTCTGCAATTGCTGGGTGGCGATACATGAGGTCTGTCTGGAAAAAGTCCAGCCATTGTTAATATAATGAGAAGAGTTTGCATGATATCGATGTAACCTGGCAGCCAAGGAGAGTGGACTAGAGTGTGCATGAACAATGAAGACTTCACTGTGCTAGTCAGTGGGGGCAGCAGATACCATTGAGTGAACATGTGTACTGACCATACATTCAAAATGCCTGAGTAAAGAAATAAGCCTGTATCAGATTTGCATTATGATCGAGCATTCCTCCATGGGAACTATTAAAATGGTTCAGAAGGCCACAGCTAGTGATTGGCAACCTCATCATGACAATGCACTTGCTCATGCATCACTTCTCATGCAGAGTTCTTTGGTGAAATATCAACTCACCCAGGTGACACATCCCTGCTACAGCCCAGATTTAGAATCCTGTGACTTCTGGCTTTTCCTGAAACTAAGATCACCTTTAAAAGGGAAGATATTTCAGATCATATATGAGAATCAGGAAAATATGATGTTGTAGCTAATGGTAACTGGGAGAACTGTGTGAGGACCCAAGGTGCCTACTTTGAAGGGGACCAAGACATCATTGTCCTCTGTACAATGTTTCTTATATCTTCCTCAATAAATATCTCTCCTTTTCATATTACATGGCTGGATACCTTCTGGGCAGACTTTGTATATATAATCTCTTAGGCCTAATTTGTTTATAATATTGTTTAAGTCTTCTATTTCCATATTTATCTTCTGTCCAGATCTATTTATGACTAAAAGGGGCAGTTTGAAGTCTCCAACTATTATTGTAGACTCATCTATTTTTACCTTCAAGTCTGTCAGTGTTTGCTTCATACATTTTGGGGCTATGATATTTAGTGAATGATATGCTTAAAATTGTTACATCTCTTTAATAAATTTCAGCTTTCACCAATATGTAATATCTTTCTTTTTTATTGTTTCAGTTTTTTACTTAAAGTGTCTTTTGTCTAATATCACTACAGCTACCAGGACTCTGTTTGGTTAATAGTAGTGTGCAGTATCTTTTTTCATTTTTTAAATCTCAATCTATTTGTGTTGAGACTTAAACAAATACCTAGAATTCTTAGTTTACTTATTTTCTTAAAGAAACAGCTTTGTCATGCTGTTCTTGAAAAAAAATGGCCATAAAACAAAAGAAAAAATGAATTAGAAGCTTACATTGACTAGATCATCAATTCATTTTATAAATATATTCATAGTTAAGCCACAGTGAATCACAGTGTAATTCTTAATGGGCCTAATTAATTAAAACTTTCTATTTTGTGAGAAACAGTATGTATACATAATTTATAAGTTACAAGAAAGATAAAAATAATTATAAAGAACTGACTCATGAGATCATAAAGGGAGACATGTCCCAAGGAGAGTCACTAAGCTAAAAACCTGAGAGAACTAATAGTGTTTTTTCCAGGCTATCAGTCATCAGAAAGAGCCAATATTTAAGTTTGTGTTTGAAAAAAGAAATAACATGTCATGCTTTGAGTATAGTCAGGCAGGAAGATAAGAGAGGATAAACTTTTTGGTATATTTGAGCTTTCATCTGATTGGATGAGGCCTACTCATTAGGGTGGGCAATATGCTTTACTCAATCTATTGGTTTAAAGTTCATCTCATAAAAAAACCAAAAAACATCTGCACAGAAATATCTAATAATATTTGACCAAATAACTGGACACCTGTGGTCCAGGCAATTTGACACCTAAAATTACCCATTAATCACAGAAGACCACAGATCACCAAAGAATTCTTGAGAAGAAGAAAAACTGGGGGCATCATACTACTTGTTCTCAAAATATACTACAGAGCTATAGTAATCTAAGCATAGCGTAGCATAGAAAGGGAAATGCAGACCAATGGAACAGAATAGAGAGCCCAGAAACAAACTCATTTTCACCATTGATTAATTTTTATTAAAGGTGCCAAGAACATGCAATAGGAAAAGATAATCTCTTTCACAAATGGTTCTGGGAAAACTGGTTATATACATGAAAAAGAATAAAATTAGAATCTTATCTAACACCATATACAAAAATCAATTCAAAATTGATTAAAGATTTAAATATATTTAAAGACCTGAAACTGTAAAAAGTATGGAAGAAAACATGGGGAAAAATGCTTTATAACACTGGTCTTGGCAATAATTTGTGGTTATCAATACCAAAAGTATAAGCAGAGAGAGAGAGAGAGAGAGAGAGAGAGAGAAATGTGATTTCATCAAACTACATAGCTTCTTCACAGAAAAGGAAACAATAAAATCTAAAGGTAACCTACACAAAAAAGAATATATTTGCAAACTATATGCCTATAGGGGGTTAATATATAAATATAAGGGGCTAATGTGGGAAACTCACATAATAATAAGAAGAACCCTTGAAATAACCCAATTAAAAAATTACCAACAGCTTCAAAAGATATTTTCTGACATTAAGAGTATTTCTCTTTCTCTCTGATGTAACCAGTCCAAATTTGCTTTATGTCATTCCTGTAACTTTTTAAAAATCCATTCTTTAAATTTATATTCATAATGTAACCATGTTTTTGCTCTTTGTAATACATATAAATATTACTTATATGTCTTTTCAACCTACTTTTTAAATTTAATATTGATTGAATAACAGTGCTTAATACATTTCTATGTGTGGCTTCAGACCTTGCAATTTCATTGAGGATATGTTGATATTTAAAAAAACTATTTGGATATTTGTCTGTTTTTCTCAAATTTATTTTTACAAAATAGTGATTGTTCTTGTTTTGTGTAAAATATTTCTCTTATACAAAAATAAAGTTTTTGTATACACAAAAGTGAAATTATTTTGGGTTTTTGTTTATATAGATTCTTCATATTTCATGAATAAAAATCTAGTTTATGCATTAAAAATTTCTTCTATATTAGGACATCTTTTGAGGTAGAGAAAACCAAAATGTTGATGTAATCAAATTGATCAATTATTCTGTTTTTGCTTATATAATATTTAATAAGTTCTTCATAGCCTTAAATATATAAATATAATTCCTAGTTCTAATAAAATTTTAAACAGATTTTTATTTCAAATATAGTTATTAGGTATAGTCTATATATTTTAATGTGTTACTTGGGACTGTGATGTATTTTGACTCAATATTAATATTATTGACATTTTTTCAGTACTCTTTGTAGTATTATTCAAACTTTCACTTGTCACATATAAAAATTGAGTTTGATTTTCCACTCTGTTTAATGGGCTTATTTGTCAATATTTATGTTAATTCAGTTTATTTTAATACTAAACCTGTGTTATGATATTTTTGCTTATATCCATGTTGTTTTTAACATTGTTTATTTGTGGGTTCTCTATTAGCTTGATGCATTGTGTCAGAGGAAAAGTGAGGAAACTTACCATTTTCAATAAAAGAAGGATAGAAGGAAAGAATGTGTGAATGGCTGGACTACATATCTATGAATTTTACATGAGTAATAGGAGAATATTAAATGTTCACTTATGTTTGAACAAATATTATCAGATAAGTAATTAGCCCTGGTAGGTATGGCCCAGTGGATTGAGCACAAGCCTGCAAACCAAAGAGTCACCAGTTCAATTCCCAGTCAGGACATATGCCTCAGTTGTGGGCCGGGTCCTCAGTTGGGGTCGTGCAAGAGACAGCCTATCTATGTGTCTCTTGCATACTGATATTTCTCTCAGTCTCTTTTCCCCTCTTTTTTCTCTTTCTCTGAAAAAAAAAAAAAAATCCTTTAACATTTAAAAAAAATAAAAATTAGATAAATGCATTGTATAATTGCTGCTCATAAACACAGCTTACTCTTTTGATCATCATGTCTATTAGTATATATTTGCTTTGTATTTCAGCTATTTTTTGATAATTAAACATTTTCAATGATTTCTTTAGGTTTGTTCATGCTTTTTAGATATATTTTTTAAATTTGCTTAAAATTTTAGAGACAGTTTTTCAAAGGTAATCAGGTATAATAAGTTTTTCTTCTTACAAAAGTTTTTAAATATGTAAATGTATCACAGTTGGAGAATACTACTTAATTATGAAAACATAGAAAATTTTACCCTTGTGACAGCATGGATGGACCTGGAGAACATTATGCTAAGTGAAATAAGCCAGTCAGAGAAAGACAAATACCATACGATTTCATTCAGATGTGGAATTTAATGAACACACTGAAATAACAGGCAAAATAGAGACTTACTTATGGATAGAGAGCATACTAATAGCTCTGGGTGCGGCATTTTTGAAGGGTGGAGGGATAAGTGAGAAAGTATATAAACTCATGGACACAAGCAACAGTGTGGTAACTGGGGGAAGAATGAGGGTGAATGGAGTTGGAAAAGGGTAGAAAAGGTGTACATAAATATTGGACAAATACAGTAAAAAGTAAAATAAAATAAACCATAAAAGTTTTTAAAAGTGTAAATGTTTCTCTAAATTCCATTTGGGTTACATTCTAACAATCTATATGTAGTATTCATATTATTATTCCTTTTTAAGTAATATTTCATTTTTATTAATATGGACATCTTTATTTATTTTATCTTTTTGCATTTCCATATTATTTTACTGTTTTCTCTTATGTATTCTATAAATTACATGTTAACTACTTGTTTATCTTGGCACTTCAGAAAAATACACTCTATGTGTATCTTTTAAATGGCTGCTCTATCTCACAAAAATTTGAGTGAATATATTTCTCTACCCTCTTTTCAAATAATTTAATAACCCAGCAATACCATACTTAACATCACCCTTTCCTATCTCTTACTAATGTATATTATTATCCACTTTTCTGGTTTTATTTTATAGTTATCACTAATGAGGACACTGCAGTTTTATAGTGTCAACATTTATTTAAATTTACATACACAGATTTTCTTGGCCATTGATTATATTTATTTTCAATATTTTTTGGGATCATTTTCTTCCAGAACTACATATTATATAACATGTATATATATAATATGTAATTTAAACATATATATATATATTCAAAACGAATGGCACATTTTGAAAATGTTCTTATCTTAGTATCATTTTAGAGTGGCAATAAAGATAATTAACTCATCTTGCCTCCAATCTGTATTGAATTCTGTGCCTGCAATGCTTTAAATTTTTGTAAAGGGTATAATAAATTTATATACCTTTTATATCTAATTTTAATATAATTTTAATCTAAAACTACTTTAAACCATAGTTGGATTTATTTAATAAGCTGTGTTTTTACAGTGGTTTATTTAACGGTGCTTAGTGTTGTAGAGAATTGTTTTATGAACAGACTGAATGCATGGTTTGAAATGATTGTTATAGAATTCCTATTTAAACACTTGTCAGTACAGATGAAAGACAGAGATTTGAGGAAGATAGGAAACAATGTGGTCTCTGACATTTTAGATGTAGACTTATTATTAGCTTCTATTTTACCCCTTAACTAAGTTTTGGAAGTTTTACAAATAATTTTCTTGTTACTATATATATATATATATATATATATTTTTTTTTTTTGTGAATGTCTAGCTACCTTGGCTTTAAAGTGCTGCTAAAGAAAGGATAAAATACATACTTCCAAAATGTTTCTAAGAAAAGATAAAAAGTTCTATGTAAATCTGGCACTATATAACCCCAGATAACTTGCTCAGTACTCATCAACTATTTTGTTTGAGCATTTGGGGGTCAACTGCTATCATCTAATAGACACAAGCTATTTATTTCCTCATTTGTAGATGATGTGACACCTTCTCTTCAGTTCATTTTTGAATACTCCACCATAAAATGATTCCACTGCCATCCTTTTGCCAATCAAATCTTTACAATGTAACCCACAATTTTAGAAAATTCAATGGCTGTTTTGATGACTCTATTCTCTGTGAAATAACTTTAATTACTCAATATACGTTAGCTATCAGAAAATGTATTTTCAAATATTACCTCCAACCACCACTGGATAGTTCCAAAAGCAACTTTAAGGCTTGAACTCCAATTTTGACTTTCACTCTCAGAGAGTCAATTCATTCCTTACTGATAATAAAATGCCTACTTTATAAAGTTAAATCAATTTGATAAGCTTGTATGGAAGATTGAGGACATCTTAGCTTATGTTACATTTGTACTCACTCATTTACAATAGGCTAATTTTATTATCTCATTTGCAAGCCTTCTTGGGATCCCTACACACTTCTAAGATATCTTGTGGCAGGTGGTTTCCTGCCTGGGAAAATACATCTGAGAAAAATTAACTAATCGTTGAAAACTCAAGCAAGTTTTGATTATTCAAGAAACCTACAAATGTTGACTCTGTTGGGGACAAAAGGTTCACTGATGTCGACACACAACCGAGTGAAGACACAGATAAGCGCGCTCCTCCACACCTCCAGAATAACGAACTATGATAAAGGCCCCATGGTTACTTCCAGGACAGGCTTCCCAGATGAAGTGAATTTTAGGAAATTATTATATTAAATGTTGTCATTGCTTTTTCAAATATATAAAAAATTTTAAAAGATTCTATTTATTATTTCCAGAGAGAGAGGTAGGGAGAGACACGTCAACGTATGGTTGCCTTTCACCTGCCTCCAGCCACGGACCTGGTTGGAGATCTGGCTGGAGACCTGGCTTGGAAGCCTGGTTATGTGCCCTGGCTAAGGATCGAACCAGCAGCCTTTTGGTTCGCAGGCTGGCGCCTTACCCACTGAGCTACCAGCCAGGGTTGCTTTTGTTTTTTGATAATGGCTAGATATTAATAGATAACTTTGTAGGACTACTGTATAGCCTTTTCTACTACTAAATTGTTCCAAAAAATAAGCATATAATTGTGTGCTGTAGCATCCTACATGATCCCTTATTGTGCAATAGCTTCTGAGTATTATAAATACATTTCCAACCTTGCTGTTGTTCTCAGGTCAAGAACCTGGATATGTGTGAATGGAGACTTTTGAATCATCCATTTTTCCTTCTATGTCTCTAGGCATGGACAAAGTATTTAAAACCATTTTACTCTAAGCCTTCATCTTAGAGTCAGGCTTAAAGACATGGAGAAAATACAGTCTTGTTAGCAAAGTCGTGCTGTGAATCCGATCTGCAAACCAACAATAAGGACAGTCAAGGCGTTCAGAGAGAGGGTATCAAAAGAAAATGGGAGAAGCCGACTGGGGGACAGGGCACAAAAAAAAGAGCCTGGAGCCCTGGGTGGCAGTTTTGTGCCATGTGAAATCTTGCCTGTCCGCAATTCAGAGTCTAGGGAAAGCTAATGAAACCTTCTGAACTGGGTTTTAAGACTCGCATTTTCCAGGAATAGCATATAAAGAAAGGCTGAGGGAGACAATGTCATGATTCTGTTTTATGGCACATACGCTGAAGATGAAGCTAAAGACTGCACAGTTGAGCTTCTCTGTTGTCTTCCTCATTTCCTCTCCTCCTCTTCAGCCTCAACCTTTTGTCTTCTACCCTTGCTCCTCCCTTTCTTAATGAAAATAATCATGAAAAGAGGCTCTGGAAGGATCCTGTGTGCTGTAAGTTCTTGGTGACTTTGTTTCCGGAAAATAAAATATTAGGTTAAACATGTTTCTCAAATAAACAGTGGTACAGTATCTCATCAAAAAGAAAGAACCAAATTCTGAATCTGCCAAGTTCATAAAGTGTTAAACATAGAAAGGGGGAATTTTAGCTAAGTGTGATAAATGCATTCATATTTTTTATTTTTACATCTTGAAAACGCTATGCTACTTCAGGTAATTTAATGAAATCCAAATCGAAATTCTTCCAAGAAAAGTAAATATCACTTCTTTTATCAGGTGCCAATGTTTACTTTAATGATAAGCCAACTGAAAGGCATCTGTTTTAAAATTGCTGGCAGCCCTGGCTGGTGGCACAGCGGATAAGTCTCCAGCCTGTGAACCCAAGGTTCGCTGGTTCCATTCCCAGCCAGGGCACGTAACCGGGTTGCAAGCCAAATCTCCAGCCAGGTCCATAGCTGGAGGCAGGTGAAAGGTAATCATACATTGATGTGTGTGTGTCTCTCTCTCTGCCTCTCTTCTTTCCCCTCTCTCTAAAAATAATAAATAAATCTTTAAAATAAATAAATAAATTGCTGGCAGAGGAAAAAAAAAAACCTCTTTCTCAGTCTTTTAAATCAGTCTCATTCAACTATAACTAGAAGTCTATTTTTAGTAAATTATAATAAAATAGATTTCCCATAATAAATTATTCACTAGGTTATTGATTTGTTTAAACACATGCTATTATGTGACAGAACACCATTCTAGACCTGGGATACCTACCAGTGGGAATAAAACAGAAGCTATTTCTTCCTACATTGGTGCTTCTAACATGACTAGATTAAATATAGACAATAACCAAGTAAACATAGAAGTAAATTTTTAAAAATTGAGGTTCAAATATATTATGAGGAAATGGAAATGGAATGAGGTAGGAATTGTGGTCAAATTTAAGAGATTGGAGGAGGAAATATGTAGAATTTTCTATCTGAATCTTTCAATGACCCCAAGTTTAGATGAGAGCACCATTATCTGATAATTACCTAAGGGTGACAGGAGAATGTGTGTGAGTTTGAAAGAAAACAAAGCAATTAGGAAATACTTGTTGTGAGGAATTTGCCATTGCAAAGGAGTGAGTTATGAGTTTTGGGGGGGAGTCTGAAGGTGAGGTGGGTGATAAATTTAGAGCAAATGTAATTATATTATGTGAACACTCAAACAGGAAAAATGCAAAGGGATTATTATTTGTTTTGCTTTCTTAAGATTTTTTAAATGTTCTGTATTTGCAACTTTTTCATTATAATAATGGACATGTACTTCCAAAAGTGTATGTTCAGAAATAGAGGAAACAGTGAATGGTAATAAACAAAAATTAGCTGAGTTCAAAATTTTTCTCTTATTCAGTTCAAATAAATGTGGGATTCTTGATATGCAATTATTTCTTTAATTATTTCTTTATTATTTTTAGAGAGAGGTGAAAGGAGAGAGACAGAGAGAGAGAGAGACATCAATGTATGATTGCCTTTCACCTGCCTCCAGCCATAGACCTGGTTGGTGACCTGGCTTGCAACCTGATTATGTGCCCTGACTGGGAATTAACCCAGGGACCTTTGGGTTTGCAGGCCTTATCCACTGTGCCATCAGCCAGGGCCTTTGATATGCAATTCTTATCTGAAACTCTTGGGAACAAATACAGTTTAAAGTTCAGTGTCTTTAGATTTAAGTGAGTTAATATGGTCTTTATTGTGGAACATCTCCTATGATGATTGAGGAAGAACTCAATGATCAAAGATAACTGTTTTCTTCATCCAAACCTATGCATAGTCACATCAAGTGAGAGAAATAATGATTTATAAAGTGAGATATATAAAATCAATCAAGTCAGATTTCTACCATGAAGTGAATCTTAGCACAAAACTTATGAAAATATATTTTTGTATTTTATAATTTTAGTATTTTGAAATTGCAGCTAAGAGATTTTGAAATTGCATTAACTTAAATGAGCAAGAAATATAGGAGAGGTTTCAAATTGTGAAATACTTCAATTGAATATTTCACAAAGGGTGTTATTATGATAATTGGTCAAAAAGTAGGGCCATAAGATTGAGGACTGAGGAGCGGTAGAAAATAAATTATAATTTAGTTGATAAGCTAAACAAATTGAGACACCATAATGTTGAATAATTTGTCGATTAATGCCTTGGAGGTAAATTGATGCAGAGAAATTTTATGAACCAAAAACCAATAACCTCATAAATAGGAAAAGTGGCTTGGATGTTGGTAAATGACAGTAATTAAGAAAAAAATACCTAATTTGGGCAAATATTTTTTGTTCATTTTTGTTTCATAAAGTTATATTTCCTTTTATTTTTTAGAAAACTGACCTGATTTCCCACCACACAATCAAAATATGAAAAGGAATATAGACCCAGTCAATCATGTTTGTAATGATTCTAACAAGAAGTCTCACAAACTCTATTATTTCCTATTCTTAGAAAACAAAAAGTCATGAATTTCAATAGGAAAGGTGAAGATTGGAACTTAGATTCTGGAAATGGTCTCTTTTAAGCATTCCTCAAAGAAAAAAACAAAACCAACCCAGTATTCTTCATTTCATGCTTATGTCAATCAGATTAAGTATATACTACCTTTCAAGAAATTATACCCTGAGATAACATGAAATTTCAGATCATCAGCTCACACAATGTCAAGCTATGTAATTTCAAAGACAAATGTAGTCATGGGGCACCAGGTAAATGAGTAACATGCCTGGACAACAGACCTAAAGTTCCTGTTTTTATACTCATTCGGAAATGCAGAGGTCCAGATTTAATATATGAGTTTTCAAAGTGATATGTAATAAGAGGCTTCAAATCAGATTCCAGAAATATTCTTTCATCCAGAGGGTCATTGCCTATGTAACTTTGATTTTCACTAAATTCCAGCAATGGGTTTATAAACACTTCTGTCATCATACATATATGTAGTAGAATAATGAGAGTGTTATTTCATACACCATACACAAATTAAAATTACATTGCCCTGGCTGGTAGCACAGTGAATAAGGTGCAGGCCTGTGGACCCAAAGGTCGTCGGTTCAATTCCCAGCTAGGGCAACATAACTAGGTTGCAAACCAGGTCTCCTGTCAGGTCTGTGGCTGGAGGCAGGTGAAAAGCAACCATACATTGATGTCTCTCTCCCTCTCTGCCTCTCTCTCTTCCCCTCTTTCTAGGAATAATAAAATCTTTAAAAAAAAATTACAATAGCATTTTCTTTTTTTCCAACAGATATGACCTTTGACCACTAACTATATCTTCCCAGTGACTAGGAGGAGGATAGTTGTCATTGATCAATAACTGTAGTAGTAGTTTGTGAATATAAACATAACCAGATATCCAGAACAGATTTTTATAGATGTTGGATCTATAGATATTTTATAGAGAATAGGAAAAATAATTCTTCATTATTAAAAGTACTTCTGTGTTCCAAGATCTTTACTAAGTACTACACATAATTTTTTAAATTTGTTTTCTTTAGTAATAGATATGCATTATTTAGTAATATGTAAAATATATAATATAAATATATACTTAGTAATAATATGTTTCTTACATTGTTCTAGATATGCATGCAGAAGGCTAGAATGTTAATCAATTATTTTCTGATCTATGCTATTTTTATCACATGATACTAAAATATTAAAGATCAGAGTGAATCAAATAAGAAAGAAGAATTGATATATCAAAACTATTCAAAAACTTAAATTTTAATATTGAAAATCAAGCATCTTTTAGATTTTTGAATGATTGTAATCTGAAAGTATTATAGGTAAATTATATATTTCATCATTATACAGAAAACAAAATTTATAGTCTATATGTCATGAAACTTTTAAATAATAATTTAATAACTGTTCTCTCTGAACACTACAAGGTGGCACTACAAGAATCTCATTAACAAAAAGTAATTTTGTACAATTAATGAGGTATGTTTGCTTTATATGGTCTAAATTCTCTGACATGCACAGCTCATTTTGAAATCTTCTATGCGAACTCATATGGATGTGAAGAATGTTTGCCCTATATTTTATTTCCTCTGGCCACATAAAACTTTTAAAATTAAAGAGTGTTAATTGTGATTCCACACTCAGAAATCCCATATTTTAAAATGAAGATGCCAAATTAATCTGCAGAATCCATTTTTAGCTTATTCATGATAATGGAACCTCCTTCTGTTTTGAAAATCCTAAGCCATCACAAGCATTAGTTGAAAAGGAATGTCCATCTCTTATAAATGGAGAGATTCATTTATGGATCTTTTGTTGGTATATAGATCCAACACCTTCCAAGGAGAGTAACAGATCTTCATAACATCCCTTTTGTGTACAATTTTGCATTTGATGGTTATATTTATCTGACAGACATGTAAAATCACAAATGATTGAATGACTCCCTACTGACTTCACAGCTGTGCTGTAGAAGCAGGCAAGCGTGAATCGCCGCAGGGATGGTCAGCAAGATACCACATAACATCACACATATTCAGGAGTTAGGCACTCATTTGCAAATATAAGCTCACACTTATGCATTTAAAACATTTTTCATGAGATGTAATTTTTAAGATATAATCTTTAGTTTAGGACACTGGTAATACATGTTTGAACATACAAATGACAGAAAGTTGATGTTTTCATGCTGAGAGTTCACAGCACAAATTGACATGTTCCCTGAACATCCACGTAGTTACTGAAATCAAAGTCCCTAACTAAGAAAGGAAGAAATTTTTTAGTACAGAGCAAATATCAGGCAATATTTCTCATTGAGTCAATAACTGAAAAACACCAACAATAAAGACAGAGGATTCATGTTCTTTAAAAGATGCCATTTTTATACACAGTGAAAATCCCAAAGAGTGAGACTTTTGGGCTTCAATGGGTCCTACTTGAAATCTAATCACCTAATCAGTGTCATGGTCTATGGCAGTCTTTGAAAAACCCACCCACTGCCACACACACACACAGTACCCAAAGTAGAGACTTCCTATGGAATCTTGGGTAAGCCAAATGATACAAAGCATTAAAGCAACTACCATAGGCCACATGTTGCTAACGGGTGCACACAATAAGTTGAGATAAAGCACAGAGGCTCACAGACACAGTTGAAAGTTCTGCTCCTTGCAGAGATGCTTAGTGTGCACACTGCGTTTATATGAATCCCTACAGAACAAACGCTGAGTGCTATTTTAATTTTTCACCTTTTTTTTTTTTTTTTTTTTGGTGTAAGCAAAAATTTTCTTCAGATTTCTTTGGTTAGCAAAAACAGGCACTAATATAAGTCTTTTGTGAAAGGGAAGTAGTGAAAAGCATACTTTTCAAAAAGCAGGGGAACCTATAATAGCTAATAACAACAGCCAACAACTAAGGGATAACAGGGAAGATGAATAGAAGCTCAGTATATTCCAGCATCAGTTTCCTGGATGTAACACTTACCTAAACATTCATACTTTAAGCCCAACTACAGACAGTCTATAAAGAGAGATATAAAGAGAATTGTTAAAATATAAAATAGGTATAATGTATTCTATACGAAGCATCTCATCTCTACTACTGTTATCAGAGAAACCCTGATTCTTCCCATCAATGCAGTAAAGAATGACAGATTAGCAAGTTTATTAGTGTGCATGCAAAATTCATTACTGAATGGGAGAGCACAAACAAAAGTGGCCAAAAGCCAAGGTGTCAAGCTTCCCCTAGTGTGACCAAAGGCTCATGGGCCAAAAGGCTAAGAGTGCCAAAAGAACTTGTCCTTTGTTCTGAGGATTTATATAATTGTCGGGATGAGAGTGAATTTACATATTGATTGACAGGTAAAGGTGGTGACAGCTTCCTAGGACTGGGACAGGATACCTAAAGGTGTTAATGGGATTCTTTAGGAACTATGGGCCCTTTTTGGCCTTCAGGGCTTTAGGATGTAAACACAGTTTCAAAGACTTTCCTTCCCAGACAGTGGAAAGGACACATACAATTCCAAGGAATTTCCTCTTCCTGTGCTAACAGTGTTTCCTGTGATACTGGAACACCTGGCAGTATTACCAGACCATGCCCAGGACTTCTGGGTTAGTAGGTGAGATGTGTCTTCCCCTGATTCTCACTCTCCTGTAACACTACCACTCATTCAGAGCAATTTTCAGCATGCTTATTTACCCCAAAGCTAAATTTGTTCTCTACCAAAAAATAACCTTTTATCTGAGTATTGATAAAGGTCCTGTTTGCTTTTGGTAGCAATAGTCAGAGAGACTTGGGCTGTCCCTAACTATAATTCTGAAGAAAAATCTATGTTTGTCTGTCATTTTCATTATTGATATGTGAAGGGGAGGTAAATATTTACTATTTCTTTGGCTTGGTTGAATTCTGTTCCAATTAAGATTCTAGAAAGCAAGGTCAGCTGATGTATAACATGCATACTCTACAACTGGAAAATAATTTAAACAGGAAATAGCTTAGTCTAAGAACTAAATTAGAAACCCTGTTTTCATAACTATTCTTTCAGTTTAAGACCTTGAATAAATCCACCCAAGGAAATTTTGAGTTTGAATACCAGGTACAACTTTTCTAAATAATCCCTCTGAATGGAGGGAAAGCCCACTTAATTTCCAGTTTTTATGACCTTGAAGTGTCAACTCAACTTATTGGAGAAAACATACGGCTACTGTTCTCCACTAACCAAATTTGAACTATGTGTATATTCAGTTAACACCCAATCAAAAGTGAAAACTTGGTCTTCTAGAAATGAGAAAAAAGATCATGGAAATTTTAAATCAATGAATTAAATGAAGAGCAGATTAATCAAAGCTGGGAAATTATTTAAGTGGAACATAGACATTAACAAGTCATCTGGAATGCAACACATAAAGAGAAAATAGAAAAAAAAATTAAGAGCTATGGAGAAGAGACAATATTACATCCAATCAAATCACTGGTTGCCACCCCTTGAGGTAGTCTTCCGTGAGCATGCATATGGCTGTCATATCTTTCCATAGTGTGTCTTACCATTTTCCCTATTCTTTCTTTTGGATTGCTGATAAAACTAAAAGGCAGAGTACGTATTTGATCAATGTCAATACTCACTGGTGATTTTTAAAAGCTAACTGGGAGTAAAAGGTGAGTAAAGGTGAGTAAAAGGTACCTTCACTAACACTGCAGTAAAGGATTTTCCTCAAAATTAGGAATGGCTTCAACATACCTACCATAAGCAACTGTTTAATATATACTGAGGCATTAGCCAGAAAAATAAGAATGAGGACAAAAATTGAGGAAATAGTATAGAGAAATTGGAAAGACATATCAACTCCTATTATTTGCAAATTATGTTGGCATCTTCTAGTGAAGCCAAAAAAATCTAATAGAAACTATGAAAAAAATTTAGCAAGTTTTTGGGGACATAAAATCAACATGACAGCAACAACATGAATGGACTTAAAGTGAAATCAATTGGAAAGAAGAACACAAATACCATATAATTTTACTTACATGAGGAATCTAAAAATCAAACAAACAACAAAACAGACTCAAACTCATAAACACAGAGGAGGGAAATGGCGACATGGGCAGAAGAAGAAAATAATTAAGAACATTCTTCCAGTTATAAATCACACAGGGATATAATGTACAGCATTTGGAATATAGTCCCTGATATTATAATAATGGTACAGTAAGAGATGGTTACTAGACTTATAGTGGCAATCACTTGATAAGGTGTTTAAATATTGAATTATGATGTTGCACACCTGAAACTAATATATGGTATGTTAACTATAGTTGAACATTTTAAATATTAAACGAAACCCAAAAACATCATAACCAAAGATCAATATAAAAAGATTCCTATACAAGAACTAGAAAGAAAAATAAAAATATATCATTTAAAATAAAAAAAAACATATTTTACATAGAAGTAAATCAACCAAATTGATAAACACATAAAAGATCTAAACACACTGAAATATGTATCATATATACATTGCAACAGACCAAAATTAAATAAGACATTATTGAAGAACAAGATTTTATAGCATACCTTACTAAATACCAACCTCTATCACAATTACAAATTGCAAAATGCCTTAATTTAGACAGTGTAGAATATTTACTGATGTAAATTAGCAATGCAAAAAAAAATAAAGACAGACATAGGCATATTACATTAGATGAGCTATTTAATAGTGATGCTGGGTCAATTATATATATTTTATAAAAACTTAGAAAAAGATATTTATCTCATCTCATAAAATAATATCTTTTCCACACAGTAATGATCTATGGATTAAAAGTCATGTGTGTGTTTTATTTAGGGATGGTTAGGGATGAACAACCCATGTGAATAATATGAACAAGGATATATATTTTGAAGGCATTCTTTATCTTGTCAAAAGTTGAGGAAGTATTCTTTTTAAATGTCTTCTTTTTTAGAATAGTTTGAGTTATAGAAAAATAATGAAGATAGTACAGAGAATCCCCATATATTCCACACTCAGTTCTCTTGTTATTAATGTCCTACATTTGTATGGTACATTTGTCACAATTAATAAACTAAGAGTGATATTCGTAACTGAAGTCTTTACCTCATTCATATTTCCTTAGATTGTCCCTAATGTTCTTTTCCTGTCCACGGTATCTCATTGTGTTGAGTCCTCACGTCTTCTTGGGTCCCCCTTGGCTGTGAGAATTATTCAGGCTCAATTTTGATGACCTGTCAGTTTTGAAGGGTATTGGTTAGGTGTTTTGTAATATGCCCCTTACTCTGGGCTTCACTGGTGTTGACTTCATGAGGAAATGGGGAGTATGGGTTTTGGGGAGGAAGGCCACAGAAATGAAGTGACACTCTCTTCAACATCATATGGAGGATACATGCTGTCCCCATAACTCATCCCTGCTGATGTTAACCTTCATCCCTGGGCTGAAACAGCATTTATCAGGATTCTGAACTTGAAAGCTTCTCTTCTTACGTCCTTCTCATGCCTTCTTTGAATGAATTGCGAGGACCTGTCTTAACATCTTGGGGAGAGGGTGTCTCCTTCTGCCTTTGTATTTTGGAATGAATTCTGATGTGCTCCAAAGGCTAGGAGGCACGTGGATAACTTTCTTTTCTGGTTAGCTGTTTCCATAAATCTATTTGCCAACGGCTCTAAGAGTAGTGCATAATTGGTACATGTTCGTGCTCACTTTAAAGCATGTGGACTCTAGCCGTGTGGAAAAATAATTTTTTTAGATGAATAGCTTCCCGTTTGGAAGTAAATCTTAACTGAAAGTTAATGATGCCTCCCAGTAATTTACAGGTTTAGCCGAACACACACTGTCAGCTATAGACCAAATAATCCAAGTTCCAACCCAGGCAGTTAGAAATCACCTGCCAGGTCCCACCTGGGCTGCAGCTGCAAAACCAGCTGCGGTTTGTTTGCTCTCCCAATTTGCATCAACATTTCCTGCATGATGCATCATTTGGCTTGAATTTGGTGGAGACAGTGTCTCCCTCTACCCCTCTCATTTCTAACCCATAAGAAATAATTGAGTGAGGTTTAGAGTCCCAGGACTATTCAGATTATGTGAATAAAAGGAAAGGTCCTCCTGTCTCATAGCTCAAGTCCTTAACAAGAAATAACAGAGCAAACAGAGAATAAGTTGGAGAAGAGAGAAAAATAGGGCAATAGTGATATTGGAAGAGTTATTGGTGGAGAATTTTCTAAAAGTGATTGAAGATACTGCTCTGAAGATTCAACACGGTCAATAAACCTGAAGACTAATAAATTAAAAAATCTACATAAACACAGGCAAGAGTGAAAATGAGGAAATAGACACTTATAGATCCAGATTTATTTAGAGGAAATATATGCAATTAAAGGGAGTAATAGCAATTTCAAAGGAATAATAACTAATATTACAGAAGCAATGGAATCAGAATATAGACAAAGAGCATCAATATTCAGCAAGAAAATAAGCTAAGGTTGAATTCTAAAGATAGTAAATAAATTATGAATTTTAAGATTACTTAAGTAAACATTCAATTTTTTAAAGCTGAAACAGATCTTAACTAAAGGTAAAAATATGAAAAAGGTATCTCTGCCAGAAGGAAAGTATCACAAGGAAGGTCAGAAGTTTAGGAAAAAAAAAAAAAAAAAAAAGAATTAATGAAAGGAAAAGAAAAAAAAGGAAAAGGGGGAAAAGGGACAATATATATTTTAAAATTTTATTATTTTTAGAAATAGGGAAAGGGAGAGAGGCAGAGAGGGACAGAAACGCCAATGTATGGTTGCCTTTCACCTGCCTCCAGCTTTGAATCTGGCTGGAGATCTGGCTTGCAACCTGGTTATGTGCCCTGGCTGGGGAATCGAACCAGTGACATTTGCAGGCCTGCATCTTATCCACTGTGCCACCAGCCAGGTCTAAGGGACAATATTTTTTAATGCTAATAATTTAGATATAAGAAAATAATGTCTTGCTGTAATGAACAGTATAAAACTATAATCTAAAATAACTGTAAAATATATCTTTTTTTTTTTTGCCTAGAAGGAGACCAATAAAGACATTGAATTTAGACTTTTATATATTAAATAATAATGATTTATTGGTTAAGATTTCAATTGGAGGATAGGTGGAGTGGGGTTGAGAGGTAGAACAAAAAAGCAAAAGCAGAGAAAAAACTCATAAACACAAAAAACAGCGTGTGCTTGCCTTGGAAGGGACATAGTGGGGAATGGAAGAGGGTATGGGGGTGGGATAAATTGTGATGGATGGAGACTTGGCTTGGGGTGGTGAACACACAGTATAGTATACAGATGATGTCTTTAAAATTGTGCACCTGAAACCTGTGTAATTTTGTTAATCAGTCTCACCCCAATACCCAAAGAATCCTGAAACATCAATTCAGAAAAACTTATTCACCTCTTTGTTCACAGCATAGCCAAGTGCTGGAAACAGCCTAAGTGACCATCAGTGGATGGATGGATCAAAAAAACTGTGGTTCATTTACACAATGAAGTACTACACAGCAGAAAGAAAAAGAAAGAAAGAATGAAGGAACTCCTACCTTGTGTGACAGTATGGATGGAATTAGAGAGTATCATGTTTAGTGAAATAGGCCAGATGCCAAAAGACAAATACTGTATAACCTCACTAAATACAGGAAACTAATGAGCAAAACAGATGAGCAGAATGGAACCAGAGACATGGAAACAAGGAAGAGACTATTTGTGACCAGGGGCTAGTATGAATGACCCATGGACATGGACCACAAGGTGGGGATTGGCTATGAGAAAAGGGATAGAGTGGGTGGGGCAGGAAGAACAATGGGGGAAAATTAAAACAATTGTAATACAACAACAATAAATTAATTAAAAAAAAAAAAACATACTTCAAAATAGCAAGAGTCCAAGAAGAAATTATATTGGAAACAGAAAAATAATTTAAAATAAATGACAAGCCTTTGAAATGCAGCTAAATCAGTAAATAGCAGAAATGTCATCATAGATATATTAAATTAGGAAGACTAGAAATCATTGTTAAAATAATGTCACTCAAGATTCTGAAAATTTCAAGACAAATTAAAAATAGTAATAATAAACTCATATGTAAATAGTAAAAATAGTAAAACAAAATTACACATAAGCAGATATTTTAAACACATTTTTATGTTTTAATGACAAAATTGATAAATTTGTAGAAGGTTGACCATATATATTTATATGAAAACAATATCAAGGACAAAAATAGGACACTAAGCACATAAACACTTTACAAAAGGGAAAACATAATTATTACCAATTATTTTTTATTCATGGAATGATATTTAACTTTAAATAGACAATAATAAAAGATGACAATAATAACAGAGAAAACCTGTAAAATCTTATAACTATAATAAAATTATATTTATTTAATTATAAAACAGTTAATAATAAGTAATTCAATGGTAAACATGTATTTTAATACAAGAGCAGCAATGTTAAAAATCTTGACCACAAAGAAAATTCTAGGCTCACAAAAAATTTTCATGCAAACTGTAAATATAATAAAGGAAAACAAGTACCTATCATATAAACTCTTGCAGAATATAGAAAATAAGGAATACATTACTAATCATTTTATGAGGCTTATATAACCACCCTGTCAATAACTGGTAGGAAAGTATAAGGCAGCAAATTATAGGCAACTCTAGTTCAAGAACATCAATGGAAATCTTAAGTAAAATTTTAGCAAACTGAAAGAAAATAAATCACAGCTAGTTGATTTAATTCCAGTTACACTGGATTGATTTTTACATCACACAATCAATTATTGTAATACATCTCAGATATAGCTGGAGAAAAATATCATGTCTGTCACATGGAGTGCAGAAAGGCTTTTGATTAACTGCAATATATATTCATGATTAAAAATACTCCTAGCAAATTAGAAATAAAAGTGAGCTTCTACAACCTGAAATAGTTATCTCCAAAAACAAATAATAAACATTATATTGTGATATGAACCTTCTCTTTGAGATCAGGAATAAAACAAATTTGTCCAACAGTGACTTGGCAATGACAGTTTTATTCTACAACTTTTGTTCAGTGCCTCAGATATTTATCATATTATATATTTGTACATATACATATATAAAACATGTGAACACCTATGGCAAAAAAATAACATTTACTTGTGGCTTATTTCATATATATATATATATATATATATACTTGTCTATTTTGTTTTCTGCTCTTGCTTTATTCTCTCAAACATATATTTGTGAGATACATTCATATTGTGTGTGTATTTCATTCTGTTTCATTGGTTTAAAGTGTTACCTTTCATATACATACCAATTTATTTCTCTGTGCTACCGTTGATGGAAATTTGAGTTATTTTCAGTTTGGGGCTTTTATAAACAATGCTGTTATAAACTGTTTTGACACCTTGCTGCATATGTACAACACAACTAGAGTTTATTCAGGGTACCTATCTTGAACTGGAATTTCTGAATCTCATCATATTGGTTTATCAACATTGTCAAATTGTTTTTCCAAAGTCACTGTGCCATTTTATACTCTCTTCAGCCAAGTGGGAGAATTTTATTGCATTACATATTGTAACTCACATTGTTATACTCAGGTTTTTAAAAATTATGTTAGCATTTAATCCTGTTTGATATGTTTGTTGGCCACTGACCAACCTCCTTTGTTTGAAGTATCCATTGAAGACTTTTCTCATTTTCTTCTGTCCTTCTTAATTTAAGTTGTATCTCATGTATACTTATACACACATGAGTATGCATAAAGAGGTTGTGTATATGTACATATGTATGTATAAAGAGGTTTAAACAACTACATATATATGTGTATGTGTGTGTGTATATATCAATTTCATCTTTATGTTGATATGAAGTTGTATTATCCCCATTTACTAAAATGTCTGTTCTTTCCTCATTTGTGTCATAACATATCTTTCACATGTTAAGTGTCCATACAAGTCTGGATTTACTGAGGCTTCTTTTTTGTGTTACAATATCAGTTTCCCAGGTTCTACAATAATTACACATTGTGTTATTCTCTTCAACTCATAAATGTTAAAATAATTTGTAGATGATGACTTTCAATGTTTTTCTTCAGAAATAACTTTGCCTACTCTTGTCTTTTAAAATATATATGTACATCATATAGGTATATTAATTATACTATATATAAATGAATTTGTCAAGTTAAACAAATTTTTTATGGTATGATTGGAATTACATCCAATCTATACGTACATTTATGGAAAATTAGTAGCTTTATGAGATGGAATTGGCAAGGACTATGACACCTCTGAAATTTTACTTTATAGTAAACTATCAAGTTAGCCTACCACACTTACACAAGTGCTGGTGTAGGAAACAATTTTTTTTTAGTGAACAATAAGCCCAAATAGCCTTTGCTCAAGAGGGAGACATTATCTTTATTAAAGTGGAGAACCAACAAACTTTCCCTTTGCTTGGGAAGGAGATAGTCTCAATCTTCCAAGACTATTTATGATACAATTATCCTTGAAAAGATATTCCAGAAAGAAGATGTGACTTCACATGAAAACATTAGAGGTCAATGAAGAATTCAACCCAACAGAAACCTCTATCTGCGATCATAGTATACCTCAATTTTTATCTATTTCTACCTTAATGTGTCTAGATTTAGAATAAATATTATCTCTAAGAGAAAAAAATGAAAATTTCTATGTTGAGAGTCTTCTGAGGGACTTCTTGGGTACAGGCAATTTTCTATAGCTTCAACTATATTACATATATATTGTCCTTTATATCTTGTGATTGAGATGTATAAGAATTTAATTGATTCAATCCTAGAGGAGACAAGACAAAATGGATTTGAACTAACACTTGGCTCTACTGCATTTTTGTCAGTGTTGGTCTATCTCTGTTTTTTCTCCAAACTGAGGTTCTGGGGCTTGTTGAATTAATCCCAAATATTTAGTAAATACATTCCATTTATATGCTGATGGAGGAAAAAAAAAACCACAAACCATGATTCTTAAGCTTTTATTATTTGTTCTTTTTTCAAGGCTATTTTATTGATTATGCTATTACAATCATTCCAATCTTTTCCCCACTCTCACCCTCTGCCCAGTACCTCCCCACTCACCAGCAATCCCTCTCTCAACCTTTGTTCATGTACCATATGATCTCCATACTTATGGCTCTGTTCCTGTTCTAGCTGTTTTCTTAAGTTGTTTGTTTTGTAGATTTATTTGTGGATACATGTGAATATGTTGGCATTTGACTGTTCATAGTTTTGATCTTCTTTTTCTTAAATGTGTCCCTTTAACATTTCATATGATAAGGGCTTGGAGGTGATGAACTCCTTTAGCTTTACCTTGTTTGGGAAGCACTTTATCTACCTTTCTATTCTGGATGATAGCTTTGCTGGATAGAGTGATTTTGTTTGTAGATCCTTGCTTTTATAAGTTTGAATACTTCTCACCAGTCACCTCTTGCTTGCAGTTTCTTTTGAGGAATCAGCTGATAGTCCCACAGGAACTCTTTTGTAGGTAGCTCTCTTCTTTTCTCTTGTTGCTTTTAAGATTCTCTCTTTGTCTTTCACCTTTAGCATTTTAATTATGATATGTCTTGGTGTAGTCCTCTTTGGGACTAGCCTATTGGGACTCTGTGTTTCCTGGACTTGTACCAGGAAACCTATTTCCTTTACCAGATAGGAGAAGTTTTTCCTTTATTATTTTTTCATACAAAATTTCAACTTCTTGTTCTTCCTTTTCTCCTTCTGACACCCCTATTATGCAGATGTTGATGTGTTTAAAGTTGTCCCAGAGGTTCCTAAGCCTCTCCTCATTTTTGTCAATTCTTGTTTCTTCATTCTGTACTGGTTGACTGTTTATTTTTTCCCTTTTGTTTCAAATCATTTATTTGAATCCTGGCTTCCTTCCCTTCACTATTGCTTTCATGTGAATTTTTGTTCATTTCATTTAATATAGCCTTCACTTCTTCCCTTATGCATTTGCCATACTCCATTATTTCTGTGAGCATTGTTAACACCAGTGTTTCCAGCCCTATAATGGGTGCCTCCAAAAAAAGAAAGAGAGAAACCATTCAAGATGCAAGACATAAGTCAATTCTTCTATTAAAAAAAAATAGCTGCCTCAATTCTTTTTCGTTATATCTCAGTTGATGAAAATGGTGATGATAATAATGATGATCCACAGTCTGAGAAAAACTCAACTTTAGGGGGTCCAGAAATACTGTAAAAATATGTTTTAATACTCTATGTTTTAACAAGAACAACAACTATATTCACTTAATTTAATTTAAGTTAAACTACTTAACTAACTTAAATTGTGTAGAGTGAAGAAAAATAAAAATATAATTTAATTTCTAGGACAATTTCTAAGATGTGTAAATAAACTCTATTGTTCCCTTAACAAAAAACTCAGATCATCTTTGCCTAGAGAAGTGCCTATTTGGACCCAAACTCAAGGATATGTAAATAAAACTCTTTTTAATGAAAATCTTAAATGGCAACGAGACATTTTTCCTAAAAGTTATTGTTAATACATTAAGCATGATTTTTCCTGGTGAAAATGGAGTTTTACGGTGTTGTGAGAAAGGAATTTCAAAGGCTATATATGTGGGAGAAGTTTAAGGATAGTGGCAAGATTTATTGGAGTGAAGCGAAATAACACTTGCCCCCTGGTTGGTGGAGGTCAGGCAGACTCTACAGCAACTGCCCTGAGATTCCTGATAACTCTCTCTGTATTTTCTTGTTGTTCAGAAATGAATAGGGTGTCTTTCAACATGCCCAACTTTCTTCCTAATTCTTTGCACACTTCTTTTCTGGACCTTCCTGGGTTCCATGCATCCATTCAACCTGATCTTCTCTCCAAATTTTTCCAGGCTGGACTCAGCCCCTTTATGTCATGACTGTAGGTTCCACTGCACGTGCCCCAGAGTTCTGCAGCATTAACTGGTTTCTGTTGCGCAAGTCCTTACCACCCCCTGTTCCATCTTGGCTTCTACTGCCTGGGCACCCAGCAAAGGAATTTCCAGGGCTGTTTTGTCCCTACCCCTTGCTAATGATGGCTAATGACCAGTAGCACATTCTTCCAGCCCCCTTGGCAGAGAATGCACCAGTCCCCTGGGGAGCCTGTGAATGTTTTGGCTTCCTAGTGAATGAAGCTCAGATGTTTCAGCTCCTCTAGCAGATTAGGTTTAATGTCTAACTCAATTTGTTCTCTTTATTAATACCAACTACCTACCTGTGCTAACACAATCATGTATCTTTTCAGGGTATTAAAGTATTATGGACTATTACTATTACTTTATTTTGGTAAGAAATCAAGATGCTATTATAAATTTTAAAAATGAATAAAAGACACTCACTTGGTAAAAGGAATTTAATTCTTGTGAACATAGATTTTATTAGCTAAAGCTTTTCTTTCTTTTTTATTTTTCACTAGTTACACAGTTCAGATCATTCTTTACCTTAAAGTGGAATGCTCTAGAGACAGCTTCTTATGAATACTTCTTGAAAGATCTTTGAGGTCAGAAAAGTGATTTAACCTCAAAGATCAGCCTTAAATTTTGTAGAGTGCAGAAAAAGAAAAATATAATTTAATTTCTAGGACATACAGCAGCTAGGGATTTCAACAGCTATAGGCCAACACATGATTTGTGTTGTAATAACCAGTCATGACAGGCAAACATTTCTGAACTATGTTTTAAAAGAACTTCATATACTATCTTTAAATGTTTTTGGTAGGTTCCTTATAGCAATTATGGCACACATGCAACACATACAAATACTCAATGAATTATGAATCAAAATTTGAATAAATACTGATGTATAGATAGATATATGGATGTCTAGTCAATGGAGTATCTGGTTGACAAAGAGAAAATCATTTAGTTACACAATTCTGACTAATTCTTGCTATTGACCAAGTCATGATGTTACCTTTTATTCACAAGATAAGCATTATTTTACTGCAAAATGATATTTTCCATTGTACATATATTCAGGGACCATCTCTTAATTTCTGTTGAGAGGTCCCTGAATATTGCTCTGCATATAATGTACATTTGAAGGCTGCACCAAGAGATTTTCCATTTAATTCTAAATAATAAAAGTTAAAAATAGGTTTGTTTCAGTGAATATATGTAGTCTATCCAGAAGGTATCCTGCCATATAATATGAAAAAATAGAGATGTTTATTGAAGCAGATAGAAACATAAAATGTTGTACATAGGACAATGATGCCTCAGTCCCTTCAAAGTAGGCACTTTGGGACCTCACACAACTCTCCCAGTTACCATCAGCTGCCCCAACTTATTTTCCTGAATCTCATCAATGGACTGAAACCTTTTCCTTTTCAAAGTATAATATATTACTACCATTAAGTGTTTTCTGTAACAAAAGGAGAATCCATGTAAAATAAAGAAAAATAAAAATTATGGTTAATATCTTTCTGATAGATACATGGAAAAAGATATAATATGGAAATTGACATATTATCTGCAAAACCCACAGTTCAGTGGAATTGTGTTTCATAAAATGAAATAGGTCCCTACACATTAAAAATGTTGGAGAGAGCTTCAATTTAAAATCCTATAATATTCTGTTTCACATCAACTTTTCTTTTTTTAATTGTCACTTTCACTCCTACTCAGATAACTGAAAGTGTATTTTATTTTTCTTAATCGGGTTAACTTTTAGGCTCATTTCAATATTTTATGAATAATAAAAAGGGATGAGGAGTAAAGGGATGACTGTCTATCTCTATCATGTGAAAGAAAACACTGAATTATAACTGCATTTTAAAAAAGATTTTATTTATTATTTCCAGAGAGAGAGGAAGGGAGAGAGGGAAAGAGACATCAATGTACGGTTGCCTTTCACCTGCCTCCAGCTATGGACCTGGCTGGAGACCTGGCTTGCAACCTGGTTATGTGCCCTGGCTGGGAATCGAACCAGTGACCTTTGGGTTCTCAGGCTGGTGCCTTATCCACTATGCCACCAGCCAGGGCTACATAACTGTATTCTTTAACTTAGAAATAGAAACAGAGATAAGTATTTTTTGCATCTGATCTCTTGCAGGCATACCATCTCTGTCTTTTCATCATTTCAACATGAAAAGGTGCTTTTGTGTGTGTGCGTGTGAAAAAGATAGCAAAATCTTTACAGATAAAAAGGGTGTCCACCTTAAAAGATACATGATTTTCTTTCTAGTGATGAAAATTGTTTCATTTTTAAAACCATAACCTTTCATAAGATTAGTAGGAAATGGCAATTCACTTCAGGATTAATTTATGAGTTCTTAGAAAATCACTTTTTTTTTTTTTTCTTTATGAATACTAATGTGATAAAAATTTTCTTTCTATTAAAAGCAGTATGACAGGTCTTGACAGACAGGAGAGAGTTAAGGTGGCAGGTAATGCATTACCTACTTTTGGAAAATGAATGTAATTTGGCACTATGTATCTGCTTTTCTACTGACTTGAATAGATTCAAAAGGCATTAGCAAGATTTTTTTAAAGGTGTAGTTTTGACCCTCCAAAAGTAATTGTTATTGTCTACTTCTTGAAACACCTTTTAAAATACAGTTTTTAGATGTTATATGCCATTTCCTTAACAATGTTTTTAATATCTTCAGTTGTTCAAAAAAATCTATAAAGAAGTCTCTTTTACTTTAAGAAAAGTATATTTCATGTCAATAAATTAATACAAACAATATGCAAATGTCTTGTGTTTTATAAGTTAGTCTCATGTTGACTGTTATACCAATGCTTTGAAATATGTGTATTTGAATTACTACCTGCATTTAAATTTTACTTCACAATTTTAAAATTACTTTTCCTCTCAGTAGATAGGTGCTGGCCTGCGAACCCAAAGTTTGCTAGTTCGATTCCCAGCCAGGGCACATAATCAGCTTGCAAGCCAGGTCTTCAGCTAGGTCCTTAGCAGGAGGCAGGTAAAAGGCAATCATACATTGATGCTTCTCTCCCTTTCTTCCTCTCTCCCTGCCTTTCTCTCTGAAAATAATAAATAAAATCTTTAAAAAATAATAATAAATTTTAGAAATAATAAAAGTATTTTCCTTTTAATCTCATTTTTGTTTTGTACAATGAAGGATCTTTGAAAACTGATAAGGCAGGCATTACCATTTTTACTTTTAAAATAAAAGTAGTTATTGACTAGTATGTGCAAAATATTGCAGTAAGAGTGATAGAAGCACAATTCAGCTAATATATATTTATATAACCTTAAGATTATATAATCAAAACCTTATAAAGCCAATCCTCTCCATAAGACCTTGACTAATATGATGGACAGATGGGGAGCAATTTTAGGAAGAGGAAGCAGGCAGGGTGTGGCTATCCTGAGAATATGACCAGATGTTCTTGTTCACAATGATAAAAAGGATAGATGCTCTGAATCAAAGAGACCTTTCTCATAGAGACTAAGATCAACAGGGGTTTCTTAAATGTTTCTCACATAAATTAGGCTAAACACTAACTCATACATACACATACACTCTCACAGAGTTACCCTTCATTTCTTACATCATGCTGTGGCTTGCTAAAGAACTCGCATGTGTTGGGATTCGGAATATCAATGGCCAGTGTAAATGATCAAATACTGACTTCACTGCTGCTAAGCAGCATTCTTGCCGAGTCTCAGCCGTATCTCATTATTATCAGGAGAGGTATCCTAGTTAGCACAGCTGCCTCAAACCACATCTCACTTGTATAAAGGATAGTGTTGTTGTTTTTTTTTTTTTTAACTTGATTCACATGTAATAAAATAATGGCATGTATCTGAAGTGGAGAATTTAATAACTTTTGATGTATGTTTACATCCATGAAACCATATCTACCATCAAGATAATGAAAACTGCTATCATCACCCAGAGATTGGTTCGTGCTTGAAGAAAGTGCTACAGCTCAATGTTACAGAGGCATATTGTTATCCTTCAAGGGAGAGAAAGGTGAACATTAGTGTTATGGAAAATAGGAAGATATTACATATTAAAAAAAAAAAAAAAAAAACCTTAATGAATGCAAACAGAAGAAACCAAAAAAGAAATAAAAAGGTAAATAAGGAGAATAATATATAGGAATTTCAATGCCCATCAAAAGTAAGAGTTTAAATGATCAAATATAACAATTCTTATAAAAAGTAAAAATCATCATTTCTCCTAAAAGATACTCTTGGAGTAGATTCAAAAAGTAAACCCTTCCACTAGGCTATTAACAAGAAAACTTAAGCAAATTAACAAATTAATATAAAGAAAAATGGGAATGACAAATGACAGGGAAAGAATAACAAAGAATAGAGTAACGTGTGGTAACATATTCATCCTCCACCTTCTATGGTTCAACACTCTAGAAGGTCATCTCATACATGCTATTTCTTAAGTGTGATCAATTCTCCTTCCTATTCCTTTCTTCCAGCCAAAAGAGCAGCAGAGGGTTTGTCAGGGCTCCTCTCAAGTCTTCTAGTAGCTCTGTCACAAGATAACAGGCACTTCACAGGATGTCTCAGTTACATGGTCACACCCAACTGCACAAAAGAAGACAAACAATGAAGAAGATTTTGTAATCCAACATCAACTCTCCCACTTAATGTGGTGCTTTTGAGGTTCTCATGCCTGAGTAAAATCCTCCCTATGCCAGGCACTGGGGAATCAGACAATCAGACCCTAGTTTTATTGATGGGAGGTACAAGAGAGGAAATTAGTGTCATGAACTTGAGTCAATGAGGAACAGTCAAAGAGACAGGGTAGGGCTAGGTCATGAAATGATTCTGGGGTCATAGTAAGGGCTCTGGTTCCACTTTAACTGAAGAGCCATGGTATAATTTTGGCAGATACATATTACAATGTCATGTTGTAAAACAACTACCCTGGCTATTTTGTCGAGCATTGACAAAGGAGAAAGGTAAAAGGAGGAGGACCAAGGAGGAGATGTATGCAATAGTGTGGATGAGTGACATTGGAGGCTTGAAGATAGAACTAGCAATGACAGTGATGAGAACTGATAGTGTCTGGGTATATTTGGAGTTTTAGTCAACCATAATTGGCAGATGTCCCTGTAAGAGAGAGAGAAAGCAAAGATTCCAGTCAGGTGAGATTATAGGTAACATGAACAGGCAAAGGAAAAAATACAGGTGTTTTTCCAATCTGTATTTTGGGAAGATTGTTAAATATAATACAAAGGGAGAAATGATAAAAAAAAATAAGCTAAATAATATTTAGTAGCCTCTCTTAAAATAGAATTAAGGCTTAACAAAAAGTTTCTTAGTCTGTTATAACAGCATCTATAACTGAGTTTAATGATAATTAAATCTGTTATTTAGTCTTTAACTAACTCTATTTTATTGATTTGCAGTTCCATAAAGATGCATTTGTCTCCTAGAGAGTCCACATAAGACAAAATCTTGATATATAACTGCAATCTTTGGATTAGTAAGGGAAATTATCAAAATAAATGTGTTAGTTCAAATGAATTCTATATTGAGACTGATAGTATAGATTTATTTATTTGAGGATATTATATGTAAATTTTCTAAATGCTTTATCATATGCAGACTTGAATCTCAACCCCTAAGCAGATTGCCTTTTCACATCTTTCCCAGAGAGCATTCAGATTCAATTCAGAAATCTGTTTTTGCAGGCGCTATGGGCTAAAATAAGAAATCCTCAGCTCTACCACTCTCTGCAACACAGCATAGCCTAAGGTTTTTCTAAGCAGAATAATTGAAAAAGTTAACATTTTTGTTTACTCTGCATAAACCTTTTTAAATTCAAGCATTATACTTGTTTATTTGACACAAAAGTTCTGAAGTACAGCTTCAGCTCTTAGGAAGAAGCTCAGAGTGTACCTGTCCTAGACATAAACAGTCATGTTTCAGAAAGAGTGGTCACTGTGATATTGCTAAGTTTGTTCGGTTTGTTCGAAACTCCAACCTCGTATGTAACAGCTGAACATATTTTCAAAGGAAAACTTTTTATTGACACAAACTTTTGAAGTTACAACTTTTACCTGATAATTTACAAAATCTGTGTTCTCTGTGCACACTCAAACTTGATTATATTTTTATCCAAGATACATACATTAAGATAAGAGAATAATTGATACAAGTCAGGCTTTGGAGGAGCCTGATAACATCCATTTTTCCTGTGTGTTAAATTATTCAAAGTATGTTTTATTCATTAAATGATTTGTACTTTGTTTAGACTAAGAAATTTTCTCTCTCATGATACAAAGTTGGGTCAAGTCCATGTATGCACAGATTAGAATTGTCACAAAATTACTGAAAAAGTGTATGTATTCTGTCCTAGACCTAGGACTTTTTTAAGCACCTTTTTTTCCCCCAAAATTTTATTTATTTATTTAAAATGTAATTTTATTGTTGTTTTATTACATCAATCCCCTTTTTGCTCCCCTCTGTCCCCTCCCCACCCACCCATTCCCCTCCAAAGTCAATTCCACCTGTTGTCCATGTCCATGGTTCCTTTATACTAAGTCCTTATCTAAACTGCTCCCCTTTTTGGCACCTTTGATTCTATTTTTGTAATGTGATTAAAAAAGTAATGACTATTTGAGATTCAAAATATTACCATTATTATAATACATAATGCCACAGTGAAGCAACCTTTTTCAAATTCTAAATAAGATTACTAGCTTTATGTGTTATTAACTATATATTACAGGGATAAGGAGATACAATTATTCAATTCACTTATTAGTAAAAGTACAACCAAAGGTTGCTGGTTCGATCCCCAGCCAGGGCACATAACCAGGTTGCAAGCCAGGTCTCCAGCCAGGTCCCCAGCTGGAGGCAGGTGAAAGGTAACCATATATTGATGTCTGTCTCCCTCTCTGCTTCTCTCCCTTCCCCTCTCTCTAAAAATAATAAATAAAATGTTTAAAAAATGCATTTCAAGATTTGCATATAATGGCACACAAGATCAAAAAGGGATAAGAGCTCCACAGAAATATCTGGAATGAGTAATGTGGTAGAAAGCACATAATTTAGAATTAAGGTTATATTGTGTATTGAACATCATGGCAAACATAAAATTTTTCAAACACACAGCCATTGTCAAAGAAACAGTCAATTTTTTCAGAAGATGAATCAATGTGTACTGAAAATCACATAATGATAACATGAGTGGTATTATTTAACATTATTTTATTTCATTTTATTGCATTAAATAAATACACTGGTTTACATCTCTTTTCTTGGCTTTATTTTAATAATCCTTACTATTATTTGCAAACATGGACTGGATTGAATGAAAAAAATATACATTTACCTATATGTAATACACTAGCACAAAATTAGAAGAAAATAAAAGACAAACATTGATTTTGCTTTGTTCATTTTCTAATAAACCCAGTGAAGATTCTTAAGAGTACTAATGTGAAATGTTTCATTAAATATATAAACTTCACAAGGACAATAGGGTGGGGATTGACTGTGGGAGAGGGGATGGAGTGGGTGGGGCAGGAGAGAGCAATGGGGGGAAAATGGGACAACTGTAATAGAACAATAATAAATGTGTTTGCACCACACTCATGCCTTTACTACCATTTCATATACATTATATAAGTTACTAGTCATTCCAAACTTCACAAATCCCACACTGTCTTATCTTCCTCACAACTCCATCATTCCAGTTACTCTAGTCAGAAATTGTGAACTCATCTTTGATTCTTATTTCTCATGCACCTCATCTCATCCATCATAGGTCTTGTTGGCTTTGATTTCAAAATATACACAGGTAATAGCCAATTCCCCCTTTCCATATTGAAACCACCCATAGAGCCATCATCATTTCTCATCTGGATTTCTGAACCTGCAGTCCATTACTCTCTCTGCTTTTACCCTCACCCTTATAAAGAGACTATTGCTAACATAGTTTCCCTGAGAATGTCTACATCAGATCAGGATATTCCTCTAGAGTAAACCTACACATGACTCCATTCCTTCTCTTATCCCTACTCTAAAAGCAATCATAATAAAATAGTTTTAACTCCCATCTGAACTAGCACTTTGATACTTAATCTCCTAGAATTTTCCCCTTCTTTTTGCCTCAGCTATTCTCCTTTCCTCAATGCAGCTTGGAGATCTGTAGCTTTTTGTACCTGCTCTTCTAATTTTAGGAGTGCATGCCCTGGATGATTGTACAGCTCACTTACCCTTTCCTTTTGGATGTTTGCCAGATGTCACTCTTCCATGAAACCGTCAATAGTTCTTTGGTAGAAAGTAGCAAACCCACTTTCACAATTATCTTTGAACTCTCTTACTATTTTCCTGAATAGCATTTATTATCATCAAATATAGCATATGTTTATTAAGTGACTATCTCTCCTAACTAAATTGCTAGTTCCATGGTAGAAATTTATTTTTTTAGTTTTGGGAATGAAGCAAAACACCTTGAATGCCTTGAACTCAGTACTCCAGTGAGAGTTGCAGCTGGGCCAGCACCTTGATGAGAAGCATTGCAGGACAGGACACCCTATTTAGGTAAAGCTTCTAAAATCTGTAAACTATCCCACAATAGATTTTAAAAACTTTTTTTTTTATCAACAAAATATGACAAGAGAAGTCAAACCTCATAAAGAAATCCATAAGTTAGCTAGAGAGATTCCATATCAATTTTGCTGATGTTAGCCAGACATTTGGCTGGTACTCCGAAAACCAGTCCAGTGTAGGTGAACAGCTCTGAACCAGGCCACATAGGACAGAAAAGGGAACAGGCATAGTCATTTATCCCAAGGTCTTCTCTTCTATCTCCACTCTGTGGCCAATTCTAAACTTTTTATTAAAAGTAATTCAAGCACAATCTAAGCATTAAATATAAAACAAGTACAATTTGAAGTCAGGGAGTGTGATGCCTCTGGCTTTTTCCCCCTCAGGATTGCTTTGGTTATTTGGGGTCTTTTGTGGTTTCATACAAACCTGAATGTTTTTTGTTGTTTGTTTTATTTCTTTTTGAAAAATGCTATCTGGATTTTCATGGGGATTGCATTAAATCTGTATATTGCTTTGTGTAATATGGCTATTTTGTCTATGTTGATTTTTCCAATCTATGATCACGAAATATCTTTCTCTTTCTTTGTGTTTTCTTCAATTTCTTTTAATAATGCCTTGTAGAATCTAAGGTACCAATTCTTTACATGCTTTATTTAGCTTTTTTCTAGGTATTTTATTTTGTTTGTTTCAATTGCAAAAAGAATTAATGGGACTATCTCAAGTTAAAAAAGCTTTGTGCAGCAAAAGAAACTGTCCACAAAACAAAAAGCCAACCAATCTAACATGAGAAGATATTTTCAAACAACAATTCTGACAATGGATTAATATACAAAATGTACAAAAAACTCATGCAGCTTAACACCAAACAAATTATCAATCCAAGTAAAAAGTGGACACTTCTCCTAAGTAGACATACAAATGGCCAACAGATATATGAAAAGATGCTCAACTTCATTGGCTATTAGGATTAGGCAAGTCAACACTACGGTAAGATACTACCTCACAACTATGACAATGGCTATTATCAACAAGACACATAATAACACGTGTTAAAACAGATCCCATGAATCCTGAGCCCTGAATAAGGCTAGAAAGATCACTTCCTTGCTGATCCACAAGGAGAACATGGCAGCTAAAGTTGATGATGTGAAATCTATGGTCATGCTCCAGATGAAGAAGGTGCTGTGTCTGGCAGAGGCTATTGGCCATGGGAAGATGACTGATGATGAGCTTGTGCATGATATCCATTTAGCTATCAGTTTCCTCAAAAAGAACAGGCAGAACATCTGGATTTTATACATCGAGAGCACTATGGGAAAGCCCCAGAACCCACACTGATGCACAGCCTAATAAACCATATTCCTGCTAAAAATATGAATAAATAAATAAATATAAAAACCTTCTAATTCCACACCTCTTATATCTGGGTAGAGTTGCAATGATTGTGTATAGCTTACAAATTGCTAAAACCCAGTCCTGTCAAAATCCTCTTCACAGATGCTGGCATAGTTGACAATAGGACAAATTTGGTAGTTTTTGTGAAAATGCTATTACTGTAATGTACAGATACTCCAACCAGTGGTAGAAATGATGAGTACAAGTACAGGATCGCTACAGGCACTTACCTCTAAATAAGAAAGCTCTATGTTTGAGAGTATAGGTGATATAAAAATACATAGAGAGTGAGAGCTCAAGGTTGACAGTAAATTATGTCTATCATATCACTATATATTTACTCATCACATAGTGAAAGCCATTATTAATGATGATCCATGAGTCTATATGAACATGTACATCAGTTCATTTGAAGATGGCATCTTTTAAGATGGCATACCCAAGAGCCTGCTCTGGATTTCAACCCATCATGAAGAATACCCAGTGTTACGTGCAATCAGATGTTATCATTATGGTAAATTGCTGGGCCATTCTATATTGTGTTAGAATTCCATATTGAAAGTAGGCCCTCTCAGTGAATTATGCTTTTTTAGTAGGTGACAATAATCATAGGCAAGATTCTTTGGTGCCAGTAGATTAGATATTAGGCGAGAAGCATTTGTTACATGGCATGATTTATGGGAGTGGTGCTGTCTCTTCCTGAGATTGGCAAAGAGCTTAGGAACCTGAGTTGGCCCCTTGTAGGATGTGACACTTTCACTTCACAATAGAGGACATTAAAGCCTTTGGGTTCTGAATTTCCTCCTCATTCAGGACCCAACCACCTTTAATCACTGCACTGTAGGCCATATCCTCAGTGGGGGTCACCATCAAAATGTCCTCAATGCAAAGGAACATTTCAGTACCTACCAGTAGCTCAGGTTGGGTTGAAGCACGTCTAACTTACTGATAAAACAGAGTGGAATAATTCAAACAGCTTTGTGAAGAGAGTGCTCAGATATATTGCAGGCCTTACCCCATGGAAGCCAATTGATCCTGATCTTTTTCTGGAAGAAGACACACAAAAAAAGGTGGGAAATTCTAAGGCTTCATATCAGGAACCACAATGGCGACAGGTGGGTTGGTCCCACTGATGACATCTGCCCTTGGCCATGAAGCATCGAACATCTGCCTGTTCCAGCTTTGATGTTCCACAGACGGGGCCCAGGATCCCTGCCTTTATTAAATCTTTTGTGAGAAGACTAAGTACTTTTTCTTCTCTTAGGTTAAGCATATATATTTTAACCTAAACTTTGAACATATTGCAGGTGCCATGATAATGCACTGCAAATGTCATTATGAAACCCATCAGCAGGTGTTAACAAAGCATGTCTGAACAGCAGGTCTGCGAACTTGCAATAGGCCCGCATGCCCCAAAATGTTCATGTCAAATACAGCGTGTATCAAACGTTTATCAATCACAGTCTATTCAAAGAATTCAGAACCCTCAAATAATTGTGTTCACTGCCTCTTGGCCCAAAATAATGTCCTTTGAGTATTATGAAAGGCACTACCCAGCCCTGGGAATAATAGATACCTGAACTTCCATACAAGCAACTCCAGAATTGCCCAACTCCTGTGTTTTGTATGTTTACTTGTTTGTTTTGTTTGTTTCTGGTGTATATATGTTGGGGGATATTGTCAGCAATCTGAATCAGGGGAACAGGGAAACGAACTTTATCCCTAACCTTCATTTTGCTAGGTGCACTGCCTTATGAGGAGGTCCTGTACCCAGAACAAAGGCATAGTGGGGCCCACTCAGCTTTTTTTGGAAGGGATATCCCAGGTTGCCTTTAGGGGTGCTTATTGTACTGCTAGCTATACTAAAGGTTTCTCTTCCTCTTTCTAGAATTTAGAACTTTTCCAAGTGATCAGAAGAATCCAGAGGATGAAGATTTAAGCAAGTACACCACCTTTGGTGACCCTCTGTACTAGGCTTCTATTGCTGCCCTAAGAATCACGGCCAATTTAGCAGTTTAAATCAGTCTTCAATTCATCTTCTCCCAGTACTTGTGAGTCAGACATTCGGACACAAAGCAGTTTACCCACTTCCTCTGCTTTGGGTATTACAAGATCTAAATTCAAGTGGCAAGAGAGCTACAACTTCCTTCCACTGGCGTCTAGAAAAGAATCTGCTTCCAGGCTTTCAGGTTATTGAGTAGATTGAGTCCCCATGTTTTTCGCTGGCTGTCAACCTGTTCCTCAATTTCCTCATAGTGGTGTTAACAGTGTGTCATGGTAGATCCACTCACGACTTTAGGGCCACCTCAGTCACCACGCAGCTTCTTCTTCATCCAAATCTGGATATCCCAAATTAGCCAAAAGACCTGCCACAGCTCAAGGCAATGTGTAGGCCTAGAGAAGCCCAACTTAAAAGCTTTTCCAGTTCTAGTGTTAAGACTGTGTTACAGCACTGTCTGGTGATGCTTTGTCAAGCAAGGACCTATGAAGGTACAGGCGCAGGTCATTAAGCTATTTCCTTTTACTTCCAAATCCACTCTTTTCAAGTCTCCTTTGGCTCAGCTGGAACCTGGAAGGCAGGGCTTTTTTTTTTTTTTTTTTTTTTTTGTCCTTGTTTTTCCCTTTTGTTTGTTTTGATGGATCTGCATCAGGGTCTGAAGTAGCAGCAATAGGCAGAGGCTGGAACAGAGGCTGAGGCGAACAAGAAGGCCAAGTCTCTTTTAGTTTTGCATGTCTGTCAGTGTCACCATAGCAATAACCTTCCACCTTGAAAGTGGCATTTGGCTTCAAGCCCCAGCTTCCTGCTCACCCTGTCCCTTTAGAGGTACCAACACCAGCTGGTGTCCTCTCAAAGGTCTGGCTTCCAGACATAGGGTCCCAGGGCCCTTCCTCCCCAGTTCTAGGTCTGGAGATGCCAATGGCTTCCTTCATTTCCCCAGCCTGAAGGTTACTGGAAATGCCTTCAGTGTCCCTCTTTCTTTTCAGTCCTCTGACATGTTTAACCAATTACCAACACAAATATAATACAGTGTTAATTACCTTTGGTTAATAATCAGTGTGGTGGCTGTTTTTCTCACTTAACTCGCCTTAACTTAGGACTGGGGGGCCGGATGGTGCTGTTGTGGGCCAGAAGCGGGCAGGGCCAGTACCGGGCACCGGGAAGGGAGTGTGTGGGCCGCGTCCTAAGACTGGTTTCTCTTCAATCCCAACTACAATGACTGCTTGAGGAAAGACAATCTGTGTTTTAATGAGTATCATGATACCTTCAAAGTCAAGTGTGCCCCAGGCTTTTGACATACCCCAGGATAACACAAAAATAAGTTTCAATTTATGAAACACTTTCAGACACTTCATTATAGTATCATTTTCATTTTGAATGTGATAAATTGCCAAATGACAGATCTATACTACATTGACATGGAACCTTCATCTACATTATTTACATGATTTAAGTGTTTTAGATATGCTTCTATTTGCTAATAAACAACTTCACATTTTAAGTATATTCAGACACAAAATTAATGGGGTCTAATATTTTTTAAAAAACAGAAAGATTTTTTTCCAAATGTACAAATTTACATGCAAAGTTATATTTATTGTAAGGTACTTACTTTTCCAGTTCTTTTGTATTTCACTAAGTAAACGGCTTGCTCTTACAGAAAGTAATTTATCTGTTAAAATGTCACTTACTGACATTGTCTAAAATTATCATACAAGTGATTTTGAATAAAAGCACTTCCAATTGCAATTATTCATTTGGAACAGCATTTTATTTTAAAGCATTGTATAGAATACAAGCATGGCCTTTCAGCTATTAACCATGATGTAAATTACAAGCAATAAAGTTTAATTATGTCATATTTAAGCAAGATAAGGTAGTTGAACATACATATAAAGATCTTCACATTATGAGAAAAATCAAAGTCATTTAGAGCAATCTGAATTTCTCTTTACTTCATGAGATGCTAGAAATAAAGATGGAAATTTAATTCTTTTTTATTTTTATTTTTTAGCATGCAAGGCATACATATAAGTAATTAAAATGAGCCTGGATAAAATTGCACCTTTTAGTTTTTGACTTATAAGAAAGTAAATACTAGCCCTGGCTGGTGGCTCAGTGGATAGGCGCCAGCCTGTGAACCTAAAGGTCGCTGGTTTGATTCCCAGTCAGGGCACATAACCAGGTTGCAAGCCAGGTCTCCAGCCAGGTCTGTAGCTGGAGACAGGTGAAAGGTGACCATACATTGATGGTTCTCTCTCTTTTTTCCTCCCTCCCTGTCCATCTCCCTGAAAAGAATGAATAAACTCTTAAAAATAAAAAGAAAAAATAAGAAAAGAAATACTATTAGACATATGGGTGCACACATGGAAATACAGTTCACTTTCCTATTCAATTCTATTTCCTGTCACACATTTGATTACAAATCTCAGGAGATCTCAGTCCTCCAGCGCTATTATGAATGACAACTACAGGTTAACTTCTAACTGGCTGAGAAAAGAAACACAAACGCACACCTGGAAATGTGTGCCCACATCTACATCAGGCAGCCTTAGCAGGAGTGGCACACAAATTCTTGCTACTGTTAGACCACAGATCCTATATATTCTTTGATTTGCGTCTTCACTCTGTCTGTTGATTCTCCCAGACTGGCTAGATTCTGTAAGCCTTCTCACCAATAAGGATAGACAGCCAATTGAGATATCATGATCTAAGGATATTTTTTTTAAAACTTAGAATCTCATGTATATAAATCTGGAACACAAACCTAATATTCCGATATAAAAACAGATACTAATTGGTTCCCCACTGACTATGTGCTGATCTTTACATAAAAATTCTTTTTTTTTTTTTTTTCAAGATTTTATTTCATTATTTCTAGAAAGGCGGGAAGGGAGAGAGGCAGAGAGGGAGAGAGACATCAATGTATGGTTGCCTTTCACCTGACTCCAGCCATAGGCCTGGCTGGAGACCTGTCTTGTAACCTGGTTATGTGCCCTGGCTGGGAAATCGAACCTGCAACCTTTGGGTTCACAGGCCGGCGCCTTACCCACTGTGTTACCAGCCAGGGCTACATGAAAAATTTTAAAGGTCATCAATTAAAGGGATTTAAGTCCCTTCAGAATAAAGGATAAATAGCGAGAAAAATACAACTAGATGTTCAGTGCCCAAATAATTGCTTGCTTGTCTTTTGTTAGCATCAAGTCAGGAAAGACACGGACAACTGTCTTCTTTTCCCCAAAATCGATTTTCACTGGATGCATGTACCTTAAATATATTTTTAAATTTAAAGAAGAAAATGAAACCACCAAATACTTAATTTTACTTGTCGGGCATATCCAGTGTGATTTGAAAGCAATCTTTGAACTTCGCTGAAATCTCCTCCCCTGACATACTCTGAAAAGTGTGTGTGTATTAAGGTCTTTATTCCAAGACAAAAAAAAAAAATCATAAGGATTTTGCTCTTTCAAATTTACTTAGGTACCAGATTCCAGCAAAACCTCAACCATGGCTGAGCAACATTAACACTCTTTGTCCCAGTTGAATCGAGGTCCCCATGTTCCAGCACCTTAGGAAATCCATGTTCAATCTTCACCACTTGGAACCTGCAGTGTTATCTCTGATTTATTTCTCAGTTCCTGAACCTGGTATTTGCAGCTTCAAATTCATGATCTTATAATACTGCTCCTCAACATGGTGATTTTTTTTTTTTTTTTGAACGTCTGTCAGTTCTCATTTTATCCATCCTAAACTCTACCCTAGTCCCCAGGGTCAGCCCTGGTCAAGGAATCTCCAGTCTACAAATTGTTGAGGAAATAGGATCAAAGCCAAAATCTTCTTTCAACCTGTAAAACTTCTCTACCGAGTTGGAAGAGAAACAAAGCAGCTTTGTTATTAAATAAGCATTAAGCCAGAATAGGATGCACAGCACAAGTAATCTAGTAAGAGATTGCAAAGACCTAAAGAAATCTTGCCTGTGGTTACAGTCAAGCAGGTACAGCCTATTACGTACATGTTCTCCATACAAATAACAATCAGTCCTCAAGTCAGAGGACTTGACAGCATCATTGGTAGACACCGTTTATCCTAACTTCACCTGGTAATAAGGATGAAGAAGAACATGCTATCTCATCTTTATGATAGTAGGTAGTTTTGCATTTTGGAACAAAGTGTCCACTGAAGTTAGGATCCTACCTTCTTACAGAAACTGGGAGATAGGGGTGGTGTGCTATTTGCCTTAATGACTGAATTTCATTTTTTAAAAAATTGTTTTATTGTTTTTTTTTTTTAATTGCCATTTAGCCTTCTTTTATTCCCCTCCCCTCTGCAATCACCACACTGTTGTCCATGTCCATGAGTCCTTTGTTTTTCCTTCTTACTTGATCCTTCTACCTCTAACTCTCCCCTCCCCAACCAATAGCTGTTAGCCTGTTCTCTATGGGTCGGTCTCTATTTTGTTAGTTTATTTTGTTCATTAGACTCCACGTGTAAGTGAGGTCAGATGGTATTTGTCTTTCTCTGACTGGCATTCTGCCATGAATTTGAATATTTAATAAGGCAGGTCACAGAAACATAAAATATCAAATTTAAGTCTAACATGTGGCCCTTCTGTTGATTCTTCTGTTGACTGAATTTCAGTATGAGATTTTGACATTGAAGTTGTTTTTCAATCATTGTGTTTTTCAGCAAAATCATCAATAATACAAGTAATACTTAATACATTTCAACACTTAAATTTTATTAGTCACTGTGTTAAGGCCTTTATATACATTATCTCTTTATCTCAATTAGTCCTGGGAATAGGCCTACAGCAATACTTATCACCCTTTTTTATTTTATTTTTCTCATTAAGTAACAAAGGCTTATAGAGTTAAAAGTACTCTCAGGGCATCTTCTGTTCAATAGTTTACTCTGAAATATTCAGTATTAGAACATTCTGTGGATCCAAAATTTCAGCTTTGTGTTTATCATTTTATCAGCTCCTTGAAACAATTAAAAATTAGCCCGTTTGCAATTGATAACGTGATTGCATCAATGGGTTGGACACTGGGGAAATAAAGTTTAATCAGACTTAATTACTGTCATTAATTAATTTGCAGACGGAGGTAGTCACACTCGTAAGCAACTTATTATATTATACTGTAGTGATCAGAGAGGCATAAAATGTTATATAAGCACAAAATGAGCACCGCGACTTTCTCAGGCACTTCAGGCTTCGATGGACACCCTGGGCGAGGAGAGACAGCATGCCTAGGGCCACATTAACCTGCGTCCACGTGGTGAAGGGACACTGATGGCGCCTCGCTAGATCCACTTTGACCATCTCGGGTTGCTGCAAGTGTTGGCGAACAGCAACTCACTGCTGCCCTTTTCCCAAGTGAATCGTCACTGGTGCCTTGTCAATGTTTTCCCTGAGAGCTATGCTCACCTGGACTGCGGGAGGTAGGCCTCCGGGACCAATGGCTTAGTGACACGTAGGGTGTGTAGTTTTCCCCTTTGCTATCAAGGATGGATGGGTCTGCGGTACGCATTGTGCTTATCACTTTCAGGTGGTTTGGGCTAATTAGTTCCTAGTTAAGAACTTATTCTTGCTTAGCTTTCTCCCCCTGTTCTACCCTGTTTCATGCGCTTCTCTTCTTCTGCGAGTGTCCCTCCAAGTCCTTGAAAGGAGTTTTCATGTCAGGCTCTGCTTCTGGATAACCAAACCAGAGGCCATGGAGAGCCATACCCAACCCAAACAGAGTGCTCAGCAGCTTTATCTTTTACGGGTTGACATCTTCTGCGGAAAATTTTAATCACATCTCTCCTTTGACCCTTATAGTTACCATAGAGTAGTATTAAATAAATGTGTGATATTGGTACAAATAGGTTCTGGTTTTTCATCATAAGGAATTCTAACTCTGTATGCATTTAATCATTTAATCTCTTGGTTACATTAAACAGGGAAAATATACTTTAGTATAGGCATTCTATCTTTTCTGGTTTATTTCTAACCCTATGTCATATCAATATACATCTATATCTATCTATAGATAGATAATGGATAGATAGATGATATAGATATAGATAGAAATTTACCTGGCAGGAAAATTTTTGCAAGGAGAAAATAATACATGTAATATTTTTTAAAGATTTTATTCATTATTTTTATAGAGAGGGGAGGGGAGAGAGGCAGAGAGGGAGAGAGACAACCATGTATGGTTGCCTTTCACCTGCCTCCAGCTATGGACGTGGCTGGAGACCTGGCTTGCAACCTGATTATGTGCCCTGACTGGGAATCAAACCAGCCACCTTTGGGTTCGCAGGCCCATGCCTTATCCACCCACAGTGCCACCAGCCAGGGCCATGTAATATTTTTAAGTATTATATTAGGTGCAGTATAATTGGTGTATATTTTGAGGAATTTTTATATTCTAAAATCTCTGCTCAATAATTCACTTCAGTCATTTCTGTAAAGTCTCTCTCAATTCTTTGGTACACTTCTATTATTATCATTTCATAGGTGATACATTTGACAAAAACAAAAATTAATTTTCTTATATCCTACACCTAGAAAGTTATTTCCAGATACCCTTAATAATTGTCCTATACAATGTCTAATCAATACTTAGTCTTTTACATTTTGATTAAGTTTAGGTTCTGAGCTTAATTCTGATGATACAAAGATGAATTAAAATAATTGCCGATATCCTAGTAGAGAAAAAGAAATTATAGAAGAGATTCAAATTTTATAACATTTTTGCATCTCTTCTGGGTACTTACATTTGCTATTGGCAGAAAACACTATTCTCCAAAGATGCATTTTATTCCAAATTCATTCATATGCAATCCTAAGTAATCATATTGTATCGCCCCTTCAAGTTAAATTATAGGCAGGGAGTATTGTGTTTATTTCTTCCTCAAATAGATTCATGTCTTTATCACAAGGAAGCATGGTTTTTATTTAATTTGAATTATGTCCCCATAGATAAAGTGAAATGGGTCAGGACTTGAAAAGTCAAGAAAGGGAATTGCTGTTGAGAGATTTTTCAAATGCATGCTCACACACCTGCATAACAGTACACAACTGACCCAACTCCTTAACTTGCATATTATTTCTTATTCTCAGAAAACTTTTTAGAGAGGAGTATTAAAGCATGGAAGACCAAAATTCACTGAATTTACTTCCTGAGAATTGAGGTAACAAATATGAGGTAAGGGTAATTTTGCTAATGGTTCAGGTTTTATTGACTATATAAGCTCAGTTATGTTAAGAACAACACATTCAATTTTGTAAACACAAGGATTAAGATAAAAGCTGCTAATAAATATTATATTTGAAGAACAGATCCAGAGGCTAATAAAGGTAAAACCATAGTGTTGATTCTGTCTCTAGCTTAGTAAACTGAGAATAGAGATTCTGCAAATTTGTATTAGTGGCAGTAAGGGAAAGAAGTCAAATATACATATAGTTGTAGATAAATAAATGTTATGGTGGGCCATTTATCAAAAATAGAGAAAAACAGGTAAAAAGTTTAATACTAAGTGCACAGTACATTCAAATGTTGAATACACTATATTAAAACAAGTATAAAAGGACAATCTACATTATATGTAAATCAGAGGTATTTAATCTACTATTGAAAAAAGATTTTAAAGAAATCTTAAGTATATTTATCTTTGAAAGATATGTTGCAATGTAGAGGTAAATAATGTAAGCACTATTTGTAAAAACAAAAAAAATATATTAGCTATGTACTATGGCACTTAGGATTTTTATACCAAACCAAATACTTTCTGAAATGAGACCATAAAAACCCACAGCTGAACTTTTAAATGAAATAAGCAAGAAAATATTCATCTCATTTTCAGTTTGTTTTTTCATGGAAGTGGTTAATGGGTTTAAAATGAAAAAAGGTAAAACATAATGTAATTTGTTGGGGACAATATTTTCCACAATATTTCCCAAGCAAAGTGGCTTACACTTTTCTCATCTTTCTTTTAGACTATTCAGTATCCATTTTAATAGTTTCATATACCCAATGCAAGTGTATGCTTGACTTAAGAAATATGTGACTTATATGCCTGCAGAAGAAATAAAAAAAATTTACCTATATGCCCCCACATTAAATGGAGGAATTGAATTTACCAAAGCTGTTAAGACAGATGCAGTACTTCCTCCTTCATAAAATCTAAGCACATGTGTATTTCAACCACGATTCAATGTCAGGTTTAAGGAATGAAAAGGTCTAGAGCATGTAGCCATACAACTGACAATTCTGCAAATCTCCTGCTGCAATGAATATTTATTGACCCTAGATGAAGAGTATTCTGTGCTCCACTGAGGAAATAGTCATGAACAAGGTATGCCCACTCTCAAAGCTCATAGGCACGATCCTTTAAAAATGTCAATGTCACATTGACTCTGAAATTATCTATGAATACCTGCATTCAGTGACCTCATTAAGAAGATACCAGGCTGGTATAAGTTGGGAGAAAGAGAAAACTTTTGAAAGTAACTTCTGTTTAGTTAATTTTAGGGAAAAGCTTGGGTGCCTTGTGAACTAATAAGTTGAAAAGTTCCAGACCTCCGGAAAATAAAATTTCTCAGTGAAAAAAAACCATAAATTATGTATCATAGCAAAAGTCAATCCATGTCAATAAATCACTAATGTAATGTAAATAGAGATACAGGAAAAGAATCTTGTGACTACGATATTATGGATTTGGTAAAACATATACACCTCAAAAGGTTAAAGGGAAAAGAACATTTTTATCAATATTCCATTTTTGATCAAAAGTATCCAAATTTAAAATGAAGTGAGGGCCCTGACTGGTGGCTCAGTGAATTGGCACCAGCCTGTGAACCCAAAGGTTGCTGGTTTGATTCCCAGTCAGGACACATAACCAGGTTGCAAGCCAGGTCTCCAGCCAGGTCTGTAGCTGGAGGTAAGTGAAAGGCAACTGTACAATGATATTTCTTTTCCTTCCTTCTTCCTTCCCGGTCCTTCTCTCTGAAAGTAATGAATAAAAAATATTTAACAATAAATAAATAAAACAAAGTGAGGATTTTCAAATGTTCTTCATGTATTAATTTCAAGGAATTTCATAAGGGATAAAGATGAATTAACATCAATGTCATTAGTAAAGGGTGAAGAGATGACTTTCAATGCATTTTTCAAAAATCAGAATTTTGTTAAAATGAATTAGTTAGCAATGAGAAAATGTTGTATATATAGCATCATCTAGCTATATCACTATATATCTTGATCTCTATATGTATATTTCTTCTTTCTGGGGCAAGATTAGCTCCCTTCAACAGCATAGCCCTTTTTTGTAAGCTCACCTGTTTCCGTGAGCTTTTCGTGAGCTCTCTAACACTGGCTGGTGGGAACTGTCACATCTCCCAGAGCAGTGTCACCTGGAGAACAGCCACCTGGCTCCCTGCCCTCTGGGAGCTGCCAGGACTCACAGAGTCTCTCTCTGTGCGTCCACAGCTCTGCATCCCAGCCAGACACTTAAGGAGATTTGTATGCAGATTTCTGGTACTGTTCTCCTGGGTGTGCTCTTCTCCTGCGAGAACCCTGATTGCAAATTTCAGCCATCTCCAACCTCCCAAACTGGAGAGAATGTTTCCTCTGCCAGTGGGATGGCTGATCTCTGCTAGGATTTCAGTTCCTTGTGATGCTGTATGGAAGAGAGGCTGAGGCAAAGAGTCGGAGTCCCTGTGTCTCAGTTCATGTGTTTGCTCTAGCAGATGGGTCCCAGAGCTGGAATGCTGATTGAGGACTGAAGTCTGTTGTTTTGTATAACGTGATTAGGGCTATCTTTGTTGATGATGGTAAAGCAAATCCCGATACCCACTTTTCCATCCTGGCTAAACCAGAACTGCCCAAGGCATTAAACTGTAAAAAGAGACATTCACTTAGTATATCTCTAGCTTGCAGGCTTCACGCTTTTGTTCTTGCAATGCTTTATTTTACTCATCTTTGTCTGCAGCAAATTATCACCTGTCTTTGGGAAAAAGCTCCAATCTCGATCTCCTTTGATGTTTTCTGGGATTACTTCAAGCTATTTTATATGTGAATTCTTTATTTGTTCCTTGCTACACAAACTATTTTAAACTCATCTCTTACTGCTGGTTGATGTGACATATATGTGCTAAACAATTTTATTCTTTGGATTTCTCAATTATGCTTTAGGTGGTTAGAATTTATTTTTTTTTAATATTTTAGTTATTATTTTTAAAGACAGAGGAAGGGAGAGAGACAGAGAGAAAGAGAGACATCAATGTATGGTTGTCTTTCACCTGGAACTATCTGGAGACCTGGCTTGCAATTTGGTTATGTGCCCTGGCTGGGAATTGAACCAGCGACCTTTGGGTTCACAGGCTGGTGCCTTATCCACTGTGCCAAAAATTATTTTTTATGTGAGAGAATTATACTTTATATTTATCTCCTTTCTTTCAATAGCAAAAGAGATAATATTTATATATTAGCCAACCAAAATAGTAATTAACTTGAATTTCAATAAATTTTTAAACTGTTTTCTCATCTCTATCAAAAAATTAATAAAATTTCATATTTTATCATTACCTAGCATTTCTATTTCTTAAACATTGTTAAATATCCATTAGATACAACTGCTTTGAATTATGAAATGATAACAATGAAAATTCCTTGCCCTAAATATCCTTATTTTTTTTAAGATACAGAAATTGAGACTCAGGAAGGTTGAAAGCTGTCAAAGACCACACAGCTATCTGAGAGAACTATAATTAAAACACTAGCTTTCCAACTCCTATTTGCATGTTCTTTATACCAAATAGTATATATGAGAATTTCATAAATGATTTATGAAGAAACAACATTTTTGAAACCTAGCTCAAAGACAGTACATAATTCATTTCAAATATTTGTAGATTTGGACCAGGAAAGCATTTACTGAATTTCTTTATGAATAATTTTATAACAGTTTATTAAATAGTCTAAACTTTGCAATAGGCACAAGGACAAAAGTTTCTGCCTCTCTTTCCTTTGTGCAGAAGGCAAGAAATGCTAACTTTCCAAAGAAGAGTATGTAAATGATTTTGTAGTTTCCAATAAAGCCTTCAAAATCATGTTTCTTTTGTTGAAATGCAGATTTGGATGCTACCCTGTGTCTCTTTACCTCAACCATTCACCCTTTCATCTCACCTAAGACTCTGACTCTCATATTGAATAGGTATCATGTTGAGTGAATATGTAAATGGGCACAATCTTAGATTATGATGACCCAATTATACAACCAAGAGGTACCCAGAATAAGGAAGAATGTCCCTAAAACTTCATTTACTTCAGAAATTCAAAAAGCAGAATTTTCAGTAATAGTCACACTAAAGGCAAACTTGTTTACAAATACAACTTTCCTGATTATGAAAACAGAATCTCTCCACAAGAAGTATTGTTCTTTTAGCCTTGTTAATTAACTTTCCATTTAAACAAAATGATTCTTTTATAACTTATTTATTCATTAAAAACCGTTATCATCATCATAGCTTATTTTTCCTCAGTGATCCAGTATCCCTCCTGACATTTTGGAAAGAATTCATTGGGAAAAAAATGAAGCTGAAGTGGTATATAAATACAGTTTCAGTGCAGTTCTTTGATCTTCTTTTATGCAGGTAGGAAGAGCAGAAAATATTTCTAACTATCCAGAATGTATTCCTTTTTCTTTATGCTTTAGACAGTAACTACGTAATTCCTACTCAATATCGATGACCAAATCATATATTTATTTGCTTTCCAAAATATTTGCTCTAATATGGAGATGATTGTGGGATTATGTTAATTATCCATTTGAATATGATAATCTAATAATAAGAAATGCTTCTGTGATTTTATACTATATCATGGAGAGCACTTACATACTTTGGGAAATCAATATTGGTGATTATGGAAATGAGGTAGTTTGGTTACAAAAAGCACCATCATTACCTCATGAGATCTAGGAAGTATCTCTTGAGATAATTAACAAATATTTATTTTATAAGTTATATTTTTAAAGAAAACCTCCTGGTTTTAGTTATATCTATAGTATATCAATTTATGTCTATTTCTCGATATAAATCTATCAATCAATCATCCATCCATTTTTTTATCTATATAATCAAAGCAAGTCTTCCCCTTGTGCTGAGATAAATGAAGAGATGACACAGTCAGAATCAGCATATATTAAAAAAATACTTTAATTCTGGGGGAAAAAAAACCCTCAGTACATTCTTATTTGCTTCAGTCAGGATTCCCACTGGAGAATGCCAAACTGTGAATTTTGCATTTGGCTGAGTACCACTAACCAGTGAAGTATCACATGTATTCCAACAAATAGGGAATACTAAGGGTCCAATCCTTAGTATTTTTTACAGAGACTCAAAGTCTTTGGAAATTTACATAGTTTCTGTACTAAGCATAAAAGAATAGTGTACATATGAGGTGAGGAAATGATATACTTTCTTCCATGTATATTATGAATTAATTTGAATATAAAAATTAGAGAGCTTGAATTTTTCCTTGGTTTTATCAATTGAACATTGAAACTATTTTTCTCTTAAAGGCCTTAAGAAATATTTAAACTGTATTTACTAGGGAAAAAAGTACCTAATTTTTGTTATTAAGGAAAAATTCCCTTTAATGACAAAAACACTTTGCTATGGTATTATCCAGATACATTAAGTATGCAAAGATATTCAGAAAGCCTGCTAGCAGTAGAGATTACCATAAATTAGTAGATTTGAAAGAAGAAACACATTGATTTGATGCCTGCAAAAATGCAATAGATTTATAAGAACTGAGCAATTTGATACTTATGTTTATATATTCTCTGTGTCTTTTAATTCCAAGTAGATATTCTGTATCATATGTAACAAGAATACATAATTATCTTTTCTACTGCAATTATTTTTGGCTTTTCAGTAGTATCACAATGCTATAGATACACTGAAAAAAATTTTTGTAGTAGTAACAAAGCAACAACTAGTACAAATAATGGTAGAGTATTTTAATTTGCATGAACTGCATTTTTTTCTATTACTACATGAGGAGTATAAGTCTGAGCGCCTCAAGTCAATAACAAATTGGAAGATTAGTAATGAGAAAAATGTGAAAAGCAGAATTATGATTCATTAATTTTGTTAAGCTTGCAATAAATTACAAAGTTGAAAACACCTGGGTAAAAAATAGAAACTATGTTCTGCTAATAACCAGTTTTGTGATCTCTATAACATAAATCATATTTACTAAAGCTCTGTTTATTCAAGTGTAAGATGACAGGTTAAGGTTGAAATAGCTAAACATGCATGGTATTTGTAGAGGGAAAATACAAGATTATATAATAATTTATGAAGTATAGGCAATATAACCATTTTCAACCCTTAACTTTTATTCCCTGTGCTTTTCCCCATCCCTGTATCACTATACCTCTTTTCTTCTAGGATTACCCAATATAAATCAATTTAAAAATTTCACAATCCCCAGACAGGGGCGATTTGATCTCATGTTTTATCATCCTTAAAAAACTCTAATGAGCAGAACTTTGTTGATTCTTTTATATGTGATAATTTAAATTACAAACATTTATTGCAAATTTTAATTTCAATATACATTACAGATATTGAAGCAAAAAATACATTAAAACAAAAGGATCTTTATTTTTTTTCATGAGTCAGTATTTTTATTGAAGTTCTTTTCAGAAGTTATTTTTGGATACATTTTCTATTTCTATTATTGTTTTTTAAAATTATACATTATAGTAAAATGTATATGAGATTTCTTGAATTAGACAATGCTGAATAATGGAGTGCTAACTTGACAAACATGGAAGATTATGAGAAATGAATAACAATAATAATTATTGATCTTTAAGTCAAAAAACAATACATATAATAATTATAAAGATAACATAAGAAATAGGTTATAGCCTTTCTGTGTGGTATTTCATATACCAGAAGTCAAAACTCACTCAAATGAGGTTAAGATAAATAAAAAATGTATTGGATAATTACCAAAGTGTCACAAAGGAACAAAAGGCAATAGTTTAGCCTGGATTTATGATATAGTTTAGTCAAGGAACAGGTAAACTTTAGGAGCTGAAATTAGTCTTCTATCACCTTGGCCTCTCTCTGAGGCCACTTCACTTGGCCATGAGGACCCAAGGCTCCTCTTTATCGATTTTCTTCTTTCCCAGCTCTATGAAGGACACATCATTGCCTTTTTAAGCACATAGTATTAATGGCAGATTTTGTGTTCTCATTCTTAACTCCCGGGAGCACGTGTTTGTGGTGTGTCTGTTTGGAATTAAACATGTCTCTAGGTTAAATACCTTATTTTTGGCAATTCTGTCAAATTCCCCATGGACTACTCAACAAAATTATAAAAAATGGTCTCGAGCCATTAGGGGAATATAAAATGACAATGGACTTTGCTAGTTAAAAAAATAGAAAAACATTCTTGCAAGTAGATAATATGTGTGTGATAATATAGAAATATTTACCTTATTAGTATGTATAAATTAAAGGATATATCCAATGTACAGGCTGGTATTAACCACTGAGTTATGTAAATATTGACTGGCTATAATTTATGTTAACTTGACTGAATTGAACTGAATTACATTGACTAGAAAGTTTTGATTTGCTTTGCTTTGTTCTACTTGTTTCATTTATTGATTGTTTTAGTAGTGAGAATTCAGTTTTGAAATATCACCTGGCTTTGGGCCCTGATGAAAGTCTTTCCCAAATGGCACCTAAAATACACATGAACACATGAACATGAAAACAGATGAATTTGTACAGCAATATTGAAAATTATCCATTTTTGGATATGAATCCAAAAGAATTAAAATCAATATCTTGCAGTGATATGTGTGCTCTCATGTTCAGTGCATCATAATTCACAATATTTAATGTCAATTTATAAATAAAGAAAATGTAGGATTCAATGGAATACTATAAGTCTTAAGAAGGAAAAATATCTTGTCATATACAACATGGATGGAACTGTAGGACAATAAACAAAATGAAATAATCTGGTAGAGACAAATTTTGTGTGATTCAATCCCTATGAAGCATTTAAAATATTCAAATTATGATGGTTGCTGGTCCTGGAAGAAAGGGGAGAGGCACAAAGAGTATAATATCTCAGTGCTAGATGACTGCTGTACGACATGTATTTATAGGTGACGAAGTAGTGAAGTTCACTAAAAGATATTGAATGTAATTCTCATGTTGAGGGGTTTTACCACAACAATAAAAACACAAATTGAAAAAAACCAAAATTTTAAAATGGAGGAAAGGAAACATTGGGAAGTGTGGTATGTTTATTAACTTGACTGTGGTGATGGTTTTATGAATGTATGCACATACCTAAACTCATCAAATACTATACATTAGTAATGTTCAATAAAAGTATAGAAAATTCTATTCAGCAGAAGGAAAGAAAGAATGCTTACCTTTTGCGATAACATGGTTAGTACTGGAGAGTATTATGTTAAGTGAAATAAACCAGTCAGTAAAAAAAAAAAAAAAAACCATAAAATCTCACCTTATATAGGAACCTAATGAAGAAAAACAAGGAACAAACTGACAATGACCAGAGGGTGGGTAGAGAAGGGGAGAGGGTCTTAAATCAAATTCTCTTGCAAGTGCATCCATAGGTAAAAACAAATGTCAAAAATTCTAGTTTTAAAGAGTCTGGGAAATATTATTTTAAAGGTTTTATTTATTATTTTTAGAGAGAGGGGGAGGGAGAGAGGCAGAGAGGGAGAGAGACATCAATGTACGGTTGCCTTTCACCTGCCTCCAGCTACAGACCTGGCTAGAGACCTGGCTAGAGACCTGGCTTGCAACTTGGTTAGGTGCCCTGGCTGGGAATCGAACCAGCAACATTTGGGTTCGCAGGCCAGTGCCTTATCCACTGTGCCACCAGCCAGGGCTGAAATTATTTTAGATTTCCAATCTAAAATAATTCAATTATTTGAAAGTAATTCAAATAGATGATGAAGCAGCCATTCCATGTTCTCTCCCAGGCACTATTTTAAATCTATTTGATGATTTTACTTGTATATGCTTCTACTCTACAGATAAGATTCCCACAATTCTGAAGCACTGTCTGGTTTTGCAATTACCTAGTGTAATGCCTCCCACATACTTGGCAAGTTTTTTGAAAGTCATCGTTGAGTAATTGATTATATTGACTAATACTGGTGACATATAAATAACATTGAATAAATGTGGACTTTGCTGAATTTGATAATTGCATTGTGGTTATACAGTGAATATTTTTGTTCTAAAATATACTGAATTATTTTGGAGTTAAAATCATGATGTCTGCTTATTCTCAAGAGATTCACAAATCATTTTATATTTGTAATTATATATGTATGTATGTGTATATATACATAGGCATGTATATATTCATATATATAGTTGTAGCCTCAAACTTTGGGAGGCTGAGTAGTTGAATTCACATTTTATATAGTATTTTATATGTATCTATATGCACAGAATATTATATAAATATTTAAAATGTTTACATTTGATAAATTTATTTGAGAATTATGTGGGAAATTTTTTACTATGTATACAACTTTATATAAGTTTGAAATTATTGAAATAAAAATTTAGAAATAGGTAACCTCAAACCTATGTTTATATGTTCACTTAACAAGTAATTGTCTACTATTATTATTTAAGGTAATGTCTTTAAAGGAAGGTTTCTATGAAGTAGGATAGTGGTTTGGGGCTAAAGGGTACAGGATGATTTGGAACTCCTGTCAGTCCTAAGGGAGAGACCAAATGGCAAGAATTTGTACCAACCTGGACTTGGGGCACTGCCAGTCTGTCAGTATTGTTTTGCTCCAGTGAAACTCTACATGCCTGAGTACATGAAAAGGTTGGATAACAGCACGACATGGCCTGCAGGGTAGCTGGCAGAAACCACGGTATACAACCTTGGACTCTGTGACACAAGTGGAAACTCTTGTGAAATATGATTAGCCAAGTGACCAGACGGGTGAGTAACAGTCAGATACCAGGTGGCTGGGTTGGAGCAAGACAAAGACATCAGGAAATCTCAAGTTGAAAAGAGCAAGAAAAATTTTCATAATTCAAACATGGACCTGGCTATGAAAGAATGGCAGAGTACAGATTCAACAGTTTAGCTTACTTATTCTAATCCACTAAGTGCATATTCACCAGAATCCTGTGGAGCCTGAGACAGAAAATATAAATTTCTAAATGTAAAAATACATTCTAATAAATAAAGTATAAGTTTCATTAAAGCAAAACATTTTAAACCTAAGTAAACTACACTGATGATCAGAATGAAAATTATGTATAATTATCCCTCTTTCTCTCTTTTTTTTTTTTTTTTTGAGAGTATGTTTATTAGAGTTGGGGACAGTGAAACAAGAAATGGCTACCTTGACTCTCTGGAAACATTATGGGAAAGGAATGAGCTAAGGTGAGGGATTTATAATTATCTTAAAGCTAATATAAAAATATTGTGTCACATTTACAGTGCACTTTTAAGATTCATTTGTTTGTATGTAGTGCTAAAAGAAAAAACACTATTTTTATTTGATGATTTTAACAATTTAAAGAAAATTTAAAGTTATCTTAAATTTGTTAGACATTTTTATACCAAGTGGAGTAGATGGCACACCATGAAGATGACTAATATTAAATGAATGTGGTAATAATCATTACCAGTTATGGTCAATTTAATTTGTGCACTTCATTAAACATGGTATTCATCTTCAATGAGTGAGCAATGGACTGGTTTTGAGAGGGGGTTTTATGTACAAAGAATAAAATGCAGGAGATGTGCCAAAGAGGAATAGCGGCATATAAAAAGTGGTTATGAGGAAAATAAAGAATCACTGACTTAAAAATGAACAATAACTAATTAATTAACCAGATAGACAATTTATAAAGAAAAAGGGATGGGTTAATAAAATATTTCTTTTATTCTTGACTTTTTGATTTAAAGTACTTGTAAGAAATGTAGATAAATTAAAGGCCTAAAAGACATAACGTGCCTTGATTGTAGAAGGCTGGAATTAAGGTCAATGTATAAGGTTAATAACACACCTTTTTTTTTTTTACTATAACAAAAGATAATATTTTTGGATAATATTTTTCAGAGACACAAAAGTATAAGTAATATTAAAAATTGAAAAAGTTGTGCTTAATGGTCTTTAGAATTTGACAACTAACACATTATTCATGTATTTAATAATAAAGAGTTTACAAATTTATAAGGACTAAGAGAAAAATAAACCTAAAATGAGAAAAGCCAACTACAATGAACTTATCAAAGTAACTGGCTTGGAAATATACATTAATTTTTATTTATTTATTTATTAACAATTTTTAGTCATTAATTTTAGAGAGAAGGGCAGGGAAGGAGGAAGAAAAGGAGAGAAACATCAATGTACATCAATGCCTTTCACCTGCCTCTAGCTATGGACTTGTCTGGAGACTTGGCTTGCAACCTGGTTATGTGCCCTGACTGGGAATCGAACCAGTAACTTTTGGGTTCACAGGCTAGCACCTATCTACTGAGCCAACAGCCAGGGTTCCATTTTTATTTTTAAAAATCTGTTATGGAGAAGTAGTATTCTATTGTGTACATGCACCACAGCTTTTGTATCCTTTCATCTTACTGATGAACACTTGGGCTTCTTCCAACTCTTGGCTATTGTAAATAACACTACCAAGAACATAAGGGTGCCTATATTCTTTTGAATTAAGTGTCTCAGCTTTCTTTGGATAAATTCCCAGAAATGAAATCGCTGGGTCATATGGTAGTTCCATTTTTAATTTTTTGAAGTCACTACATACTGCTTTCCACAATGATTCCACCTAACTGCATTCACAGCAATACAATTTTAAATTATTATGCTTCATTATAATTAATCTTTTAGCATATATATATTTTGTCACTTGTATAATATTAATAAGTTTAGTGATAAATTAACCCAAAAGTGGGAGCCAAATAATCACTTAGAGAAGGTCACTGGAATTTTTTAAAGTTTCAACATAAATTTCAGTATGTTTTTGCTGGGAGAAAAGAATGATAGGAGTGGTTAATAAGAACTTTTAAGAAAAAATAGTATATTGGATTATAATAAAGAATAAAGATCTATGGGGGAAATTGAATAAATTAAATTCAAGAAACAGAAAGAAAATTTTACCTTTCTTGTGTTACAGAACAGTTCATTCATGATTTCTTAAAAAAAAAAAAAAAGGGTGACAGTGTTTAAGAAAGCATATACTGTTCTGATTCTGTTGATTCCACTTTAAAGGTGAAATGATACTTGGTTTAAGATGCCAATACTGTACATATATTTTAACAAACTTTGTAAAAGCTTTGTAACATTTGTAACTGTTTTGCTCAGTAAAATACATTTTTGGGATCAATTTTAAAATAATTTGTGGGGTGCCAGAAGTTTTGTTTATTTGTTTCCCCCCAAATCTATTTTTAAAAAACACAAGAAGCATGATTAAAAGAAGATATATATATATATATATATATATATATATATATATATATATAAATAATTTGTTCCAAGGAGAACAAAGTGTGTTGATTTGGGATTTTAGGGGAGAAAGGCTGAAGAAGGGAAAGCAGATGATTGGTAAACAAATGTGGGGCCATTTGTTTGGGGAACTAAACATTGGAAAATTTTAGTTCCAGATAACAGCTGATAAACTTAGTAAGTAATGTATGTAAAAAGCTCTTGTTTCAGGAACTAGAGGGATGACCCACTTTGGCTCCAAGAGACCATAAGCAGTTCCACATGTGTCTCAGGAGGCCTGCCAGCCATCAAGATGGTATCTGAGCCATTGCACTCCGGGCTGAGCTGACCACCGCCCAGGACACAGGTAGAAGGATGCGGTAGCTTTTACCTCATGAACTTTTCCCCTGAATTCCAAACCCCTTACCTACACCTTCCTTCTCCTTATAAAGAGGGTCTGTTTATGATAGAATGGAAGACAGTCTGTTAGGGCGCAAACCCACCATCTTCTTAGATCGCCGACCATCTGAATAGAGATTCCACCCCCGTCTCTGCTGATTGGGTCTGGTAGATGACAAGCAGCAAAAGCACACAGACAATGGAACACACAGTGGACGCTGGCCCCTTGTCCCTGCCATTCCCTGGCAGGCTGACAGAGTCTCTTGGCCAATGTCAAGTACAGCCATTTTGCACTCTGTTCTCTTTCTTTTCAGATGTAGGCCAGTAACCTCTGCAGTTGTGGGGGTGGTGGTGACAAATTTGAACCGCACATTATTCCAGAGCACATTAGGGATTACGCTGGTGGTAGAAACACTCAGCCCAAGAAGGGTGTACATCAGAACTACAGGAACATTAATAGCTACAAAAAATAGCCCTCAGTCTATGATTGCTGGGGAGTTGTTTGCATAAACCAGCTCCTATTGACCTTGTGAGCATCAAAGCAAGTATACATGCTGCTACCCTTCTGCCATCTTAATCTCATATAAAATCATTTTTTATGGCCCACCCAAACTGAAACACAGAGACAAATGTGAAACATAGTTCAAATGAACCAATTTAGAGCTTACAGAGCAAATACGTTAAATTTTGTCTGCCGCCTTCTCTGAAGGAGCCCCCGGGACAACTACAAGCATGCCAATATTCACATTGTGGGGGTGCCAGAAGAAGAAAGAGAGCAAGGAATTGAAAACCTGTGTAAAAAAAAGAAGAAAGAAAGAAAGAAAGAAAGAAAGAAAGAAAGAAAGAAAGAAAGAAAGAAAGAAAGGAAGAAAGAAAATTTCCCTAACCTGATGAATGAAATAGACATATCCATTCAGGAAGAGCCAAGAGTCCTAAGCAAGATTAACTCAAAGAGGCCCACACCAAGACACATCATGATTAAAATGCCAAAGAATAAAGATAAAGAGCGAATCTTTAAAGCAGCAAGAAAAGGGAAGTTAGTTACCTACAAATGAGCTTCCGTAAGACTGTCAGCTAATTTCTTAACAGAAACTTTGCAGGCAAGAAGGCATTGGCAAGAGACATGCAAAATTTTACAATGAAGATTACTCTACCCAGCAAAGCTGCTATTCAGAATTGAAGGACAGAGAAAGAGCTTCCCAGACAAGAAAAAGCTGGAATTCCTTACCACCAAACCAGTATTGCAAGAAATATTAAAAGGTCTTCTTTACGAAGAGCAAAAAACATGAATGATAAAATGGTGATAAATGCGTTATCTATCAAGAACAACTTTACATTGATTAACCACTCCAAACAAAACACACATGAAAGTGGGATGGATAATAAAATGAGACCCTTACATACGTTGTCTACAAGAGACTCACTTCAGACAGAAAGATACAGGCTGAAAGTAAGGGATGGAAAAGATACTTCCTGAAAATGGAAACAAACAAAAGCTGAAGTAGCAATACCTATGCCAGACAAAACAGACTTTAAAACAAAGGCTATGTAACAAGAGGCAAAGCAGGACCCAGCTATTCCACTTCTGGGTATTTATCTGAAGAAACCCAAACCATGAATTGAAAAGACAAATATATACATTATATTCATTGCAGTGTTATTTACAATAGTCAAGATATGGAAGCAACCTAAGTGTCCAATCGATTAATAGATAAAGAAGTGTATATATATATACACACACACACATATAATAGAATATATCTCAACTATAAAAAAAGAATTTTGAGCCCTGGCTGGTGGCTCAGTAGATTGACACTGGCCTGCCAACCCAAGGGTCACTGGTTCGATTCCCAGCCAGGGCACATAACCAGGTTGCAAACCAGGTCTCCAGCCAGGTCCATAGCTGGAGGCAGGTGAAAGGCAACCATACATTGATGTCTGTCTCTCTCTCTCTCTCTCTGCCTCTCTCCCTTCCCTGATCTCTAAAAATAATAAATAAAATCTTAAAAAAAAAAATCTTGCCTCTGTGACAACATGGATGGGCCTAGAGGGTATTGTACTGAATGAAATAAGCGAGACAAAGGGAGACAAACACCAAATGATTTCACTTATGTGTGGAATCTAAAAATAAAAACAAAATAAATGAACACACAAAACAGAAATGGACTTATTAATACAAAGTACATTTTGACTATTACCAGATGAAAGAGGGGTTGGGAGATACATAAAAAAGGTGAAGGAATTATGAAGTACAAAATGACAGCTACAGCGCAGTCATGGGGATGCAAAATACAGCACAGAAGATACAGTCAATAAAAGTGTAATAACTATGTGTGCTCTCAGATGGGTGATCACTTAGGAAGTTGTGCAATGTCTAATCACTAGGTTGCACATCTGAAGCTAACATAACAGTGCATGCCAACTGTAATTAAAAGATAAAAATATATATTTAAAGTAAAAACATATTATGGTACATTTATAAAAGAAAAGCCTAGAGAGTTACTTACAATATTTGTGTATAAGAAAAATCCATTATTATATGTTTTATATCATTATTGATGGTTCATTTACTGAAAACCGTATATCACGATTGTGTAAATATTAGATATATTTGCCTACGTGCAAATGTTATTTTTATAAATGCATTTATTATCACACATCTATGGAACTATGTACTCAACTATATGAGATTTTAGGGTTGTTTCTCCTATGTTTTCAAGAAAGACAATTTTATTTTCAAATAATAATAAATTATAATAAATTATATATTTTAATCAGAGTTTTCCTTTAATTTATATTTATGTCATTTTGTTTGCCAACAGTTTCTCAAATTTTATTAAAAATTAAGGTCAAGGAAAATGTATCTTATTTATGATTTTGATGGGACTACATTCTTTAACAGTTAAACATTGTATTAGCTCCTCTTTACTAAGCCAGCTTTCAATAATGAACAACCCACTTTTTAGTTCTTCTATTTCAACGCACATTTTACATCATCTTTACTGTCATTAAGTTTTTTCCATCTTTATTGTCACTTGCCTGATTTTTTCTCCCTCCAAGAATATGCTGGGAAACTTGATTACAGTTTCTTTTAGTAGATTAGTCTAAACTAAATGCATTTTCTCTGCTAATTCAGTGCCATTCCCTTTTGCAACGTATAATATAATATTCTCCTAAGTCTCACTAGCTGTTGCTGCTCTTGTTCACTTATTTATGAGGAATCTCAATAGCATTGCCTTTCTGCTTGTTCTGACCACTCTTAGGAAGGAAAGGTTCACCTCATTATGCAGAATGTCTCCTTGCTCTATTTTCCTCTGCTTCATCGGCCCTGATTCCAAGTTGGGCATTCTTAATGAGACCTTGGTAAAGTATTTTCCACATACACACTCTGCTATTTAATGAGAGCTGGAATTTTAAGAGGCCTCATTAGTATTTTTCAAACATGTCCAGTTCAGTGTAGGGTATGTCTGCCTTTGTACCTGGCTGTTTCTTCTTAATCATGGTATACTTCCTTTGTCTCAGAACTAAGTCATTTGCCTTTGTCTTAGGCTTTTTATTTCCCAAAGAACTTACAGTGTGTAAAATATTAAACTTATATTGCTTTTATACTCTAAAAATAAATACATTTTTAAATAAAGAAGCTTGCCAAATAAATCGTTTTGTGCTCGATATTTAAACTAGTATATTCCCATGAAAGGTATGATTAATGTGTTTGTCTTGGGAAAGTAATCACTGTTTTTCAATGTTTCTACTTAGTATTTTCCACAAAGTCATTTGGGGCATCTTGTGGTTTTGAGTGTTTTGTCAAAGTGACATACCAGTACAGCCAAGGACAACTTGGTTTTTCCAGAGAGCCTTGGACAAAGTAAACATGACTGTTTTTGTGTTTATTTTGTTTTTTAAGTGCAAGTGAATTCCAATAATAGGAGCTCCCAAATTGTTACTAGTCACTGATTTTGAAGAGCATTATCTCACACAAAACCTAACATTATAATAAAAGAAAGGACAGGAATTAAACTTGCCAGAACATACGTTTTAAAAGGTTAGCAAAGGTGCTGAATGAATTCTTGATTTTCTTAGGAAGGAAAAAAATAAATACATCCCTTCTAGTTAGATTTTTCTTGGGCTAACAACTGACTGATTGACAGGTTCCAGCTAAAACTTCTGTAAAATAATGCAGTGTGTACACAATACAGTGTTCTTTCTCATATGTTGAAAATCACAGACAAAAAAATGTTTCATGTGCACCTTCTCCTAAGAAAACTTTCATATATCAATTAGGACAATGCAATTACATCAGGACACTATGGAGATGTTCACCTCCCTCCTGGTGCAGGGCGGCCACCTTCCACCTGGTACATTTATTGGGTACTTTCAGGGAGACAAAAAATGTTCGATGTCCCTTTGGCACTGGCTGTTTTGAGGTTGACTGCCCTGAACTCCATCAGTTTCTTTTTCTGAATCTTTCCTAGAAGCGTCAAACATTAAAAGCTCAGCTGGTAGAATGGTTCCTTATTTTATGGAATTAATCCTTAAATCTTGCAAATAGGCCAATTCTGTTAAACAGATCTGCTTCATTTTAGGAGGCCCTGAAGTAAGGGAGCTCCCCTAAGTTAGGCCTACGGTGCAAACAGCCAGGTATTTACAAGAAGCATTTCTACGGAAACCAAAGAAAAACAATAGTTGATAAGTAGGGCAAAGTATAAACCAGGTTTTGAGTTCTAAGGGTGGCCGAAGAAGAAAAATGGGAGATGTTAGATTCAAAACATCTTTTATAGTTCTAATCTGATGATGCCATCAGACAAGCTTTCTGCGTGGCCCACACAACGACATTAGGCAATGAAGATCGCCTAACCATGGGCTTCAGGGGAAAGGAAAGTTTTATTTTCCAAAAATGGCAAGTCAGAAGGGTGGAAGAACTATTGGAAACATTCATTTGGAGAAGGTAATGACATTGGAGGAAACTAGGCAATTTTGGATCTTGTTCAGTGGCAGGTTTAATTAACAGAACTAGAATGCAATATTCGCAAGTATGTATTACGTATTTTTAAAAATGTAAACCTATTTTTTACTCTGAAGTCACCCTCGTTTCCACCAAAGATAGCAAAAAAAAAAAAAAAAAAAGTTCTGCTTTGCTGGAACTTTTATAGGGATTTTACATTGACCTTTCAAGACCAGTGAGCTAAGCAAAGAACTTGCCATCAGATTCACCTAAATACCTACATAGTCAGATGAAATCTTTGCTCAAAGTCCCCCAGGTATCCTAAGACTTCTGTACCTTCCAGGATGGGATCTCCTTTCCATATCTGCTAAGGCTGCTGGGAACCCTGTAAATAAGGCATTGAGTTATTTTTCCAAAGGGCTTTTTTTTTTTTTTTCTGTCCATAAAAGTCAATCCTAGTTCCTTAAAAGCTGCCTCATCCTATTTGATATGATCTACATCATTTTCAAATACAACATTCCAGTCAAAGCCTTGGTAATATAACCAATAGTTCTGATTGTGTCCTTTTACAAGGAGACAGATCTTTATTGAATTTATGCAAATATCTATATTGCTATTAAAATAAGAATACTCACTGAAAGTTTCTGAATTCTGGAAAGATTACATAGGAAGGGAAATGCTTCATCTTTGTTAACAGGTATACGTGCATATTCTACCAAATTGTTCTCAGTTATAGATTGCTTAAGGGAAAAGGGCTTTCTTAAAGCTAGAAAAAGAAACATTTAAAAAATAAGCAATGATTCACATCATTCAAGCCATAAAAATGATAAGCATCTTTATTTGTTCCCATGTAATTAATTTGTGTCTATATTGATTTTCTGTTAGCAGTTTTCTGAAACCACCAATTTCTCTAGTATAGTTCTATAAATTCTTACCCAGTTCTATGGTATAATATGAAAGTCTATCAGAAACTTGTAGTGAGAGTACATTTCATGACTCTCCTTCAAGATGAAACATATTTTCAAAAACATCAAAGTAAAATAATAATTCTTTGGAAATGATAAAGGACTTAAAAATGTGTGATGATAGTTGTAATGCAATTGACATGAAAATTTGCTTATTTCCGTGACACACAGCATTTTGAGAGAGCTGAATTGTAACTAATAACATTATACGAGGATATATTAGATCTCTAAGAATTTCACATAATTTCTGGAATACTTACATAGCTATATAGACACACACAAAAGGCTTTGCACTACTTATTTGACAATTTTTCCCATGTAAAATAACACATTAAATTTTATTTGTGTATTTATGGGGAAGTTAACTAGTTATTAAAACCAGTCAAGCCCTGGCTGGTGGCACAGTGGATAAGTCTCCACCCTGCAAACCTAAAGGTCACTGGTTCAATTCCCAGCCAGGACACATAACCAGGTTGCAAGCTTAGGTAGGTCTCCAGCCAGGTCTATAGCTGCAGGCAGGTGAAAGGTAACCATACATTGAAGTATCTCTCCATCTCTGCCTCTTTCCCATACCCTCTCTCTAAAAATAACAAATAAAGTATTTTTTAAAATGACCAAATAACTGATAAAGCTAAGAAAATTATTACTTTTTAAAAATTTAATGGCTGGCAACCTGGTTATGTGCCCTGGCTGGGAATCGAACCAGTGACCTTTGGGTTTGCAGTCTGGTGCCTATCCACTGTGCCACCAGCCAGGGCCAGAGAATTATTTTGATAAAATACAAAATGTTTGCTTTCTACACAGAGTACCCAAAGGCAAAGGAAACCCTTCATAATTTACCAAGAGCTGACTAGCAGTCCTAGGAAACTATCCTTTTAACGGTTGAAAAAATTAAGTTCTAGTTTTACAAAAGTACATTATTAATGTTAAGCTTATGTTTGACACTCTAAGAGTAATTCAATTTAGCCTGTGAGGTAAGATTCCTTCTCTCCCAAAAAGAGAAACTCATTTTTTTATTACCATCTTATTATTGATACTAAAATCTCATTCACCTAATTAAATTCATTTTAGCCTTAGCCCATTCTTAGTATACATAAAATTCCTTTCCCATGATTCCTTTCCACACACCTTCTACAACTTTCTTTCCATCCATAATAGTGCATCTCCATTCTTAATACCTTCTTTTACCAAAAACACACATCCTCTGCCTCTTAAAAATATAAAATGTTTTCATTATTATTGCTGGTAGCTTCAATTATATATATGTATGTATATATTGGAATTCTTAAATCTTAGAACTTATATGTTATTTATAATGTATAGAAACATGAGCATGTTCATACAACTATGTCCAGTAACTAATGTTATTTGGAAGTGATCTGTGATCTAGAAATTCAATTAATTTAACTCAACTTATTGTTTAAATCAACTTAGCAAAACGTTAACGTTTCTAGTAACCAAAAATATTTTGTAAACTATTTTGCATATATATGCCACCCTACGAGGTCTGTCCCGAAAGTATCGAGCCAATGTCAATAGAATTAAAAGTTTGAGGAGTCAATACTTTCAGGACAGGCCTATATAATTATTGTTTAAAGAATCCACCTAAAACTTTTAAAATCATATTTACATCTATTAAAATGACTTATTCCCAACAATCATATTTATATTACTCATGAAAACTGCATTAGACAATATGTTATCATTGCAAGTTATTTACTTATTTATTTTTATTATTTTTTAAAGATTTTATTTATTATTTCCAGAGAGAGGGGGAAGGGAGAGAGGCAGAGAGGGAGAGAGACATCAATGTATGGCTGCCTTTCACCTGCCTCCAACTACAGACCTGGCTGGAGACCTGGCTTGCAACCTGGTTATGTGCCCTGACTGGGAATCGAACCAGTGACCTTTGGGTTCGCAGGCCGGCACCTTATCCACTGAGCCACCAGCCAGGGCGCAAGTTATTTATTTTTTTGCCTGACAAATTTCCCAACAGATCTAATGAACTTATTTGACTAATAATCCCAAGTAGAGTAAGAAATTGTTTATCTGATTTATATGGAAAGCTCATAACTCTGAAAACATACCTGTGTTTTTGTTGAACCAACAACTTAAATTAGCTTTAATATTCTCCCAAATCATAAGAACCTAAGATACATTTGAGTTAGTTTTATTACATTTTTGAAAAAATTGTATGAATACTAAATTTATACAAGTATAAGTCTTTGTTTGTTGTAGCCAATTTACAGATCTATTATAAATTGCTTAAGGCAATACCACCTGGAGGTAGAAAATATCACATATTTATAATACAGACATATATATAGATGTAAGGACCTTTCAGCTTTTATTTTGAAAAATTTTAGTCAAGAGATGGGTACAATAATATAAACCTCACAAATTTATGAAACATCAGTTGGATCCAAATTTTGTTTTGGTACATGCAGTAAGTTAAGTTTGCCTACTAAGATGAATAAAGCTTTTTAGTATTTGTGGAGAAGACTTTTAAGATATTTTAAGTACTTGCCCTGGAAATACTTTTAAGGAGGCTATGGTCTATATTTTGGGCAAGAGAACACCTCTTGGAATTTAAAGCAAAGAAAAAGTACTTTCCCTCGTTTTAAAAAAAAATTTGCTTTAGTCAGATGAGTATAGGTTATATTTACATTTCAAAAAATTATGCTTTCAATGGACATAGAATGCAAGTTTTTTCCTCAGATTTTTAGATATATTTTACTATTTAAAATTCTTTCTTTTTGCCCTGGCTGATGGCACAGTGGATAAGGCACCTGCCTGCGAACCCAAAGATTGCTGGTTCGATTCCCAGCCAGGGCAACATTACTAGGTTGCAAGCCAGGTCTCCAGCCAGGTCTGTAGTTGGAGGCAGGTGAAAAGCAGCCATACATTGATAGTTCTCTCCCTCTCTGCCTCTCTCCCTTGCCCTCTCTCTGAAAATAATAAATAAATCTTTAAAAAAATAAAATAAAATAATTTTTTTCAATTATAAGACAATATTGTTACTAATATTCTAATCTCTTATAACATCTGTAACCATGTAGGGGAGGAAAAGGTGAGGTTTGGAGATTGTTAAAATAAGTGGATTGTGACCTGTTTCTAGAGCTGCATCCAGTTCTTTAGAGATTTTTTAGACAAAGACAGTTGCTTCTACTGGCCCTTGAGTATGGGCCTCTGGCAAATCCATTTCCTGATTGTTTTCCCAAGAGCTGGGGACAGTTTTTAAGAAAGGGGTTCTATGTTTGATTTTTGTCTTAAGTTTAATTTTGGTTCTTTCATCTTGCAAAGGCTAGCTGTTACATTCTTTGTGTCATTTTTAAGATTGGATCTTTCCGTAGGTACTAATAGAACAGTTCTTTTTGAAAACTTTCTAATTTAAAAATTTCATCATCTGGACATGGATGTGTTGGCGCTATAGATTTCATCAATAAGCCTTTTTGTGATTTTGACAATGATTCAGGAAATGTCCCACAAAGATTGGGAAAAACCCAGTCCCAAGGACTTCCAGAAAGCTTACTCCCAATGTTAGCCTAAGAAATGAAGTCCTTTGTTGTAAAGACACTATCAGATTTCACATAGGAACTTGATAGGGCCACTAATCTATGACACTGAATGCTCACACATGAGTGGGACTTTTTCTCTCATTAACAAAGCAACAAAGGTTGAGGCTACCATGTCCTCTTATGGACTGGGACCCCCCATGACAAATTCACCTTAATGCTGGTTGAATAAAGAGAGCGGTGCTTTTGACTTTGCACCTCAGAGTTCCCATCTATTTGACCGACAGGTAGATGCCCCCTAGTAAGTGCACCTTCCGGATGGTAGAAACCAGAGTGTCACTGCTCATAAAGCCCAGCTCAAGACATAGAACAAGACAAACTACACAACAGACAGAGATTTAAAAAAAAAAAAAAAAAAAAAAAAAAAATTAAACAGTGACAACTGCAGATGAGAAAGGAGTTCTATGGAAAGTAGCCATGCAGGGTGGTCTGATTATACATTCCTAACTGGGCAAGTCAGGGTTGTAGTCACACCCCAGGCATATAGCTCCTTCATTAAAAGGTTTAAGCAAGCCCTGTTCATTGTTATTGGGAGTCTGTGTTAATACATTTTTGCAAAGCCAAAATCTCTCTTTTCTAGATGCCTGGAATTTGCAAACACCCTCAAGGAAGCACATAATCTGTTGACTCTACTGTACCTGGCTCTCTCCCACCTTCCTGTCATCTCCTTTACTCCCCTCCTTCTTTCCAAAGGTAGCAAATTCGCCAGCTCACTTGATATCTAGCTTCCTGGCAATTGTCATTTTAGCTCAAATGAATTATTATACAAATTCTCTACAGGTTTAGACATGTCTTATGTTAACATATCCCTGGGAGGAAAAGATCAATAAAAATAAGGTGCACACTTACCAAGTGACCCAAGTCACTAAGCCGAAAGACTAGTTCCACAAATACCTTTCTCTGGCTAATCTAATTTTAGAACGAGGGAAAAGGACTCTCACTGCTCTCATTTGCATTGTGCCCCGCAGATGGAGACCTGGAAGAGGACCATGGTTATTAACCTTCTGCCAGTGCCCATCAGAGGCCCAGAATTCTGCCAGCTGCAGCAGCTGAAGGCAAATGCCATCTACACAGAGAAGCAAATCTTTCTGACTACGCCAACTGTCCAGGGGAAATTTTCTTCTACCTTTCTAGGTTCTGGGGCGTCTAAGAATTAAATTGACGTGAGATAGATGAACAAGAAACAACATTTGTAGCTGGTGGGGCTCAGTGGATTGGCACTAGCCTGCAAACCAAAGGGTCCCTGGTTCGATTCCCAGTCAGAGCACATACCTGGGTTGTGGGCCAGGACCCCATTTGGGGGTACATGAGAGGTGACCACACTTTGATGTTTCTCTCCCTCTCTCTCCCCCTCCAGTTCTTTCTCTCTAAAAATAAATTTTAAAAAGTTCAAAAAGAGGCAATAAGTTTACTTTAGTATGTATAGAGGTCCCATAGATAGCGGACCTAAGGATAGAGGATCAAAGCAGGCAACTTTTATTCATTTTAGACAAAGAAATCATACATTCATGAGGCAATGACAAGACAGAAAATTAGACTTGAGGGCTTCATTAGAGAAGGAGCTAATGTATAAGCAGTTTGCATATACAACCCTCTTTGCCTTGAACTCCTATCCCTGATGATCATGAGGGTATCTCTCTCTACCTTCTTATGTAGGAAGAGGTCTTTCATCACAAGAGATTTATTTCTTGCTTTTGGGGAAAACGAAGAGCAATCAGAGTGTCCTTGTTGAACAGGTTTCTTAAGTAACTTTTATTCAAAATAATCAATATGAGAAAGTGGCATGTTTTGAAGTGGCTGACCCTGGGCTTCATCAATACTTATAAATTCTTGAGTCCCCACGTGGCACTTAACTATTACTGGCAGATAGAATAATGATGAGTGAAAACACACAGGTTGGTATTGGGAGGAATAGCATCGCCTAGGTGATCAGAATATATTTTGAAGTTGAGTAAAACTGGACTTGCTGATAAACTGGCTGCGAAATGTGAGTTAATATAACCAAACTCTTATTTTGCCTTTGGCCTTGGACTTTTTTTTTTCCCCTCCAGTTACAGCCCAAGAAAGTATTGCTTCTTGAGAATGTCCTTGGGAAAACTGAATGGTTAGTCTTCAGAGACTTGAGAGCAAAAGAGGTATCAGGTGGATTCCAAAGATTTGGGCCTGAAAAACTTGGAAGAGTAGAATGGTTTTTAAAAAAGTATTTTCTGATGTAAGAATACAAAAATGTTCTTCAATGCATCTGTTCCAAGTTAAACTCTCCTAAGCAGTACCTAAGATATCTTAAAAATTTAGCTCCTCCTCTACACTTGACATTGGTAGGCCTTAACAATTGTTGCCTGTTGAATGTACATAGGTGACACTGCATTTGTGACTGGTGTTCCTCTAATCATTAACTATATTGAACATCTCTCCATTTATTTTCTGGCCATATGTGATTGTGTGATTGTGTGTGTGTGTGTGTGTGTGTGTGTGTGTGTGTGTGTGTGAATTATCTGTTGATATTGTTTATTCATTATTTCAATCAGGAAGATTATTTTTTCTTCATGATTTGATGGGAATTTTAACACTCTTGTGCTCTACCAACTGAGCTAATGAGGCTGATATGATGAAAATTTTAGACAGTTGTTTAATTCAACTGGAGTTAACTTTTGTTTATGGTAGTTTGGGGATCTAACTTGTGTGTCTTTTTCATCTTGTTTTTCTCCTTTTTAAATTTTTAAATATTTTTTCAAAGTGATAATCATTTTTCTACTTAAATTGCTGAATAGTCCTTTATTTTACCACTAATGTTACAGGGCACCTCTGTGATATTAAAGTTTCATATGGATGCAGGTCTGTTTTATACATAAATGTGTCTGTTCTTGATCAAATACTGCATTACCTTAATTCCTGAGACACTATAGTTATAGACAAGTATGTCCTCATATTTTTCTTAAGAACTTTATTAAAATTTGAGGATAATTTGCCTTGCATCTAAGTTTTAAAATCAGCTTATAAAAGTTCTCAGGAAATAATCTGTTGATATTGAGTAGAATTTCATTAAATAGAAAAGTAAGTAGTAAGTAAAATACTGAAAAGAAGATATCTTCATGATATTAAGTATTACAATCAAAGAAAAAGATATAGCTTTTCTACTTAGAATTATTCAATGTCTTGCAATCAAGTCCTATAATTTTATACATAGAATATCAAGTAATTTAGAATTGCCATTTATTACTGGTACTTGGTAGTTTTATACTACTATAAAAGATATCTTTATAAAGTTACATTGCTCACTTATTAGTAAGAATTATTTTATGTTGATTTTATATTTATCAATTTTACATATATTGTTTTCAATATTTCAACATGAAGCACAATGTTACCTATATGTCTATATGTGTTCAGTTTTTAAAATTACTCCTTAATACACTAAACAAGTTCCCTGTTATTTCTTGGTAAGAGATAACTAATTTATTTTTTAATACTAAATGAAAGTTGTGATTTTAAGCATTTTTTTCTTAAACTATTTATTTTACAAATGTTGTGAATATATGTGCCATTCTTATACTTTGAAATAAAGATATATCATTTAATCAAAATAAAGACAAATTCCTATCGTTCTTGTATTGAATTGATACAGAACATAACTTCTGGATTTTTAAACTTAACCCTGTTAATTTAGTTAGTTAAATTAATTGGGTTTCTAATATAAAGGATTCTTGAATTTTTGGGATGATGTCACTTTTTAAAATAATTTAGCCCCTTGGTCATTCAGCCATGATTTTTAAATTTTTTTATGAGAAATTCAAAATCCTTACCCTTTCTATTTATTATACTGTTTTTCTACTAATATTGCCATTTATATTTTACTGTTACAGTTATTATTGTCATTATGTTATGCATCTTTTTTTGATTTAGTCATTTTTCTATTTGTCATTTTTGTAATTAAAATTAACTATACTTTTAAAATGCAGATTTTATTTAATTTACAATAAAAGAACAGTTTGAAAGTCTAGCCACCTCCTGCTGGTAGATAAAATTATTCTGGAACATTAAAGCCACAAAAAAAGTCATTCAATCATTCAAGCACAATAAATGCATTGAGACAGTTTTACACTTGTTTATTTGTCCTGGAAGTCATCCAAATTAACTTGTAATTCTAAATAACCACAGATGCCAATGCAAAGTAATTTGAAGTGACAACATATCAGTTTAAAGTGCAGTTTTAGCGTTAGGTGTTACAATTTGTATATAGTGGTTCAACCAGGGTATTTCATTATGCAAGCTACTGATTTTCAGCATGAACAGAAATATTCATATACCAAATTATCCCACCTAATAAACTAATAGTGGTGATAATGTTTTTGTTCAGAGATCAATGACCTTTTCTTTAGCTTCTTTATCATCAACTATCTGCTTATTCTATCAGCTAGTTTTCCCATGTATGTTCATCTTTAAGATACAGATGTTGGAGGAAATCTTTTCTTCAAGTACCTCCTGTGTAAATGGCTGCTTTGCTCAAATAGCATAGAATCCTTGATAAGCTAAATTCAAATATTTTTATGTATTTTAATTAGAAATTTGTAGAGGTAGAGATAAGTGGCTTATACAATATTCCAGCCAAACTATGTGTAAAACAAGTTTTGTTAATCAAATGGTTATTTAAAAGCATCAGTTTTAACAAGGGACACACAATTCACAGGTATGTAGGCACTATGACTTTCTGGTTCATAATTAAAGAATATTCAATTAAAATAGTGTCAACAATAAAAATACTGCTGCATATGAACTATATACATATATAAAGTAATTTTTAACATTTTTCCAATCTGAATTCAAAAGAAGGGTCAACAATTGTTTCAAATATATGTTTATTATATGGTATAGAAAAAGCTTACCATTCTTTTATCAATTTTCTTTCAAATTGTAAATCACAAACCCTCATTTTCCATTTTCTTTTTCAGATTGTTATCTACACCAAAATTAAGTAAATAATAATAATGGGACTAATGTTCAATATTTTGAAAAGGTTCACTTATTAAAACATGTTGTTTTATTATAAATCTGTATTTGCCCACCTTAAGATGAAATATGTACAAAAATAGATAAAAATAACCATTACTTATGTAAATTTTATTTAGCCTATTATTTACATATTTGACTGAAAATTAATCTTATGAAAGTGTATTTATTAATGGATATAAACCTTGCATCTTTGTATTAATTACTGTAGATGTTTTAAATGAAAAGTTTATTTATCAGAGAAAGAAGGTGATATCAGTTTCATAAATATGATGAAAGCAAAAACAGGCATGTTCCCTGGGAGAACAAAATTGTTATATATATTTAGCTATGCAAAAAAAATATTATATATGCCTTGACTGGTAGTACAATGGATAAGGCACCTACCTGCAAACCCGAAAATTGTTGGTTCAATTCCCCAGCCAGAGCACATAATGAGGTTGCAAGCCAGGTCTCCAGCCAGGTCTCCAGCCAGGTCCCCGGCTAGAGGCAGGTGAAAGGCAACAATACATTGATATTTCTCTCCCTCTCTGCCTCTCTCCCTTGCTCTCCCTCTGTAAATAATAACTAAATATTTTTAAAAAGAATGTTTAAAAATAAAAAATATTATATCTTGGTCTTATAATGTAACATAATTTTACACAGGTATATAATTCATGTATACTTTGACCATTAATAGTACAATAATTACATATGATTACAGATTAGAAAAACATTCATAATAATTTTTATTTTTACTGTTAATTTTCTTATAATAATTTATGGTATGATTTTATTTATGATATAAATAAAAGTAAATTTTTGTTTTTTAAAATAATTTTATAGCTTTAATAAACAAAGTTTACAAGATCCACCAATTTCTTCCCAATCAAACTATTCTTAAAATTTAATAAACTACTCATAAATATACTTTGAAAATACTGCTAATCTTTGGGACAGCCTGGATGGACCTAGAGAATGTTGTGCTAAATGAAATAAGCCAGTCAGAGAAAGATAAATACTAAATGATCTCACTCGTATGTCTAATCTAAAGAACAAACTAAACTAATATACACATAAAACCAGAGACTTGGGTGCATGGAACAGATCGACAGATCTCAGAGAGGTGAGCTGGGATGAGGGAACTGGAAGAGATTAGCCCAAGAACATATATGCATGCATACACGTATATGCATAGTCCATGACCACAGACAACAAGGTAGTGAAGGTTAGAAGCAGGGAGTGAAGATTGGGTGGAAGAAGGCAAAGGTGGGGGAAATTGGGGACATCTGTAATAGTGTCAACACTAAAAAAACACTATTGCATAGGAAACATTATTTTTTAATAAAGATATGTGCTTATAAATATTTGGGTATGTGCCAGTGCATGTGTGTATAACAGTATATTGTATTTTTTTGCTATCATTTCCTTAACACTCAGTTATTTTTTTCTGGGACTTTTAGAAAAATATTTCTATTTGACAAGTGAATAATCATCCGTATTTTTTTAAATTAAAATTAATTTCATGCTCATTAAAAAGAACTTTTAGAGCAATTTAAAGAAAATGGAGCAAACAATGCACACTGTACCCACATACCTTCTGTATTCTCTATTTGGTTTTTCCTATTTAATAATGCATTATGTTAGTGTGGTTCATTTGTTTTAATTGATAAACTGATAATGATACATTATTATGAACTAAAGTCTGTATTTACACTCAGTTTCACCCTGTGGGTTAAGAAGTTGTTTTTACAAATGTATAATGGCATGTATTCATTATAACAATAACATACTGAGTAGTTTCTCCTCTTCAAACATTTCCTGTTTCCTTTTTATCCACCCACCACTAATTAACCCCTTCTTCCTCAAACCACAGACAAGAGTGACCAGACAGGGACCCGTCCAGAAAGGGTCAGCATCAGGTTGGCATGTAGTGTGTGGGTTTTTTGTGGAGAGAAGATTTCACATCCAGGTGAATTTTTAATATGCTGATGCATCAAAATAAACACAGAGTGGGACTTGGGAATGTTCTTTGGTCTGCTGTACAGTTTTACTTTCACCTTGGGTCTGTCTGACTTTTAATGAGCTTTTTGTTATTTGTTTTTGTTGATCTGTCCTGGGTTTAGCTGGCCCAAATGACATTAACTGAGGTCTTTGTTTTCTCTTATCCTAGACCAAGGAGATTTAAGATATGTATTTTCTGGTTAGGGAAGAGCAGAAACCATTCTGTCTCCGATGCTCTTGCTTAAGGGAGAAAAAGTCTTGTGATCCACCAGCTGGCTGTAAGTTGCCTAAACTGGCCTTGTTTAATTTTCTTTCCCCACGCCACTTGCCCAGGAATTTTCTGAGCTTTTTACTATCTTCTCACACAACCACTGATCGTCTTACTATTAATCATTTTGTCCTTTTCCGGAATGTTGTATAATTAGCATCAAACAATAGGCAACCTTTTCAGACTCTCCCTTTTCACTTAGGACTGTGCACTTAAGGGTTCTTTGTGCCATTTCATAACTTGATAGCCCATTTGTTTTTATATGGAAATAATGTTTTACCATGCAGATGTACCACAGATTGTTTATATTTCTTCAGGGAAGAAAGTCTTGGTTGCTTCCATTTCTTTAAAAAGTAGGAATAAAGCTGCTATGAACATTTGTGTATAGGTTTTGCATGGAAATGTTTTTTCAACTAATTTAGGTAAATACCTGAAAGTGTGGTTGTTGGATTGCTGGACTTGTTCTGGTAAGACTACATTAAACTTTATAAAAAACTGCCAAACTCTTCCAAAGTGTCTGGTTCCTTTTTGATTCCCATAACAATCTTGACCAGCATTTGCCTTTGCCAGTGTTTTTTATTTTAACCATCATAATAGGTGTATAATCATATCTCACTGTTTTAATTTGCAACTCTAATGATGTTGAGCATCCTTTCTTGTGCGTGTTTGCCACCTGTGTATCTTCTTTGGTGAAGTGTTTATTCAGATACTTGCCCATTTTTAAATTGGTTGATTGTTTTCTTATTGTAAATGTTCAGAATTCTTTGTGTATTGAAGATACAAATACTGTATCAGATATAATATGTTTTGCAAATATTTTCTTTCAATCTGTGGCTTGGCTTTCATTCATTTAGCTATGCTTTTCGCAGAGAAGACAGTTTAAATCTTAAGAAAGTCCAACTTATTCTTTTCTTCTTTCATAATTCTTATTTTCGATGGTATATCTAGAAGTCCTTGCCAAAAACAAGGTCATCTAAATTTCCTTCAACTTTGTGTTTTTTTGGGTTTTTCATTTAAAATCTATGGTCCATTAGAGTTTTTTTGTGTGTGCGTGAAAAATGTAACATCTGTATATGGGTTTATTTATTTTTCCCTTGTGGAGGTCCAGTTGTCCCAGTTGTATTTGTTGAAAAGACTATACTTTCTCAGTTAAATCACCATTATTCCTTTGTGACAGATGGGTTGACTATCCCTGTGTGAGTATATTTCTGGGTTCTCTATACTCTTTCTTTGATTTATTCATGCATTCATTCACCAGTAGTCCACTGTCTTGATTATAACAACTTTTTACAAGTCTTGAAGTCAGCTAGTGTCAGTCCTCTACTTTTATTCTTATTATTATTATTATCAAATAATAATCCTAGGTTTTTTGTATTTCCATATGGAATGGTTAGTTTTATGTGCCATCTTGGCTGGAATGTATGGTACCTGGATTCAGTACATCATTACTCTGGGTTTACCTATAAGGGTGTTTCAGGATGAGATTGACAATTCAATGAGTAGACTGAGTAAAACAAAGTGCCCTCCTAATGAGGGTGTGCCTGAACCAACCAATTGAAGATTTGAATGGAACACAAAGGCTAAGAGAGAATTCCTCCTGCCTGAATTAATGAGCTGGGACATTGGTCTTTTCCAGCCTTCCGACTCCCTAAAACATCTGGCCTACAGCTTTTCCTTATAGCAGTCTTCTCTTTAATTTTACTTGCAGTATCTTTCATTTACCTCATTGCAATTGTCCCTTTTTCAACAACTTCCCTGGATGTAAACTCAGTTTATATCATCCAGGTAAATATCACCAGTTTAGATGGTTTTCACTTTTGATCTTCTCATCCAATTGTATATCCCGGTTTAGTTGGCTTGCAGGTACCTCAAACTCAGCATGTCCAATATAGAAGATTAACTTATCCTGTGCTCTCTAAATCAGTTTTCTACTTTAGTGAATAGAAATACCACCCAATGAACACTCCCAAGGGAAGACATTATTTCCCTTCCAATTCCTTTTCCTCCCTATCCAAATGATGCCAAAATTCTCCCATTCTTCTACTTTGTATCTTTTCCTTAAATTGATCCACTTTTTCCCTTTATAGTGTCAGTCTGCTAGCTTAGGCCAAAATAACTTCTTGTTTGTATTCCTGCTACCTCCACCTAATTATTTTCTTATAACTAGAACTTAATTCCATCTAATTCATTTTCCCAACTACATGTTGAGCAAGTCATTTAAAATTCAAACCAGATTGATTTTTACTTAAAAAATATTCAAAGGCTCCCTCTGCTTTTTTAAAATGAAGCCTCACATCCTTGACAAATCTTATGTGGCCCTGAGTAATGTATCTCCTGCTTAGCTCTCCAACTTCATTTTTTTTTTTTTTTTTTTTGCATTTGACAAATCAATACTACAAATGATCTTTTATTCACACAACTGAAATGTCTTTTGCTGCCTGAATGACTGCATATTTCCTACCCCATGTTTTGCACAAAATGTTCTTTTTACTGATGCTCCCACTTTTGTCCATTATTTTTTCCCCTTGCTGACTTTCATTCACTGTGAAAGAATCACTTACTTTTGCCAGCTTTATATGTTGTTCCCTGATGTGAATCATGTACCCTTTCATCTAGTTTTATAATAAGCCAAAGTTAATTATCAATACATTATATCACGTAACATTTTGATTGAATTTTTCACTACACCATAGGTTTCATAAGAAAATACATTTTGTTATTTTCATCAGATTTTCTACAGCTGTTAGTACTGAGTCACTTGCTTAGCAGCCTCTAAACATACATGAAAAGTTGTTGACTTTCTGAATGAGGCCTAACATTTGTCCAGATGACCCTGGCTTTCAATTCCAGCTTCTTTGATTGTTAGTCAATTTACTAGTCTAAAGCAATTAATATGACTCTGTAAGGATCTGGTTTCCCATCTGTAACATGGAGATGACATGTCAGAGGATTTCATTTACTGAGGCAAAACACATTCTCACTTTGCATGTTTACTAGCAAGGGAGGGGATGTCTGGTTGTCTCCCCAGGAGGAAAATAATAGGCGAGACACAAACTTTCTCTGCTCTCTTACTCTTCTTATTTTTCTCTCATTTCTTTGGATCTCCTTCACATAGCACTCATTCTCATTTGCTCACACCAGAAACAAGATTTTGTATGTAAATGGGATGCTGTCCAGCGGTATTTGTAACAGGACAATCACTATGTACCATGGCTAATCTCTATCTTTGGTTGTTTATAGTATTCAAATGTTTTCACTTCTTTGTCAGACTATCTACCAGTTATTTTCTAATACAAGAAAAGAAATAAACAGTTGTTTTTGTCTTCTAGAGAAAAAAAAAAAATATATATATATATATACCATGCCTATATAAATTGTAAGATATCTGGAGTAGCTATCTATTTTTTTTTTAATTTTATTGTTGTTGTATGGAGTAGCTATCTTAATGTCAGATAAAAAGGTGTCTGAAGATGATCTATTACAATGGAAACAGACATACGTTTCATAAAGATGAAAACTTTAATTTCTTTGGGTATTTTGAAAAAGGTGATAGAAAATATTTAAATCATAGTAATATACAGAAGATGTAAGTGACTATTATACACTGCTAAAAATTCCGGACTTTAATGAAAATCACTATGAAGAACTAAATGATTTGCAACATCACTGTGGGGACAGAAGTGACCACATACCCAATTGTTTTCAAAATGTGAATCTAAGTTCAAGAATGCCAGGAAGCAACAAGTGGAAACGGGATGTAAAGTAGCTCTGAACCTCAGGTCTGCTGAAACTGCACTTCCATTTTCCAGAGGAGAAAGGCTAACTGGCAGGTAGTGTTGAGCCGTGGGAAACAATTGCCTGTAGCTTCTGAGTGACTAGAAGTCAACAACTGAGGATTAAAGGGACACAGTGCTGACATCCTTTTCTAGTCCTTCATTTGTATTCTAAATTTGTAAATATTTTTGGTCATCATTTGTCTTTCTTGGATGAGCTTTTATTGAAAATCTAGATTAAATTAATTTTTCTAAGCATTTTGGTAATATATCCATGCTCGCAGTTCTAGTAAGTTATTCACAAATTTAATTTAAATCTATATTCTTCCTAGGTACTTAAGTTATGGTCTTGCCAAAGTAAGTGGAATTCTTTTCAAATTGCATATTATGTTTTCTAAATGATTCTTCCTGACTTGATAAATCCTTTTGATTTGTGTGTGTTGATCTTGTATGCAGAAATGATATATAATTTCCTTATTACATTATTTTTATAGATTCTCCATATAGACAAACATACTTAGTAATTTTTACAAAATGTAATTGGCTAATGAATTATTTATAACATTTTAACCATGTCACATGGTGTATTTTTATTTAAATACCTATTTTGATTTTTATTTTAGTATTCTAGTATGCCTTTGAAAGATGTATAAAGTATACTGGATCCTTTTCCCTCTTTTATATTAACAAAAATAATTTTATATACTATCAATGTTTTGATACAATTTTCCCATATATTTAATATATATTACATATATATGCTTTTAAAGATATTGGTTTCTTATTAGCAGAGGTAGGGAGCATTAATGATATCTTAATGTTAAGGGTTCTTAATCTTTAACATTTTCTCTTAATCATTAAAATAATTTTCCTGCATTTCATATTTCTATGAATTTTCAAAATTATTTGTATAAATTGCCAGGGCACTTAAAAATAGTAACCATATGTGCATTTACCTTGCATTTTAAGTTTTTATGTCCTTAGTTTGATTCTTTTTTTACTTCCTTATATCTCTCTTTTCTTCTGTTCTTGCTTCTTTTTTTTCTAGAAATGTGACTGAAGGTAAAAAGCAAAGGTCTGTGCCCTCAATTTCAAGAAACTGCCTGCGCAGAGAATGGAATCAGAGAATAGGTCAGGGGTATTCTGTAATTGACCACTGTTCAGGAAACTAGGTGAAAATTACATCTTTGCTGTTCTGGAAATATCAAGAAAGAGTGCAGGTAAAGTAAGTATTGAACCAGGGGAATAAGTATTGCTAAATCAGGCTGTGTGGCTGACTTTTCTATGTAGTTCTTAGCTTATAAGTTTCTGTTCAAGGCATATACCACTGCATTAAAAAAAAATACCTCAATTAATAAAAAATACCACTTTTGGTGATAAAGACAGGCTATTGAAAGTAGAATATTCAAACACAGGGTCTGGTATGCACCCTAAAATGATTTGGTCAAAAAATAAGGAATTATCAAGAAGAAAAAAATTTTAAATCTTCAGAAATTTCATTTATAACAATTTTCTCCAATGTTTATCTTTATTTCTTTTTGTTTGTAAAAGCATTTTCTACTAACAGAGGAGGGAACATTACATATCTGATTCTAGGTAGGTTCTACAGCCTTCAAGACTTTTAGGTACTGCAAATATTTTATAGTAGGGAAAGTGTAACTTGGTGTATTTGCCATACCAGAGCTAAAACTTTAATTATTAATACCTTCTTAGGCTCTATGCTGGGATCTGAAAAAACTGAGAAGTTTCATGTAAACAATGAGAAAAGGTTTTATTATATCTAAAATACAATTATAACTAAGCTTATGAACTGACAATTTTCATGTTGAAGTCTTTTGAAATTTGATTTATTTTTAATCTTCCAAACTAAAGACCCCAATGTGAAGAATTTATCATTACAAGTCCATGACTATATTACTGTCTTTTTTTTTGTCTCTTTAATTAGTGGAGGATAAATAAATGTAAAATTAGAAAAAGAAAATTTGGAGGGACAAAATAACCCCTTACCTGTGGGTTCACAATAAACAAAATAGTTATCTGGGGCAGGGATAGGTGAAAGGTAGTGGTATTGGATATATAACATAAAAGGACCCTAGAGGTGAGCAAACATGCTCTTTGAGGACACAGGAGTGACTCCAGGTCTGCGGATATTTTCACTGGTCAGCAATAAATAATCAGGTGGACTGATACAGTATGTGAAACAGTATAACAACATTTGTTCTTTCTTCTGATATTACACTCCCTCTCTTCATCCTCTCTTGAAGCACAGACAGTAAAATTCCATGAAACCAGCTGATGGATCTGCACTGAGCGATGATATATCCATCAGCCTCTATTATTGTCACTTGTACCTCTAAGATGAGGTGCCTGATGGAAAACACTGCTTTATATGCACTATTTTATATGTGATTTCACTATTCATCTTTAACATGCTTGTTTTGAAAAGCAATATTGAAGTAATAGAAGGTACCTGAATATAAATGTTTCCAGTATACATGTATTATAGCATCTGTTACCTGAAATTCATTTTATTTTGCTCAAAATTTCGTAAATTTATTTCCATTTTTGCCGATTTGACCTCTCTAAAATCAATTCTGCAGTTCTTGTCAAAGCCAACCTCACTTATTTTCTGCAAATTCAGCTCTGGAGATTATCTTACAGGTCTTTTTTCTCTGGTTTAAATTTTTTCTTATAAGAAACAATTTTAGGTCTCTATGTTCTGAAAGGATCAACTCTCAGTCTTTTTACAAGACTGTATTGGAAGAGAAATGCTTCCAAAAAAGGTTGGCCGTTTTTTATGTTTCCCAAAACTATCTCTTTATTTTCTTGCATTTGTTTGTAGTAGTGGTGGTGAGGGTGAAGCTTTGGGGAGGGGGTGGGAGTCGTCAAAATTAAAATGGTGATTCCAGGAGGGTATGCAAGCAGAGCAAGTAGTGATTTTTCTAAATCACTACTAAAATACAGGAGGGAGAGAGATTGAGTCGGTTACCAACTTTTGTACAGATAAAAGGAAGGGGCAACGGGGAATGGGGTTCTCATGTCCATTGCTGGTCTGGGCTTTCCGATGGTGAAAATACAAATAAAAATTAGGATTTTTGTATAAGCACTGTGATGTCAAACAGAATAAATAGTTTATTTGAGAGAGGAATTAAGATTTTAACCCTGGTGGGTGCACATTTTTCACAATATCAATACGGTGGTTATCATAAGCTCTTATTTCCCTGAATTAAAAAAAAAAAGCTACTAAAATGAATTTTTAGAAATGTTAATATAAGTAATTGCTGAATTATAAAAGTAAATATCTTTGGGATATCTTTTTCCTTTGTGCTATTGCTTACAGAGAAGAATATTTGGATAAGCTTCAAGAACTTTTAGGGATTGCAATATTTTATTGGCAAGTGAATATGGTATCTTGGCTGGGGGCAGCTTACGTGCAAATAGATCAGTTTAAGGAAACGGAAAACCCTCTTTCTGAAATGCTGTGGACTCTGTAAGATAGAGTCTTGCTTGTCATACAGCAGAGCTACTCACCGCAAAGCACTTTTAAACTAAATTTTTGAATTCTAGGGATTGCTCTTTTAAAAAGATAAGCCAGGCATTTAACAGGAACAGTCTACGCACTTTAAGACTAGTGAAGCTGTTTGTACAGAAGCTATGTGGTGGGAAAAAGTGGGTTACTTTTCTATGAACAATGTTTTGAATGAATAGCCTGTCCCTCCACCATCTATTACCTCCATTTATATGAAAATTTGCTGACACTATTATCTATTACAGAATACCACTAGTTGTATTTAATATAGGAGTTGCTACTCATCTGCAGTATAAAATGTTTTGCTTCATGAAGCACGTTCAAGTTTGGAATCAAACTCATTAAAATTTTCCAAAGTGTATTGTGATAACAAACTAAAGGAGGAGAAATTGCCAGGTTTTACTGCTTGGAAAATTAGAGAGCAAGAATGATTGATGCAAGTCCCTATGGCCTTAAAAGATAAAACTAAGTTTGCATAAAACTAGGGTTATGCTGGTGGGTGGAAAAATAGTGGATGCTATTACAAAGACAGGTGACTAGACAGAGATATACAGCTCAATATCCTAAAGCCATAACAGTAGTTCTAAAATTATTTAACTCTTTTGTGACTAAGAGAACACACATCTCATTTTCTGAGAGCAGTAGCAGGGGCGTTTGGAATATTTTTTAATTGTGCGAATGAGTCAAGTCGAAGTAGATTTCTGACTGTTAAAATTTGGGCTGTGCCTTGACAACCAAAAAATTTACATGGAAGTTTTTCAAGGTAATATTTCTTTCATTCAATATATAGTTTTGGACTCAGAACAATTCTAGCTTCTGTGCTAGGCAGAGTAATCACAAAGCTTACCCAGAGCCTTGAAGAATTACAGGTGCAGGACATCAGCAATATTTACTTGAAAATCTATTTCCCTAAGTGTTAGACTAATAGAAAGGTTTAATATGAGCAGAAATAAGACATTTTAATAATCGAAGGCCCCATAAAGTAGGAAATACTTTGAAAATAGCAACAAAATATTGCTTATGATTAATTAGCATAATTGGGAAGTATTTAAGAATATCTGGAATATTTATTGGGTATGCAATACTGGACTTTTTATGACTTTTTATCAGTATTCTCTTTCTGGAGTAGCTTTGTCATTATGGATGTAGAGATTTCTGGAGGCTCTTCCTCACAGAACTTTTTCACATATGTTAGACAAGCACTACTGATGCTGCTATTACCGTTACTACTTTTAATACTACTAATAAGCATTTATTGTTGCCCTATTCAACACTGAAAACTCACTGTCATTAGTTCTTGTTATCTGCCTCAACCATGACAAACCTCTTGCTTTGTCTTTTATAGAAGAAACTGAGCAACATGTCCAGGAAAAGAAAGCTACTAAGTGTGAAAATGGAGGGACTGTGTAGTCCTAGATGTGCTGTGTTATTTTCAGGTAAGTATAAACCCTGCATGTTTAAAAACGTTTTCCAGTGGTTATTGCTGAAGAATGTCTTGGAATCATTATAAGATCCACGTGGGCTGTTTCAGCCACAATATTGATTATTAATGGACAGATTGGCTTAAAAAACCAACACTCGAGGTTTATGTCTTTCAAATATATGGGTGATTCTGCATCATATTTGTGTATAATAGTACTGGAAATGTCAGTTGTGTGCTGTAGGGACAAGATCCAAAATAAAACCTATATGAAAATATTTATTTAGACTAAATGGTAATAATTTTTCAATGAACAAAAGCACATACTATATACTTTTACCACATTACTGAACTGAACAAAAAAATTTGAATGATTACTTTTTAGATATGAATGTTGAGCAAATTGAAATTATTTCATGAATACAAAAATGAGGTTTATCCATTCAAATTATTTTTTTAAGTTAACTCTTAGCCCTGTTTTTAGTGAGAAAGTAAAAGTGTGCATATATGGGTTAGGGTATGCATGCATGAGCCACTCAACCTGAGAAAGACTATCTAGTAACCATGTCCTAATAGACATTAAGGGAATAGTCTTTTTTATTTACTTATTTTGTAGTTATGACTTCTTAGGCATTCGGAACCAAACTTGGTTTTGCAGGTAATTAAGGTGTTTCAGCCACTTCCTGTATTTGAATTGAAATCTATGTAAGAATCCCAGCAAAGTTCTGCTGTGTATCAGAGTATATTCCAGTTAATCAGTATATCTTGAAAATGGGTTTTATAGTAGTATAAAGCATCTAAAACAAGATGCTAATTTGTATTAGTAGGCAGGTAATTATGTAAAGCTAATTTCATTCCAGGATGAGAACTACAACAATTTTTCTGCTACTGGGGAACTGGCAATTGAAGCCATCCTGTCTAGCTTTACATACAAAGATGGAGAAGGAAGTTACAGGTTGTAGATTCATTTTATACTACTATTTTAATAAAACTGAGCACTCTAAAAGCATTTTCATTAATTCTGAAGGTGAGTGTGTTCTTATTGAACTTAACACTTAATAGTTTCTTTGGAGAATTTATGATTTGCTACCCAAGTTTATAAGTAGTTTGTTATGACTTTCAGACCATAACATTCTGAATATCGCATAATGAAGAGGATATTATTTTACTTTTATAAGTTGTTTCACATAATCCAAAATATAATTAAATAAAAATAATTTATGGAACAGTAAATGTAAATGCTGCTTGTATAACTTATTCTAATTAAAACAATTAATATAAACATTAATGTATTCATTATATTTCTCATACCTCTCACATGTGTTTGGAAAATTCACTACACTTATAACTCAACAAATACTAAAACTTAAAAAGATAAGTTATCTAAGCCCTGACTGGTGGCTTAGTGGATAGGCACCAGCCTGAGAACTCAAAGGTCGCTGGTTCAATTCCCAGCCAGGGCACATAACCAGGTTGCAAGCCAGGTCTCCAGCCAGATCCGTAGCTGGAGGCAGGTGAAAGGCAACCATGTATTGATGTTTCTCTCCCTCTCTGCCTCTCTCCCTTCCCCTTTCTCTGAAAATAATAAATAAATCTTAAAAAGAAAAATAAATTTTCTGCATCCCATGGTTTGGGTAAAATTTTAAGGAAGTGGTTCTTCCATACATAGCTTTTTGAGCAAAAATGTTGGTCTTAAACATGTAAGTGTAATTTATGTAAATTAATATATTAATGAATGGAATATACTTTTTTAAGAATAGCCTTCATATTGATAATTGAAGCCAAAATTATTGGTTGGTTCCAGAACTTAGTGGGATTAAGTACAATTCGGCATTATTCCTGGATTTCTTAGATCCAATAAGATTATTTCATATTTGTTGATTTCGTATGTTTCTATTAAAGCTCCATGTGTACATATCACAGTTGGATGTCAAGGGTACATAGAAGTGTCACTTTTCCCAACTGTAAGTATTTTACAGTGTAATCAGGAAGGCCCACTTATAATTCAACAACCAATCGTAATATAATATAGAATCTTTACATATTGTAAAAGTACAGAAATTATTCTAAAGAATTCCGAGGGTCAATCACAACTTAAGAATCATGGTCCTGGCTGGTTGGTAGCTGGAGGCAGGTGAAAGGCAACCATACATTCATGTTTCTTTCCCTTTATTAAAAAAAATCATAAATGTCATATTAGAGACATGGAATGTGAACTATATTTTGAAAATTAATGAAAAGATGATAGAAGTGTTTTAGGCATGAATAGAGTTAAATAGCTATTACCAATATTTACTCACATGAACTCAATCACAGACTCACAATTTATCTCACTAAATTATTCCCATGTGAGACAAATAGTCATTCCGTGAAGTGACCTGACAGGGTACATATCATGACATACACATGTATAACTAGAGGAAAATATTAATTTTTAGAATATGAATATTCCTTTGTAATTCTCTAAGATTATTTTTTTTAAATAAAATGTACTATTTATTAACTCATGCTAACTCTGTAAATCCTTGTGAGACAGGCAAGTCAAATTTAGGTAATCCTGTGAAACTAGCAATGCCGATTGGAAAGAAGTGAAAACTGAGGCTGTGGGAGGTTTAAATTCAAAGAACTGGAAAGTAGAGCCTGGGGACTTCAAGCCAGGTATTTTGGCTCATGTACCACATTGCCTCTTACAAATAGGTTTAGCATTTGGGGCCTATGTTCTGTTATTAAACCGGCTCACCACCCATCTTCTCTATAAGGAATATGATAGGTTTAAGCCTCTCTAGGGAAATGCTTAACCTGCAAAGGAAGGAAATGAATTGCAGGTGGAAGACAGCAGAACAATGTGACCTGCTGCTAATTTGCACTGGTATTCATTTGGGTGGGATTTGACATTTCTAGGTACATGTATATTTGCGATTGATATTTCATTCTTTAAAGCACAGCCTTTAAAACAGCTGTGAAATGTCAAGTTATTAATTTACACATTGCGAAATGTAGTGGTTAGGAACCCAATTTACATCTTTCCAAATTCAACGCCAGGGAAACCAGGCTTTTGAGATCAGCACATGATGAAAAAGATTATCCCAATCAGCATAACTCGAAAAATTGCTTCTCAACTTTCAATTATGTATATGTACAGGCAAAGAGATGAGAAAGGTGTTCTAGTCCAGTCACAGGAAATGCAAACAAAACAGGAAAAGGTATATTTGAAAGATAGGCATTATGGATGGGACATTTTCATATACAGGTAACTCCTGTATAACATGGTTGTTAGGTTCCTAAAAAACTCTGCTTTATGCGAATCCATGTTATGTGAAACAAAGAACTAGTGCAAAATGGGGGTTAGGTTCCAAAAAGTAAAAACACATACTATTATACTTTTATAATTAAGATAAATATCTTTATTAAATCAATTCATCAAAAGTATAACACATGAATATGCATTAAAATTGTTTTAAAGATTATATTTATTATTTTTAGATAGAAGGGGAAAGAGGCAGAGAGGGAGAGAGATATCAATGTATGGTTGCCTTTCACCTGCCTCCAGCCACGGACCTGGCTGGAGACCTGGCTTGCAACCTGGTTATGTGCCCTGGCTGGGAATCGAACCAGAGACCTTTGGGTTCACAGGCTGGTGCCTTACCCACTGTGCCACCAGCCAGGGCTGAATATGTGTTAAATAATGTTTTGTCATCCTTACTAAGTACCATTAACCAAGGGAATTTGCTTTTTGACAAGATATCTTCATCCTCTGAACTTTCTTAAGCATTGTCTTGACATCTATTCTGTAATTTTTGGAAAAAATCTGTTATTTTAGATTGCTTGCTGTTAGCTGAGAGATCTTTATAAATTTTGTTTGTTTTAAATGAGATATCCTTTGCTCTTAAAAGCTCTTACTATGCTCCATGTTGTTTGGGGATTTCTTTCATTCTCTCATTTTCAAACCATATTAGAGTGAAACTATGTTATAGAAGTGTCATGTTATATGGGGGTTACCTGTATATATATATATATATATATATATTTTTCTTTTGAGTTATTTTATAACTTGTAGGTGAAGGTATGGGGCTGATGATTGATTCCTGTATAATATAGTAAAATTTCTTCTTGAGAGGGGTACTCTATTTTAAATGACATGTAAAAACTATTTTATAGATTATCTCCCTGAAACATTTGCATCAATATTTTCTGCACAGATTAAAAGCACTCCTATAACCTTAAAAAATGAGTTGCACTGGAGGGAGACTTGACTGGTAGTGGTGAACACACAATATAGTATACAGATGATGTGTTGTACAATTGCACACCTGAAACTTGTAAAATTTTGTTAACCAGCGTCACCTAGTAAATTTAATTAAAAGGAAAACAAGCATGCCTCAAGCATGCATTTTAAGATATATGAAACATTTTCATAAATTAATATTTTGAGCAAAGCCATAACCGAATGTCCAAATTCTATTGGAAATTTTACTAGAGTTGGAACAATTTTAATCACCCAACTACATTTTTCTTTTATTTATTTATTTAATTTTTAAATTTTTTTTAAAGATTTTATTTTATTATTTTTAGAAAGAGGGGAAGGGAAAGAGGCAGAGAGGGAAAGAGACATCAATGTATGGTTGCCTTTCACCTGCCTCCAGCCACAGACTTGACTGGAGACCTGGTTTGCAACCTGGTTATGTGCCCTGGCTGGGGAATCGAACCTGCGACATTTGGGTTCGCAGGCCGGCGCCTTATCCACTGTGGTACCAGCCAGGGCTCTTTTATTTTTAGAAGTTGATATTAACATGAGTAAGCTGAGTAAATAAATATAACTTAAGGGAATATTAGTATCTACTTCCCTGGATGCCTTAATTACAGTGACATAAGTTGGACCACTAAAAGCTAAAATGTATACCCACTCTTTTCTGCGATTTACTTTTTTAAAAATCATCTTCACAATTAAAACTTAGGATGACATATGTATACCTTAGTAATGGTTAAGTACACTGAAAATTGTTTGAAAATAATTTAAAATTATATACATATATACAGGTATATATGTGAAACAGAAAGAAGCCATTCAAGAACAGCATTCCTCAATCACAGAAAAATAGAGATCTAGGGATGAATATTATAAAGATAAAATTAAGGCAAAAAGTCATATACAAATGCTTATATGCCACTCAATATTATTTAAATACATGCGAAATTAATCTATAAACTAACATAATTCAAAAATGTGCTAAGCTAATCTATGTTTGAACTAATACAAAGGGTTGCATTGTAAAATCAAACATGCTATTGTGAGCTCTTACCAGAAATTAACATTTACTAGTAAGTACAAAGATACGGGAAATCAATAGTCTCAGAAAAAGCACGGATAAACCTAGCATACCATGTGGGTGGCTCCCTGGGTTTTTCTCTACAGCAATTGTAGACTGGCCTAGAATAACAAAGGAGGCTCCTGAGTGAGATTCTACAATTTTACATCCACAGCAGAGGAGAATTTAGTCTGTGAAGCATTTCTATTATATATCAGTGTTGATGTGTCATGTTCTAGAGAGTGATGCTTTATTAACTCAAATAGATTCTGGACTTATTTACTATGTATAATTCTTTATCAGGGATGTCATTTTTAAGCATTTCATATGTAACTACTCTTCTCATAGCATGTACTATTAGCCTATTTGCCCAGAAATTCAGTTATCTAAATCAACTTTATGCTTATTCAAATGTATTTCTTTCTGCTCTCAGTCTCTTTGCATTCTACAAATTCTTCACATTCTTCAGATGTTATTAATTTTACCTAACTGAGGAGAAATTATAGAAATACATTAATATTATAAATGTTTGCCAAATATTAATATGAGATTATTATTTAAAAGTTTGCAAAGAAAATAGTTACTTTATATGAAATATAATTGAACATTGAAATTTTATGCTTGTAATTCCTTATTTCAATTCATATAATTAGTTTTGGTTTTCTGTTAAAATTATATTTGATTACTTTTTATATTATATCTGAGAAAGTAGAAGTGTGAAATAATTCTTAGGTACAAATGATACCCAGAATGGGTATTTGACCATTTCATTTTGCTATAATTAGAATTCAAATATAAACTTAGAGTTTTAGAAATTTTTGAAGTCAAATTTTCAAAAAGCCACTTGTTTTTATCTTTCTGTCACATAGTCCCAAAATTAATGTAATTAATATATATAAGCCAGTGGAATTAAATTATTAAAATCATAAGCAGATGAGAAATGTTTTTCATAAATTCTTTAAAGTGGTGAGGGCATATAGACTAGGGAACAGAAAACCCTGGTCATTTAATAAAAATGGAAATTATGTGATCTTAAAGAATTTTGATATTATGACAGATTTCTTTCTTTCTTTCTTTCTTTCTTTCTTTTTTTTTTTTTTTTTTGGTGTGGTAAAACATGAGATGAAATTCTCCATAGGCAATAAGAAATGTAATTACTTATGGTTAGGCAAATAATACTTTATATACCTTTGGCAATCAATTATGTATATATAATTGGTTAACGTAACTGACTTCACATGTTTTGTACAATAGAAATGATAAATAAAATATGTAGTAACAATGTCAGCCATGACCAGGTAGCTTAATTGGTTAGAATGTCATCTTGTGCACCAATAAGTTGTGGATTCTATACCCAGTTAGGGAGCATACATAGGTGTGAGTTTAGTCTTTTATCAGGGTGCACAAGGGAGGCAACTGATCAACGTCTCTCTCTCACATCAATGTTTTTCTCTCTCTTTCTAAAATTAATAAAATTAATAATCCTTGGGTTTAAAAAACAATATTAAAGAAAATATTATTCTTAGACAGAATCTAACACACTCAGGTTATTATTTTATGCAATATTTATTATATTGTATCTTAAATCAATTCTCACAAGTTGGCATTAATAAACATAATTTCAAGGTGAGAAAGTTAATGCACAGGTCACACATTTTATTTGGCTAAATTTTGAATTACATTCTTAATGAATCTCAAAAGAATGCTGCTTTGATAGCACCACCTAGTAATCTCAATGACAAAAAATCTGAATTAACAACAGCATCTGTAGTGTTCAATTTGAAAATGTAAGCATTTTAAAGTTTAATATTTAAATTACTAGCTGGTACTTTTGATATTAATGACTGGTACATTTGGTATGTATGACTGAAATAGATTACATTTGATATATATGAAGTAAAACACTCAGTTTGAGATGTTTAACATGGTCCTTGCTATTAGACTAAATTAACATATTTATATTATTAAATGTAAGGTATTTAATGCAGTGCTAACTAAATTTTTAGAGAACCACTCCCCCACAAAAAAATGTTATCTTGGAAAAATATGAATGTATATTGCCGAAGATGTTGAATATAAAATGAAGCTATATGCACATAGTACAAGAAAAAGACAGAGAAGACTGGATTGAAAGAAGAGGTCACAGAAAGGCAAGGCAGCTCTCTCTGTTCTGTGTATCAGATGAACTCTACCAGACCAGCTTGTACTCATTGCAAAGAGGGGAAAAAAACAAGTTTTACATTTATTTTTGCACATGAGATTGCATGATTATATGCCCATATAATCTCATACAGTTATTTTTCTGTCTGATTTATATATTGTATTAATAACATAATTTTGTTATACTTTGTGGCATAGACCTGCTCATATGAGCCATTTTATCTCTTTTTGACCCTCTATTAGCTTTTCAATTGCAGTGATTATTGTACAGACATCTTTGTGTTCTCAGATCCGTGAATATGTAAAAATGATGTGCCATTCACTACATTGGAATGAAAGATTTAATTGAGTTAAATACTTTACAGTATCTTCTCTTTAAAAAATAGTTGATAAGAAATAATGCCAAGTACTTAAAGGAAAGAAGGTTTTTATAATAAAACTAAATGATTTTAATATATTTTAATATAATAAAACTAAATGATTTTTAATAACAGAACATTAATTTGTGTAGTAAGAAAACCATACACAATCTTCAAATGTTCTGTAAACAAACTTATCAGAATAAGTATATTTAGAAAAAGTAAAGGTGTTTGTCTTTCCTTAAAAGGCATTCAAAACAAACTTCATTACCTTGAAATAGATTGTGTCAAGATTTTCCAAGGTCCACAAATAGGCAAAAGTAGTAGAGGTTCTTAAATGTTTGGGTGGCTGTATGAAAAGAAGAAATGTATTGGAACCACAGTGGTAAAATCTGGGGGCCTCTTTTCATGTCTACCTGCAAGATAGTTACACAGAAGAAACCAATGGACCAGAAGATGAAAACTTCTGTAGCTGCCAAGCTTTTATAACATGCCTAAGAATTTGGTATACAAGCCTTGGCTGGTGGCACAGTGGATAAGGCACAGGCCTGCAAACCCAAAGGTCAGTGGTTCGATTCCCAGTCAGGGCACATAACCAGGTTGCAAGCCAGGTCTCTAGCCAGGTCTGTAGCTGGAGGCAGGTGAAAGGCAACCATACATTGGTGTCTCTCTGCCTCTCTCCCTTCCCTTCTCTCTGAAAAATAATAAATAAAATTGAAAAAAAAAAAAAGAATTTGGTATACATTGTTTAAGTGGGACAGCCTACCTGTTCTGTCCTTTTCTTACAAATACCTCCACCACACTGTTATTTTTTTATTTACAGATATAGCTGTTTTAGTATTTATCTGGAACATAATGACAAGTATTTAAAACAGTATTGGAGAGGTAAAATATATGGATGACAATTCACAAATTCCCTTTTCTAAAATATAAAAATATAAATTATTAATAGACTGGCTTACAAATATTAATTTGCATTCCTGAAGATTCTTAATTAATTCCAACTTTGTCTTTCTTTTAATATATAGATGTATTTGATTTATTAAATTTTTACTAAGAATTTAAATTTTACTTGTGTATCTATAATTGAAATAGGGCTATGAATATTGTGTTATTTTTTTCTCATTTGGTATTGTAGTTATTTTATTTTATTTTATTTTATTTTATTTATTTATTTCAAAGATTCCATTTCATTATTTTTTAGAAAGAGGGGAAGGGAGAGAGGCAGAGAGGGAGAGAGACATTAATGTATGGTTGCATTTCACCTGCCTCCAGCCACAGACCTGATTGGAGACCTGGCTTGCAACCTGGTTATGTGCCCTGGCTGGGGAATCGAACCTGCCACCTTTGGGTTCGCAGGCCGGCGCCTTATATCCACTGGGCTACCAGCCAGGGCAGTAATTTTATTTTGTAAACTAAACTTCTTTTCAACAACTTGATAAGTATATTTTTAAAATTTTCAATCTTTTACTGGTTGGATAAAAATTTTAATCTTGCTTATTATTGATGTCTTTTCAAATTCATAATTTATAGTAATTTAAACCTCAAGTTTCAACCCTATTGTTACTTTATATTTTTCTACCATGCTGTCAGTTCATTATAGATTTCCAGATGTTTTAGATAAATATAACTGAGAATATATCTAGATATTTTGGCATCTCTTTTATGGGATTTCCTCAAAAGGCAAATACAAAGGAAAAGCATTGGCTGTTTCCATCGCACTCCTCTCTGTAATTTTATCTTCTTTGTGATTCTTTCCCTCCCAACCACAACTTAACCTGTTGTGTAGTTGTTGGCAGGATTTGGCTCCTCATGGGCATTGGACTCAGTGTCTCAGGTCTTTGAAAGATGTTTCAGTTCTTTGCCACCTGTGCTTCCTCATTATGGCACCAGACCACACACACTGGCCTGGCTCCATGTATTTGAGAAACATCAGGTCCCAGAATCTGTGCAAACAAGAGCTTCAAGAAATCCAGCAACCAATGCTGCAAACCTCTGCCTGAGATTCAGTGCAGTGGGCAGCCCCTGATAACTAAGGGTTAACACAGTTTCTGAGGGACAAACTGTGGGCAGAAAGAGGAGCTGGAGGAAGAGGCAGAGGAACATGCCAGGACAGTGTGAACCTATTTCTCTAATTCACTTTATGCAATTTTGTAAGTAGGTTTAAACCATGTTCACCAAAATCTGTCATTAATAAATGAATGGTGATTTATTATTTGATCATTCAAGTGGGCCCAAACTTGACAGGGTTAAAAAATATTATTATTTAACTCCAGTAAAATCTCAATATCAATGATAATACATAAATAAATCAGATGTCATCACAAATAACTATTTAAAACTTGTAATTTTTTTTTTAATGTCTGCGAAGTTTTAGAGAGGTTCCTCTTGCTCCCCCTTGCACATTAAATGGTCATAACACTAGCTGATCATTCCCAGAGGAAGTCTTGCTGGTGAAAAAAAAAAAAAGTTTGGGGCTGTTACATTCAAGTAAACTTTTCTTTCAAATAGTTACAGTGCTGTTGAAGATCAGCTTTACCATTTCATGCATTACAATTTTCAATGTAGAAATAGATTTTTGAAGAAATAATTGACCATGTAAGAATGAACTAATTGCTAAAAATATTCCCCTAGTAGCCACATATCTTGCTTAGAACAACTCAACACTTTATAAGTATCAAGCTGCTCTTTCCCAGAGAAACATGAATCATAATATTGCTACTGAAAATGTTCATTAAGCTAAATGGGAGTGCAATTATCTTCCAAAAAGTCTTAAATATTCCAATTTGCTGTTAAGAAGAATTGTACATCCAAAATATGATTATTAACTGTAGGGTGTTAAAACTTCTGATTTCAGGAATATTTCCCTACTACTTTTTAAAGAATATCTTAAAAGAACTTCAAAATACAAGTCCAACTATAATGTAATATTGTATATTATAAATATGTGGAAATATTTGTAGTTTTATTTAAAATTATGTAATACTTCAAATTAAAATGTCTATTTGTAATACTGTTGACTCCATTAAATACAATCTTTATGATAGTTGTGCTATGTTCTAAAGCTATACCTATGTTAAGACAAATGATATTTTCTATCTTGATTTTGTAGCTTAAATTATTTAATGAAATAATTGGTCTTGGTTTTCTCGTGTTCGTTATAAAACCATGTGTCACGATTGCAGTTGAATTTAAAAGAACTCTTTGAACTCTTATTTCAACAATATTGTAAAATCTCTACAATAAAATATCTAAATGTCTATAACCATGATTACATTTAAAATATTTTAAATGATTAAATGGCTTGGAAGAAATGAAAAGACATCATCTGAGAGCAAAAGCAGATCTCAAACACTGATTTTACAGGTAAGAGAACTTTGAATCTGCAGTACATACATCATGACATATCTATGAACCAAGTTTTCATGGACAGAATGATGATTAAGGATAAATTTAAAGAAGTAAAGGCCATACCTCAATGGTCTATCGAACAGAAAATGGACATAATAAGGAAAACACAAAACACTGTATCTATAAAATATTTAAATATTTATTTCAAACTCAACCCTCTCTAAAGAAACAATACATCCTTGAAAGCAATTTGGAAACATGGGACTCTCTTGGTATAAGAAAAAAATCTTCTTTCTGAACTTTAGATTTTATATTTTGCTATTCTCTACAGCTCTACCGGCTATTATATTCATAACATATTTCTTAATATAATTGTGAATATAAATATTAGAAAGTTAGCATCTTGCTCTTGGGAGCACTGCCAATGATATAATAACACATTTGGTGATTAATGTATGTTTCTGCAAGAAATTCTTTACCAGTAAAAATAGATTCCATCTATTTAAAGAGCTTTGATCACATTTAAAGCAATCAGCTATTTTCACTTGCTCTATTGTGATGAGCCTAATATGTCACCCATCAGTTGATCTTTTTGTTGCATTTTGTGAGAAAATTTTAGTTCTTTCACACATGTGCTGTCTCACTGCTCCTTTGGACACTCATCCTGTCTTGAGCATGTATAATTTCCAAGATACCAAGACCAATTTTCACGGTTGATGCAATATCTTGCCCCAACCTGCCAGCAGCAATTTTGAAGACAAGATGTCCTTCTTTTTGGTGGGGGACAGTAGGAAGCGGTCTGTAAGTTCTTGCCCCGGTGCCTTCCTCTGCCTTCCGAGGGTCACCAGCCACCAAGATCCTGCCTGTCACTTTCTGCCTGGGAGCCATTCTCCCACCCCACTGTGTCCTTCCCACCTTGGGGGTCTCTGCCTTTGTCTAAAGAAAGACACCTGTTCTTTCTGCTTCTGGGCTCAAGGAGGCAGAGGCAGACCACAAGCACACTTTGCTGGGCCAATTGTCATTTTCCAGCCAGGACACTGAAAGAGAGTCTCCCAGGGTCTTCCTGCTTGCCTCCCGCTTTCTCTGTTTGGAGAAGCTTCTGGTTAAACTAAACAAGGCAGCCTTGAGACCCAGGCAGTTCTAATGTCCTGGTAGCCTCTGTGAACATACCAAAACCCAAGATAGAATCAACGCACTTGAATTTGAGAAATGAAACTGCAGAGCAATCAGTCCCAATGGCCACTGGGCTTACTCCAGTAAGGCGACCGCTCCAACTACAGCCGATCACAGGGTGTCCTTGTCCTTCCTTCTTCTCTAGGAAAACCTGCCCCCTCGCTCCTGTGGCGGGGCGCCTCTCCCCGCCGCTGCTGCCCAAGTTAAGCCCAAGTTCCCCATCTAAACTCACACTGTCTATGTAGCTTCGTGCTCCTGCCACATCCCCAGTACTGGCCCCTTTGGCTGCGGTGCTGCTCACGCATGTCCTGGGCTTGCGTTTTTCTCCTGGACAACAACCCTATGCTTTCTATACTTCCAGGATCCGGACGCTACTCTTTTCCCCTGCAGATACTGCTTTCTTTATCTTTTTCCCTGTCCCCAGCTGCCGTCAAAGGACACAGCTCTTGGGATCTGGGTAAGGAACAGCGTTTCCATCTGCCATCTGTACACAACATCAGTCTTGATTTTCTTTTTATGTATTTGTGGGCTTTTTATTTATTTATTTATTTATTTATTTATTTATTTATTCATTTAAACAGCAAACACCTGCCATTGACATAGCTAATTCTTGATCCGGTTCTGAAACCTGATGTCCTTATAGGGTCTACTGAGCTTCTCTTCTGATCAATGCGTTTAAAATAATCACTTTGGGAAAATGAACTACTTTACCCAGGTATGTTCTTAAATATGTAGTATAGTGGATCGGAAATCACAGGTGTAATTTATTACAAAAAGAAGAAAAGAAATGCCAGCGTATATTTCCCAACCTTTTGCAGCAGAAATCATCACTTCGTTCCCAAATGTTAGGTTCATTTTGAGAATCAGGGATTCCAAGCGTCCCTGCCGCGGATGAAACTTTCCTGATGGATAGTTGGCAGCTGTCGTGGGGTTTCGAGCTGGGTATTTCATTAATTGAACTCATCTGGGCATGACACTTTTCTGCCTCCTCCTTCCAAAATATCAAGTTTTCCATGTTACCCAAAAACATATTCACCACCCGTGAGACCACCTACAGCTAAGACCAGATAGAGTCGTTTTAATTGAGGACTTTCATAAGTAGACACTCTTTCATATTACTACTTTTTCTGAAATGAAAAACTTAAAAAAAATTACTACTCTGAAATGTGGGTAAATGTTGCAAAAGCTTCTGTTAGTGTTGGCATCCGCCGACCAGGATTCACCTTTGGAATCGGGGTTAGTGGCGTTGGTCCCATGGCAGGCCTCCTGCTATGTTTTCAAATATAAGGAACAATTAAAGGACAAAATAAAAGTTCTGTTCAAAGTCTTGAAAGAGCAGAAGAGAGGCAAGGTCTTTTGACTAAATAGGTATGTAATAGGTTAATATTTTTTCTTTTCTATTGAACCAAACGTTAGAGAGGCAAGGTCTTTTGACTAAATAGGTATGTAATAGGTTAATGTTTTTTCTTTTCTATTGAACCAAACGTTATGCATACCTGGCATCCTGCACCCCTTGGTGCCCTCTGTGTCCCTGGAAGTCTCCCTCCTCCCTTCTTGCTGTCCCCTGGCTATCAACAGCCCAGCAGCTCCCAATATGTGGCAATCCCAAAAATACACCACTTTTCTTCCTTTCTTACTTCAACCCTCATTTAACTCACATCGTTTCATGACTGTGAGGTATGAAAACAAATTGATTTTTTTTTTTTTTTTTGTAATGAAATTGAGTTTGAAAAATGGATGAAGTGACTTCATTCTGGAAACTATGTAGGGAAATGTTGTCAACACAAATCTATTATACACAAAGTTTTAAAGTTTTGAGCTGTCTAGGAATTATTATTATTATTTTTTTAAGAGTGGGAGGAAGCTAGCTTTTGAATTATGCAAACTACTGCATAGGGAAAATATAAAGGAGGAGTTTAGGGTATTATTTATCAAGATGGAGGAAGATGTAGTCAAACTTCATGAAATGCTTAACATTTTTCCAAGGACATAAGAGGCTTAGACTGTGGAAGGAAAGTAGTAGGGAAAAGGAAAATGGGATAGAAATGTTCAGTTTTTCCTTTCCCATAAGTGGTATACAATGACAATATTCACCTTTTGTTGCATTCTTCCTGTCACCATCTCATGCCTTCCTTGGTTTTCTGCTAGATCATCTAAATCTGAAAACTTAAGTTTGAACTATATTTTAACTAACCAAGCCAGTCACATAGGCAACCCTATTTCAAATGACTGGGAAAGGCTTGAAAGGATTGCATAAGAATTTGTTAAACTACATACATTTTATGTTTTTTAAAAAACATTCATGCATATTTGACAAATATGTCTTTTTAAGGAATAAAATTTAACATGTTCAACAGTCAAGGTGACCACAATTTAACTTGGACAGAATGGGTATTGAACAATAGATCCCTGGAACCACTGAGCAGCTGACTCCCAGATAAATGTTAGCCCTTTGTACATTCTTTTTTCAATCGCTGATTGGTCAAATGATCGCACAATTAAGTGTTAGCTCACAAAATGACTTATAGACATTTATGATTATATTTTGAAGTATTTTACTATACTAAATGATCTAAATTAATTTTAATTTCTTATAGGAAAGTTCAGTTACTCTGTAACTTGGAATTCTTTTCTTTATTTCCAAAATGTGGCTAACAACTTATTTTGAAACATTACAAAAACATAGTACAATAAATTCATTTATAACAGTTGTTCATTGGAAGAGTTAACAATCAATATCTGTAAGTGTTTAAGGCAAAAATGACCACAGAGTTATTAAAAAAAATTATGTCTAAATTGATCAACAGCTTTACTGATACCTTGACAAAGACACTTCATTTCATAAACCCCCAGGAAAATCAGCCTCCAAGCTGATTGTTCTGGTTCTGTTGAATTTAATTCAGGCCCCTTTATTTAAATGTCAGAAGAGTCACTGAATGTTCAGTTGCAGCTCATATTTTCCTAACAAAGCTTTTAAATGTTCAAACAAGAACCTATAAACTGAATTCAACAGTTAAAAGTCCCCATTTCCACTTAACTTGCTGATAACTTCAGAGGAGGTTGAGTGAGCTAATGGAAAGTTAAATAGGCCGGAGGAAGAAAACATGGGAGTTAAATGATCAGGTTTCTCTTCAGCATCTTCACTCTTGGCTGCCCGTAGGAAAAAAAATAAAACACACACACTTTGCAGAATGGACACTGGAGAGTAGATCTGTGTAGAGAGATTTTCAAAATGGAAAAAATTCTAATTATTTAACTAAATTAATTCCTTTGAAGTTGCTACACAATAAGCTATATACTTAAAAATACTGAAATATTTATTTCAAGAAAAATATGTATCTGAATGCAATATATATATTGTGTATATTTCAATGTCTATTAATCTACATACACATTAAATATGATGTATACACATTGCGAAACTATTTTAATATATAGAATAAATGCAAACTTAAACATGAATTATGCTGAAGTTACAGTCATACTCAAATTCATAATTTTTTATCTAAGAAAAGTAAATGGTACCAACCTATATTCATTTATTGTATGAAACTTAGAAAAATAGAACAGAATTTATTGTAGGTCTTAACATTTTACTTAGGACAAGCAAATTAGATACTTATTTTCAAAGAACCTTATTAGGGACACCAGGATGTATAATTTTTAGGAAGTGATAAGTGATATGTATCCATTATTATTTTAAGTACCCATTGAATGTCTTCTTAAGTAGACTCTCCTACCTCTTCCAACAAAACTACGTATATCAATTATGTCTGTTTTGCCACTTTTTCTTGTAGTTTCACTTCATTCTTAAGGTTTTTGGAGATATTTGAAATGACTTTATTTTTATGAAAGTAAAAATGTCAACTGTGAATGAGAGGTAGGAAACAATACTGGATAAAACCAAAGATATGATATCATGATAAAAATGGGAAAATTTCAAAAATGAAGTGTTTCATGTTGAAAGACTACGAGTATAATGGACAAGCAATTGAGTTCAGTGGGTTCATTCAACTCTACTTGAATGTTAAGAGATGTTTCAAGAGTAAAACATATATAAAATTATTTTACTATTCTATTTATTGAATATAATTATTAATGAGTAAGAAAGTTTAAGGTATAAGCAGGAGACTAAAAAATAGTTTAGGGATTACTTTCCTAATGATTATACATGAGACTTTTAACATTTTATTTGTCAAGTTTGGAGTTGTTCCAGGTTCTGATCATCCTTGGGAGGGCTAATTTTGTCAAGAAGCATGAAAAAAAAAGAACAATCATAACCTCTTTCTCAAGAGTAAATGATTTGTAATGTTATGTGGTGGACTGACTTTAACAGACACCAATAAATCATATTATAACAGAACATCTGCTATGTTGATGAAACATACAGAGTATTCATTAAGTCTGGGATGATTGATAATATTATTTTATCTGTATGGCAATATACAATATGCGTTCAAAATATGCCAATACACTCATTCCCTATGAATTGTCACTTGTTTTCAGAGTCATTTCCATTCACCTGGTTGTACTCTCAATCATTGGGGAAATAGTGGAAGAAGAATAGGAGGTAAAGAGAAAGCAGTTTTATTATTTAAGTTAGTAATAATGTGCCAATCTATATCAAAAACTCTTTGTCTGATGAATAGAGGTGGACAGCAGCTAAATATAATATTTGTATAGAAAACACTTGTTTTCCTCTCATAATCATGTGACAAATTTATCAACTCTTTCCTAGAACTAAAACTCTGAGATGTGATATTCATTTAACAGCTATCCACATGAGTGAAGGATATTAGAAATACTTACAATAGGGGGGACATTAATTGGAATTATTTATTATGTAAAATATGTGTTTCTACTTCCTTCGATTTTACACAGTCTTATTAGTATCTTGTGACAAAATCCAGTCCAGATTTTTTCTCCACCTTCCAATCATTCTCAATTCTACCTCTCCTTACTGCTTCAGCTTTATTTTAGAAGCATTACCTTGACAGGCAGAAGGTATTTGAATATTTCCAGCACAAATCCAAATAGTCAGTGCCTGAAAAAATGAAAGAGATTTATTGCAGTCATGATACTGGAAGAAACGATAATGTGCATTTTTCTTTATATTTCTGTATACAAAACACATTACAGTGGCAGATCTAGGTTTTATGATGCTTGAAGCTTACATAATTAGTCATGGTTGGGGTGGTGGTGAACTCTTTCAAAAATAATACTAAATATCATACTTTGAAAATTTTGCTAAAGAAATGATAATGTGAACACAGTTATGGATCTGAGTAGAATGAGTAGGGTCTTGAAAAGGGAACATGCAAATGCTATATCATTTAAAATATTAAATAAGTAAAAATATGCCAAATCTATAAAACTAATGTTCTCTGGGTAGGGATTGTATTGGCTTCATTTAAAAAGATATTATTTGATTTATGGCACAGAGGGATATTTTTCACAATTTAGAAATAGGCAGCTTGTGCTCAATAATCCATGCTTTGATTTTTCCTTGATTGTGTTTTATGTTTTTATGGTGCCCCTTTCCCTGATCAATGCTAAACACAATCTAGTACCCATATTTTTATTTCAAAGAAGATACTAAATTGTAAATGATTAGCATAGTAAAACATTCTAATAATACAGAAGAAAGTGCTCCTTTTAAACCCTAAAATACCTATAAAGGCACTCATTGATACCGAAGGATACAACTGATACCAAGTAGTACTATATTAGTCAAAGATTACTTTGGACAAAGGAAAATTGGTATGAGGAATATGAGTTAATATTTATTTATGTGGAATTGCAAAAACATATAGTGTTGGAAAATTTTATGAAGTAATTTAGTAAATCTTAAATTAGAGTAATTGCTGGCCTTGCATTTGTTCAGTTAGTTATTTGAAATAATCTACTATATAATATTATAAAATTGAACTTGATAATAATGATAAACACTTCACTTTTAGTGATACTTTAAAGTCCTTCAAATGTTCCACATGTTTTATATAGTAAATTAATTTATTTAAATTGAGAAAGATGGTAAATAACATGTCTAAGGTAGCACAACTAACAAGTGGCCAGAAAAGACTCTGTTCTTTGTAATTATTTTTTAAATTTGTCAATTTAATAGAAATATATAGAAATGTATGAAATATATTACATTATTATTTGTTTTGTATATTTGACTTGTTAAAATATTATATATGATACATGCCATTTAAACATTTTGCACATATATACAAGTTTTAATTTTTATTATAATTTTGGTTATAATATTTTTAATGAAGTGTTATACTATACATATAGATAAAATGTTACTGGAGTTTGAAAAAGTCAAACTATTTTTACTATCTTAAATATATAATTTTTCTTTCTTTTATTTTGGCTATTATATATTTTATCTTAGAAATCTAGATATTATTCAGCAAAGAAGCCCCATATTTTCAAAAATTAAGATGAGTTCATATAAAGGAGTCATGGAGTGTATGACTGAATCATATTTGTACTTAAAGGTATAATTAGAACTATAAATTAGTAAATTATATAGCAAGAGCTATCATTGATTTAAAAAGTTAGAATTTGGGCCTTGGCTGGTAGCACAGTGGATAAGGCGCCGGCCTGCGAACCTAAAGGTCGCAGGTTCAATTCCCCAACCAGGGCACATAACCAGGTTGCAAGCCAAGTCTCCAGCCAGGCCCGTAGCTGGAGGCAGGTGAAAGGCAACCATATATTGATGTCTCTCACCCTCTATGCGTCTCTCCCTTCCCTTCTCTCTAAAAAAAAAAAAAAAAAAATACATATTCGAAGATGGTGAAAAGTATCAACAATAAAGTAAAGGTTAATTGGAATTGTAATGTCTAATTTTTCTTTCAATTAGTGAACTTCATGAGTGCTAAACTGTACATGATTTATGCCCATTGGAGACAAAACTAAATGGTAATTGTTGAATAAGACTTGTTAGAGAAGACAGGATTGTTCTCTAATTTTTAAAGTATATAATTCAGATATATTCCCATCTAAAATACTTAACATTTTTTCACAAACATCTGTTATAGAGCAGTTTAAAGAGACTTGTTCTATGTAATTTCAAAAAATAATTTCTATCTAATTACATTGAAATAGTAATAGGAAGATAGCTGTCAAATCTTGTTATTTATTTCAGTGTGTATTCCCCCATATATTAAAAAGGTTGCCATGATAATGACAAGAGATTGAGTCAACAAATATTTTAGGAATAGCTTTCCAATTTAAGAATTAAATAACTATGTTATATCATGGATGATAACCACTAAATTTTCCTTAATAGGACTTGGAATTTGAGCAATACATTGCATATTAGCAAAATTAATGGAAAATGAATCATTTACAAATAAATTTGATTTGGAGAGTGTATATATATTATAAGGTTTTATCTTGAAATTTTGGTGGTCCTAACATAATGATCCATAATCCATTGATACTTCCATATAATTCAATAGTAAAAGGACAAAACATAGTAATGTTATATATTTTTCCTATGAAAGCATATATGACTAAATTTCTACTTCTCAAACTCCCAGTGAAATATTAACATATAACTAAGAAAAAAGGCATTGCTAAAATATACTGTATTATGATCTAGAATTTCAAATTACATGGGAAACTTGATTTATGCAATAAATTATATTCATAAGCTATTTTATTTATTCTTATTAAAATTTATGAAACAAGACATCAATTTCAACAATATAGAAGAGTATTTATATAATTAAGTTTAGAAGCATGCCCTGAGTAAATAATAAATAAATATACACTCTATTAGTTTGTTAGGGCTTCCCAACCAAAGTGCCACAGACTGGTACTTCTGAAAAAACAGAAATGTATTGTTTTACAATTTTGAAGGATAGAAGTTTCCATCAGTTTCTGCAGGTTTGGTGTCTCAGAGCACCTCTCCCAATGGCTTGTACATAGATAGTACTCTTCCCCATTATCTTCTGATAATCTTCCTTCTATGTGTATCTGTGTCCTAACTTTCTCTTCTTATAAAGGCAACAGTAATATGGAACCAATCCAGGTCTACCCTAGACCTTCTTTCAATTGAATTACTTTGGTAAAGACTCTATTTCCAAATACAGTTGCATTTTAAAGTACCAAGGATTAGGACTTCAACGTATGAATTATTAGAGGTCACAATATCTAAACAAAACAACTCAGATAAGCCATTAAATATTGAGTCACTATCTTTAGCTTTTTAAATAAAATGAATTCTTAAAGCTCTAGCACAGAGCTTAGCCCCAAACAGAAGCCAAAATAACTCCTGAGATACTATTTTATTTTATTTTTTATTTTTAAAGATTTTATTTATTTATTATTTTTTAGAAAGAGGGGAAGGGAGAGAGGCAGAGAGGGGGAGAGACATCAATGTATGGTTACTTTTCACCTGCCTCCAGCCACAGACCTCACTGGAGACCTGGTTTACAACCTTGTTATGTGCCCTGGCTGGGGAATCGAACCTGCGACCTTTGGGTTCGCAGGCCGGCGCCTTATCCACTGTGCTACCAGCCAGAGCCCTGAGATACTATTTTAAACAAGAATATTTATTAAATGAAAAGTTTTTTTTTTTTTTTAATTCTGTATTTTCTTGTCTAATTATAGTTACCTTTTGTAGGATGTATGTGGCAAAATATCTATGGTATCCAAATAAATTCACTAAATAGAATGGGTTTTCTAACATTTATTTATATTAGCCATTTCCTTTTTGCTCATTTTGATCAGTATGCTTTTTTCCCTCACTTAGTAAAAATAAGCATGGGTTTTAAATATATAACACAGAAATATTGATAATTTGGTAGCCTAAATATTACTGCACCCAAATGATAAACCCAGTAACAAATCTTTATTCTTTTTTTTTTTTTTTGTAGCAAAGTTGACATGATGAAAAATAGAAGAAAACCTATAGAGTATAGCTAGAATTGCTAATTCAATTTTTGTAAGGAACAGTATCTGGTGATATTGTGGAATTCATTCTCCCAGACAATTTAGGTTAATGTGCACCGAATTTGACACCTGTCCTACATGGACTTTATTTCTCTTTACTCTTGAATACCTTTTTATTATAAGGTATAGTGTCCTGCTGCATTTACTTAAGTTATCTAAAATACACAGCTCTTCTGTAATTATCTACATTTTAAACTTACCTTTTTGTGGCATTCACGCTGTTGAAAGCCACCTCCACTCGAAAAAAATTTTTTCCAATGCATCCATCCATGAAGTCATTCTCTTCCTATTCTGGTTTGCTGACAATTCTCTTCCTGGAGATTTACTTTCTTCTAATACTCCTTAAATAATTACTTAGTTTTTTTCCTAATGGACACCTTTACGTTTCACTGCTCACATACACTTAGGGATAAGTCATCAATGCCTACTTTTATATGTTACAGATAATTTTATAATTCACAAATATAAAATAATTCTTTAGAAACTTAGCCTGAATTCCAGGGTAAAACCTCACTCTATTTAAATGTATCTATAACACTTTTAATTTAGACAACTTTAAACCAAAATTTCCCTAACACTGCTTCTATAAATTTGAATGCTCATACCTTATTTTTAACTTTATAAATATGCTGCCAGTCTGAAAAGTTAAATAGGTACTAGAAATTTCCCAAATGAGTACATTTATTAACTTTTCATTTAATTGCTTGTCCTGTACATGGTTCAGTTTTAGATCTTATATATTATTTTACCCCCTCAAAGCTATTCTAGCTTGCACTTTGCCCTTAATTCCTTTACAAATGGCCTTTCATCATTTTTTAAGTTCTACATTTATATGGTGAGGGTTAGGCCACTTCCAGTTCCCCCCAGTGAAAAAGGGAAACAAACATGAAGAAGGTACATGCTGAGTCTTAAATTCAAATTCCTAAAGCAGCACCATTGCTACTGCTCACAAGAATTTAATCAAACAACTGCAACCAAATGAGAAAGAAGCCGGGAACATAATGAGGTGCCCAGGAAGCCTTTTGGAATACAACCCTTGGTGTTTGCTCCACAGCCTATGGTTTCAACACCATCATTTTCATGTTGAAAAAATCAACCCACACATTCTGAAGCCCCAAAATATTTAGCAATTATCTCTGACTCACAGGGTAAATCTCAACATTTTGCATATTATACTAGTGATTTATGTTCATTTTTGTCTTCAAATCAAGTAGAGTCCTCTCTTTCTCCACTTGATTTCATACTCCAGAAATTCTGAACTATATAATTTTATAAATGAAATTCTTTCTTCTTTCTCTTCATCCTCTTCCTTCTCATTATTGTTAACTTTATTATTACTTTTTAAAATGTTTAATGTTACCTTCATTCTGTAATGTATCCCCTATCTTTCTTCATCTAAAATATCATAAGCATCTTTCAAGACGTAGTTATTTTAATATTTCTCCAAGAAGATTGGGAATACCAATTTTTATTATAATTTGCATAGAGTTTAATAATGCTTACATTTAATAATTATTATATACCTGTCAATCTTTGCAGCAGGCTATAAGCTTCATGATATTAGAGCCCATGTCTGATCATATTTAGAATATATGCTTGATAGTCATTTTTAAATCAATAATTTATACATGATTTTGTAAAGCTGCTTAAATTGATAACATACAATTTTATAGAGAGCAGAACACTGTAAGTATGCATATCATTCAGCTTAAGAATTGTACCTGAAATCTTTAAAAATAAAATATGATAAAACTGTCGGCAAATCCATATAAAGTTTGCCATTATTACTAGTATTATTTAAAGGTTAAACTTCAATGTGAGAAATTTTATATTGAATCGTATTCTCAAATTGAATTCCATTAAGTTTTAGATTTATTCCTTTATATAGATTATATTACATTTACCAATAAGATTCCATTCCCAACATTTATTATGAGTATTATGTTTTGCAACTTTGCATATTTTATTTTAATATGCTACCCTTTAAGTAGACAAATGCACAAATTGTTACATGACCTTGCACATATATTTAAAATAATAGCAATGATAGAGTGCATAACACAATGTTATTTTATTGGTACTGCTCAGTGATTCCATGTCTCTTCCATTATTTCAGATAGTTTGCATAATTTCCGGGTTGTGAGAGAGCCACATGAAGATACATTTCCAGGCAACCCGAACAAGTCATTAAGTCTCACTTAGGACTAAAACTGTTAATATTCCATCAAGTGGAGTTCTCTACTACTGTGATCACTAAAAATTGTCTTTTCTGTCAGCAGGCTCAGTGCCTGACACTATGTATGTAAATCAGAGAATTGCCAGACTAATCAATGCCCAAGTAAGAATTTCCAAGTGTGAAATATGGTCTGAGTAATGAAGCTGGCCCTGAAACAGTAGCATAGAAGGTAAGTTAGAAGAGATGCATTATTCAGTTGAGGATGAATTAAGGGAAATTTCTTGCGTAAAGCTTTATGAAAGATTTTGATGTAGAAAATTCCTTGGGATATATAAATTTTATTTTTATTTCTATTTTATTATTGTTTCTGTTAAAGCTTTGGTTACTCGCTAGTTAGTTTGAATTACTGCCATTTAGAGGATTTTAAAATGTACCTAATTAGACTATAAAATGCAAATTAATTTGCCATTAAATTTTTTGAACAGGAAAACAGCACTTTTTCTACTATTGTTAACATCAATACCCCTCTCCCTCACACTACTTCTGTTATAGGTATGGCTATCACTTTTACATCACCACTCCAATAGTTAAAATACTTCAACATATTAGGAAATGTAATATGGCATTAATTAAATTAACACATATGTCATTAACTTTATCTCAATTTGTAATGATTTCCTAATTTTACTATGGATTACATGGTTTAACTAGCCTGGCCAAGATCACCTAGCTGAATGAATAATCTAGAATTTAAATATGAACTACTTTTTTGTTAAACCCATACTATTTTTATTAATTACAATCACAATATTGTAACCACCTTATGGCCTAGTACATGTAGGCCCACCACTAAGAACATTTAGCTGATAACCATAGAATATGTGTAGGAAAAAATCTAAATTAAATATTTGATCTAGATATTCAATGCAAACATTATCAAAAATGTTAGCAAGGCCCTGGCTGGTGGCACAATGGGTAAGGCACTAGCCTGAGAACCCAAAGGTCGCTGGTTTGACTCCCAGCCAGGGCACATAACCAGGTCTCCAGCCAGGTCTCCAGCCAGGTCTGTAGCTGGGGGCAGGTGAAAGACAACCATACATTGATGAATATCTCCCTCTCTTCCTCTCTAAAAATAATAAATAAAATATTTTTAAAAATTTTAGCAAGTTAAATTCTATAGATGGAAAATGTTGAAAATGCTGAAATCCTAGTGGCACACCAGCTGAAAATCATTGTTCTATTTCCTGATTCAGGGGTTGTAATCTGTGGGCAAAAAAAAAAAAAAAAAAAAAAGTGGGGGGTGGGATTTCAATGCCAGGTATTGGTCCCCTTGCAGGTTGTGATTCTATCAGGTGACCTTCCTCTCTATAGTATATCAACTTCATATGATGTGCCAAATTATTGCAACTGGAAGTTTCCTCTGGCTTTCACTTACTTTAATTTTAAACATGGCTTATAAACCCTCTTGTTGATTTATACGAAGAGCTAATAGTACCACCAGATATAAAAATATTAATAAGTTATCTTTTGAATATCTATAGCCTAGTTCTAAGATTTATACAGAAAGGTAAAAGACCCCAAATAAGCAATGCAACCCTGAAAATGAAGTCAGGGGACTGACAATACTGACATATGACTTACTTTAAAGCCATAGGGATCTAGACAGGCTGTTATTGGTGGAAAAGTAAACAGGTTAATGGAATAGTACTGGGAGCCAACATCATTATATCCCATGAGATATCTGAGAACTGTAATTCATCAAGTGCAGAATCCTTCTTCTTCTTCTTCTTTTATTTTTTTTATGCATAGGAAACATTTCTACATGAAGCCAATCATAGAGAACATACATTTACAAATGAGTTTCACAAAGCAACAAACTATACCAAATAAAGTAAAATAATGTATAGCCATGACAAAGTTTTATAAATGATTAAAGTAAATAAATTTTTCCAAAGGTATTTATAAAATTTGTTTACACATCAGAATATTTACTTTTCTTATCTAACGCTGCTGAGGTAGGCTAAAAGGCCAAGTTAGGCTTTCTAATTTCAGATTTCCTATGTTTATTCACTGATTTAGTATGGAAGTAGAATAGAAGTAGTTTCACTTACAAAAAAACAAACAAACAAACAAACAAACATTGTTTTCCTTTTCCCATGTAGTAATAGGATTTTTTTCTTTTATTTTCACCAGGTCTCCAGGAGTGTTAGCATATATTAATCTCATTGTTTAACTACTTAATTAGGTTTACAAATATGTATCTAAATTTTTTTCTAAATTAATTTTGAATTAAATGTGGTGATAAAGACATTATTTCAGTTGTATATATTATGTTTTCCATCATTATCAACTTGCTTTCCTTGTGTCAATTATTGAAAAATGGTTATCACCTAAGTTTAGAAAATTAGGTAAATCTGTTCTGAATTCTCTACAAAACATACAAATAGTTTATAAATAATGGATATGTGGCTGCAGATAGTTCCATGTATGATCCATACTGATTGTAAAATTATCAGTAAACAGGTGCTAATTTTCCAATAATTAGGGATTGACATATATGATCAGTTTGCCACTTGAATAAATTTAGCAGCAGAGTATGTACTAAATTTAGATTCTGTGTTTTGGCAGGTAAATTCTATCCTACTAATCAAAAGCTAATTATTAGCATTGGTTCCAGTTCTTTACAAGGAAGCTTGCTGTTTCTTAAGTATGTTTATCAGGAAATGTGTCATGAATTTTTCTGAAAAGTATTTGTCAAAACTTGGCACTGATTTCAGAGGATAAAAGAACACCCTAAGACATGATGAATTATACTTTAGTGTCTGAGTACTTTTGGGAACCATGTATTATTCATCTCAGTGTGATATTAATACTTTGGAATATTTCATGCACATGTTTTGAAAGACAGTAGGAATGTACACATTTTATTTTATTTACCTCAAGGTTAAGAAGTCCAAAATATACTACCAACAAGCATAATTTGATGATGGTTTATAAAATAGCTTCAACATATAAGTAAAACAAAACTAAGTCAAATAAACGGGGAATATAAGTACAAATGGTTAAGGGAAAGCCATATTGCTTATTAGTGCTATTAATTTAGAATGTTATGATTTTACTTTATTGCATTTTATTAAATTTATTGGGGTAAGATTGATTAATACAATTATGTGGGTTGTAGGTATACAATTCTACATTATCTGAATATAGTATTATGTATACCAACCCAAGTCAAGCCTCCTTCCATAACCATTTATTTACACTAGCTATCTACATAAAGAAATAATTATAGATATGGATAAAGATATAGATATTTATAAAAATGTTTCATATTGAAATCATGCTGTTTTAAATGCCCTTGAAACAGTTATAAGCATTGGATAAAAAAGTAAATCTTGCCAAAGACACTGCAAACACTGTTACATATATATTTAAAGAATTAAATGAGAACAAATTAAGCCCAAAATATCTAGTTATTGTTATCTGGCCACTTTATAATTACTGTATTCACTAAATTATCTAAAATAAAGGAAAAATAATTTCCTGATATTATATCTATGCCTAATAGAAATTGGAAAATATCTATATTAAAATTGAGAAAATATGAGGTCAATGAAATCATATCATACTCATTATAGCTTGCTAAAATAACACAATGACAGAAGACAGATATTAGTTTTATGAGATAAAGAAGAGACTTTAAATTAAGTAAATATGAGAATCATATTTACTTAAACTAGATAGACTGAAAATTGCTAATTAACTTCATGTCAAAATGATTATGATGTTCCAGAGAAAAATTTTAAAAGAAATTGAATCATGTCTGGTGTTAAAGAGCTTAAATTAAAATTATAATTAGTTTAAGAATTAACAGTACCTATAAGTATTGTTTACATATAACATTTTCATCAAAGTAAAATATGGTATAAATTCCTGAAAATATTAAGAATTGTTAGGGAAAATAAAGAGATCTTCTATTGTTCAATCACTAGAAAAAGTGTGTTTCTTTTTTTAAATATTTTATTTATTATTTTTTTGGAGAGACAGGAAGGGAGAGAGAGTTGAGAGGGAGGGAAACATCAATATATGGTTGCCTTTCACCTGCCTCCAGCTATGGACCTGGCTGGAGACCTGGCTTGCAACCTGGTTATGTGCCCTGGCTGGGGAATCGAACCAGCAACCTTTGGGTTCGCAGACCAGTGCTTATCCACTGAGCCACCAGCCAGAGCAAAAGTATGTTTCTTAATCACTCTACTACAACTGAAACAAAGGAGACAGAGTAAGAACAAAAGTCCGATCCAACAGAAATATAAAATACGTGTATATTTTATCAATAAATTAAAATACAGCCCTGGTTGGTAGCACAATGGATAAGGCACCTGCCTGTGAACCCAAATGTCGCTGGTTTGATTGCCAGGGCACATAACCAGGTTGCAAGCCAGGTCTCAAGCCAGGTCCGTGGCTGGAGGCAACTGAAAGGCAACCATATGTTAATATCTCTTTCCCTTCCACTCTCTCTAAAAATAATAAATAAAATTCTGAAAAAAATACACGCTTGTAAAATACCTGCAAGTTTAAAAGGAAGGCACATTGTTTTCTTTACTCAAGGCAAACTGATTTAATCTGTAAGCGAATAAGAATTTTGTATTTGTAGTAAGAGAGATGTGGTGATCAACATGAAATTGTATCCTCAAGAAGCAAACTATTTTTTTTTCCATGAAGACATTTTTAGAGCCGTTTTAGATTCATTGCAAAATTAAGGAGAGCATATAGAGATTTCTCATATACGCCTGCTCCCTCACAATCTGTGTATGTCTCAAAGCCTGATCTTTTTCTAAATGAAGGGGAGGGGTCTGAGAGGGTAAAAGGCTACTTGCTCACCCCTTGTTCCTTTTCCAGGCATTTTTTCCTCTTCCTGTATGGGACTGGCATCTCTTTATCTATTGCCCTGGCCTTGGTTTCCAGCTTGGGTGGGTGGGTCTGCAGATATTCTAGGAATGTGGGTGCCTCTAAACAACCAGACTCTGCTTAGAAACCAGCAGTTTCTTCCTCTGTCCCAACCCCTGCTGGTTTTCACAGTCACAACTGAGGTGGATTTCTTTGTCACCTGGAGCTGGGACCCTATGCCTCACAGTGTGGTCTGAAGCCAGGAGCGCTCCCTAGGGGTCCCTACTTTTTAAAAAAGGTGTGACTGCACTTTTTGCCAGCTGACTACAGCTGCCTTCCTACTGACTGTAAGACGGCTACCTGTAACAATGACTGCTGCATGCACTTTATTTACATTGACTGAAAAAGGACAGATTGACTTAAGGAAAAGGGAGTGTTTGTCCCAGAAGTCCACTGGTGGACCTCTCCTAAGGGTCACTGTCCTAAAAAGAGTAATACCTCTAACACCTCTCTAACATCTGTCCAAGCATCGCTGTTAAAGAAAATAGATTAATTTCTTCAGATTAATTTGATCAACTTCACCTGGGTGAATTGAATGGCCATTTGTGGCAATATTATTTATAATAGAGTGCTCTCAGTGAAAGAAGATTACCAGAGTTAGAGGTGCCAAATAGTTATTAAAAAAAACAAAAAAAAAAAACAGATTTAAGTTTAAAAGATTTTTGTAAGATTAAAGAGATTTACCCAAACCAGATTGAACAAACTGGATTTATTTTAGGTATATAAAGCTGAGTGCAAGCACATGATAAAGGAAGTAGGAAGCACCTATTAAAAATGGTTATTGAAAAATCTGTTTTCATGAAGCATATTTTGCTCCTCATAACGTGAACCTTAATTTTGAAATAGCAAAGGTGTAGCCATGTAATTTAAAATATTTTGTGACTGAGATAAAATTATAAAACTCTTTCAGTTTTAGTGGGGAAATAATTCTTATTAACAGAGAGAAATAAAATTTTTATGCAAATTTGGCAATAAAAAAAAAAAAAAAACATCGGACTTAATAATATATCACATGAGAGCAAGAGATCAAGTTTTCAGCTGTATTGGACGACGCTGGACTGCGTTTCAAATGTGTAAATCCCCATCTTGTTCTTACATTATTGACACGTGAAAAAAAGTAAGAAATGTTAGTTCTGAAGTGGCTAACTTCTCAGAAGCCATCTGTAATCACGGTGGGTGGTTCGCAAGCAGTTGGTATTAAAAAGTCATTCAGCTCATTAGTGGTCCAATTAGCTGGTATGTCGTACAGCACCCTGGTATGTTTTTCTCAACTGCTGTGTAAAGTCCAGGCAGGATTATCAACTACAGGAATGGCTAGTGAAATGAAGTAGGTGAGAATCCCAGTGCAGAGGGTCCCTTAAACAAAATACTTCAAGTATCAGTAAAATCATCTAGTTCTGCTTACGGTATGCAATTTGGATAGGCATCCTAATCAAAATATGATATCGTTCCAACATTTTATTAATATCTAATACATTTAGTTAAAAAAATTGTTGATGTTACCGTATGCATATAAACATTTTTAAAATAAAAATGTTTAAAATAAAAATAAAAATAATCTGAAGGATAAAACCCTAGGCTTCTTCAGTTAGGCTCTGAGATGAATTTATCCTATACAGTACTTAAACACAATGGTATAATAAATGAATAAATATCTATCTCTAAATTTAACTTTAACATGAGGAAAACTAAAAGCCAAAATAAAATAATTATGGTTAAAAATAATAATTAGAGTTCATAAACTAATTATATTTAAAGTGGAGAGTAATGATAAAATTAAATTGAATTTAACAAAATTCATTTTCATTGTCTGCACCCATATCAAATGATCTTACATTAAGCATTAAATCTCAGGTAATAGTTCAGTCAACTTATATCACATAAGGCATAAGCAAAGAAAAAATAAACATTAATAAACACATACATGTGTACTCCCCTGTAAAGATAAATAAAAAATATTTTTAAAGTTACAGCATTATTTATTTATGAGGAGATACACTTATTTACCTGAGTTTTAAAGATATTGTCATTCTGGTCATTCCTCAAATTGGTTATTCTGAAAAATAATGAAAAAATATCTTTATAAAAGATTGCTTGATTGTCACATTGACTTCTCTCAGAAATATACTAGGCTAGGGACAACTATTGTATATTATACTCCTTTAGTTTAGCATAGGTGAATATTAGAATTCTGTCAAAACTTTAAAATTATAATTGTAGTTAAATAGACATACTGAATATTAAGTTTTGTGGTCTATGGTTAGGACTTTGTTGTGAGATTACATATTTTCTTAGAATTTTAATACTGAAAATTTTAGAATCCATACTACATGGAGGTAACACTCTTTTGGAAGGTATTTCAAAAATATGGTCCATATTTATGACAACTTCCATCTCTACCTCCAACTTGTTGGCTAAGGGGCCAAACAGATGTAATAATAGGTCATTATTACCTAACCCTGAAATCACATGGATTACTTTACAACAGGGGGTTTAACATGATAAAAGTCATTTATTGAGAAAAAATGAAAAAAAGAAAAAGGAAATGTAACATTATTACATATTATATGATTCAACTTTATTCTTATATGTATAAATATATAATTTTCCCACATTTGTTGAAAAACTGCCCTTTCCCCTTTGAATGACCTTGACTCCCTTGTTGAAATCATTTGGTCATATGGAGCCTCTCTATCCTGGGTCACTGGTCTGTTTCTCTCTGGTGCCGATGTCATGCTGTTTTGATTACAGTAGTTATGTAACTTCTGAAAGCAGTAGTTGTGAAATATCCAACCTTGTTCTTTACTTTCAAGAGTTATGATTATTCAGTGTCTCTTGAGGCTCTGTATGAATTTTAAAATGGACTTTTGTATTTCTGGGAAAAAATGTCACTGAGATTTTGACAGGGACTGCACTGCACTGACTTTGCAGATTACTCTGAATAGTATTAAATCTTAACAATATTATGTCTTTCAATCTATGGATATAGAATGGTTTTCCATATTTTATGGTTTTCAGTTCTTTCAGTGATGCTTTATAGTTTTCAGTCTAATTGTGTTTCACCACCTTGTAAATGAAATTATTTTCTTAATTTCCTTAGGATTCTTTATTGTTAGAAATGCAATTGATTTTTTGTGTTGATTTTGTATCCTGCAGTTTGCTGAACAAGAATGTTAGTTCCAACACATATTTATGGAATATTAGGGTTTTATACACATAACATCATGTCATCAATGAACAGAAATAATTAAATTTCCTATTTTCTCATTTAGATTTAATTAATTGATTAAATCTAATTTGTTTAGGACTCTATATATTACATTAAATAAAAGTGGTAAAATCAGTCATATTTTTTCTTCAAGATCATTTGTTCCTGAGTTTAAAGAAAAAGCTTTGTCTTTCAGTTTTAGTATGATGTTGCTGTGGGCTTTTTATACTTGTTTATTTTTTATGTTGAGATAGTTTCCCTGTATTTCTTAACTATTGAGGGCTTTTTGTCATGAAAGGTGTTAAATTTTATGAAATGCTTTTTCTGCATCAGTTGAGCTAATAGTGTGTGTGTATATGTGTTTTCTTTCATTCTGTTAATATAATGAATAATATGGACTCATTTTAATATGATGAACCATCTTTGCGCTCCAGGAAAAAAATCCCACATGATTATGCTGTATAATCTTTTTAATGTGCTTTTATTTTAAAAATTCTGTTTGCTAGTATTTCTTTGAGGTATTTTGCATTTATGTTCATCAGGGATAATTGTCTATAGTTTTGATTTCTTGAAGTTTATTTTTCTGTCTTTTGCATTAGTGTAATACTGGCCTCATACACTTGAGTTTGGAAGTTTTCTGTGCTTTCCAGATTTTTGGAATAATTTGAGCAGGATTGGTGTCAATTGCTCTTACCACCATATGTTTGGTAGAATTCTGTAGAGAAGCCAACTGGTCCTGGACTTTTGAATAATTTTTAAAATTAAAAAAATAAAAGTAAAAGTAACAAACCCATGGTACAGTTACCATGAAAAATAATCGCAGACTATTATTGAGTCAATGACTTAAAAATTATTGTAATTAACTATTTATTTTTATAATGTCAGTTTCCCTGTGAAGAAAAATCATATAATTCACTTCAGCAATTATTTATAATAGCTTGATAAAAATCTATATGTTATTCCTGGTTTTCTAGAATTTTATGGTGCAAACTGGTTGTTATGAGTTGAATTTTGTTTCTCCAAAGTATATATTCTTAAGACATAATTACCAGTACCACAGAATGTAACCTTACTTAAAGATTAGGTCTTTACATATTAAAAGAGAAAATTACCCTGGCTGGTGGCACAGTGGATAAGGTGCCAGCCTGTGAACCCAAAGGTCACTGGTTAGATTCCCAGCCAGGGCACATAACCAGGTTGCAAGTCAGGTCTCCAGCTAGGTTTGTAGCTGGAGGCAGGTGAAAGGCAACCATACATTGATGTCTCTCTCCCTCTCTGCCTCTCTCCCTACCCCTCTCTGAAAAATAATAAATAAAATATTAAAAATAAATTTAAAAATAAAAGAGAAAATTAGACACAGGGCCAACCACAGAAGGGAGATGATATGAAGAGATATAAGGAAGATTGGACTTTCTACACAAGGAACAAGACCTAGATTTGATCCTTCCCTCACAGACATCAGAATAAACCAACCCTATAGATGTCTTGATTTTGGACTTCTAAGTTATGTAATTGTGAGATAATAAATTTCTGATATTTAAGCCACCCAGTTTATTGTACAGTCTCTCAGCAGCCTTAGAAAGTTAACATACTGGTTAATATGAAAGTAGCTATAGATTGAAATCATTATTTTATTTCATATGTAACAAATTCTTAAAACAATACACTGTATGACATTTTACTTGTTAAAAATATAAATGTATTATCTAAGGATAAAATGTCTAATTTAGATCCATGCCTGCATTATGATGTATTTGCATTTAGGAACACATACACTTACAGGTATATGTATTGATTTTCTTTCTTTTTTTTTTTTTTAAGATTTTATTTCATTATTTTTAGAAAGAGGGGAGGGGAGAGAGGCAGAGAGGGAGAGAGACACATCAATGTATGGTTGCTTTTCACCTGCCTCCAGCCACAGACCTGACTGGAGACCTGTCTTGCAACCTGGTTATGTGCCCTGGCGGAGGAATCGAACCTGCAACCTTTGGGTTTGCAGGCCGGCACCTTATCCACTGTGCTACCAGCCAGGGCCTCTTTCTTTTTTTTTTTTTTTCAAATATGGAACACTTCACGAATTTGCGTGCCATCCTTGCACAGGGGCCATACTAATCTTCTCTGTATCATTCCAATTTTAGTATGTGTGCTGTCAAAGCGAGCACAGTATGTATTGATTTTCAACTGAACCTACCATGTTGGTTGGAGCATTATATCCTATACACCAAAAGTTTAGGTTTTCCATTCCAAGTCAGAGCACATAGCTAGGTTGCAGGTTCAATCCCCGGTCAGGGAGGGTACTGGAGGCAACTGATAGGTTCTCTCTCTCTCTCTTTCTCTCTCTCTCTCTCTCTCTCTCTTTCTCACTCCTTTCCTCTTACTCTAATATCAAAGAACATATCCTAGGGTGAGGAGTAAAACATATTGCTAATGATAAAATAAAATTATGGTAGTATTCCACCACATCTAGGAGAATCACAATTTGTTCATATCATCATAAACAAATAATGAAAAATAGAATGAACAATAAACTATTAGAGGTATCTATGATATATTTAGGTCTATATGATTTCATATTGATTAATGTGAAAGTTTAGGAAATAGCACAAAACTATTTCATTTGCAGAGGGTACTATTTATTTTTACTTTAACTTAGAACTGGGAACCCTGAAGATTTTGACTGGCTATATGTATTATTTGATTAAACAAATAAAAGATAAACATTTTTTAGTGATCCAAATATTTTGATAGGAAAATATCCATGAAAGCTGAATCAAATACTATTTCTCAAATACCACTATAATAAAAATATAAAGTTCTCATTAAAATGCCTTCACAAACATTGCGATGAATGTGATCATTTTTGTAGTATACTGACAATTTTAACACCATCTTTGGGAGAAAGAGATGTTAAAATTAATTTTTAAGAGCTAATATTAAACATGATCTCCTTTGAACTTTGTACTTTTTCTTCTATTGCCTCTAAAAAGTTCAGAGCTATTTGACTTGGTCTCTATGGTATGAACCACTGGGGTGGAAGTACTCCCTTAACTGAATTCTTTAGGCTATTAGTTTGGATGTGCCCCATTTATTTGTGCTCTGCTATTTTCATGTACTTATATCAGAGACTATGTAAGTAGGTTCTATTACTCTCCTAGCTTTCAATCTGTGACTTTGTACCTGAAGAATTTCATTGTAAGATCAAAGAGAACCATACCTAAAACATACTTAGAAGCCCAGAATATGTACCTAAATGTATAAATTGCTTCAGTTGTGCAATATTTGAAATATTTAGTTGTTACACAAACTAAATAATGGGATTATAAGGAATTTTAGGTTCATGTTATGTTAAAAGACAATTATTAGCACAACAATATGTTAGAAGTCACTATAAAATTCAGTTAAAACATTTCCCACTAGCATTTTTACCTTGAAATCTGGAAAAGATCTTTTGTAAGAAGATATATTCTTCACCTATTTTATAACCTTGACTATATTCAGAAGCATATACAAAAGAGAAAAAGAATTATGTGCATGAATTCATACATACATTTAATGTGATTATATATTTATATTTACAAATAAATTAACTCCATTTTATTTAGTGTCTGTTAATAACCAAAAGGTCTGAGGTTTTATCATTTTTGCAAGCTAACCAGTTAGCCTGCTGTAATTTCATGTATCTTGGAGGAAGGCATGAGACACTTGTGTCAGGGACAAAGCATTTTGTCACTCAGCATGACAGCTGCTGCGTAACACCAGCTTTTCCTTGTGCCTGTTCTCTGAGCCCCTTTTCCTCAAGGGGAGGCCAAGGGGACACCCACAAAACCAATTGCATTAAAAGAGAGGGAACTGGTGCTTAGGGAATCTAACTGTTTATTCCTGATAGTAAGGACACTTTCTACTGGTTTATGCAAAAGACAATTTCTCTCTCTCTACTCCAAGGTCATTTGTTATATAGATATTCCTGTAAAAATAAACAGAAACAAATTGATTTGGGTCTCTGCTTAAAAGATATACAAAAGAAAAATGTAGAACCCAAGAAGAATTGTCCTACAACAGTATTTCATTCTGGTATTATTTGGAAATACATAAATTTGCATAAAGGTCATAGACTTCCAAAGGAAATATTGATACTTGCTTGCTGTTATTAATCAAAGAAGACATTTAGGCTAAAATAAAGAATAACAAGTATTTATCTGAGCAGAAATAGCTGTAATCTTCAAGATATAGATTCAGGTAGCGGCAACCTAAATTGTACTCCAGAGAGAACCACAAAAAGGCAGGGTTAATTGGCAAAACCACAAAGCTCAACTTTTTCATCTAGGATAATAGGAATTGGTTAATTCCAATATGCAAAAGAGGGGGCAAAAACTGCATGGAGGAGGTCAAGTCCATATATGTCCATACAACACTTGTAGTTCCAGGATATTTATGGTCCAGCCTTAAACAGAGTTTAGCAACAGGCTTAGTAACTCAATAGCAGCTCTGTTTTAAGTGACCTTCTTAGCAATTTTTAATCAATTTTATTTTCTCCATTACCATTGTATATTTAACATATACAGGCATACAACCTCTTTATTTCTTTCATCTATAGTGAGAAAGAGAAAAGTTCTGTCATCATGGCTTTTAGAAGGCCAAAATCAAACCATGTATAGGAAGTATATTATCTCTGAGAAAATTTTAAACTAATTATTTTATGACAAGTTTTCTTATACTGATGATTTTGGCTACATCCCTATCCCCCATTTTCAATTCTACATTCTATCACATTTACATACAGTACATCTTTAAAAAGTTAGGATCACAATCCATTATGTAAAAAAGCTGATTAAATGGCCTACTTAGCTTAGTTTAGCTATACTGAAAAGAGATAAAAAAAGTGATACCCAAAGCTCACACACTGCTAATCTTTGTTTTGCAAAGTTAGAGATCTCTTAGAAAATAATTTATTGTACAGTTGTATGGGGATATTCTTTAAAAAATATTTTCTTTGAATATTCATGCAGATTTAGATGACTGGCCAAAATATTATGATTCTGCTGATTGGTATTAGTTTTCAACAGCAACATAAATCTTGTAAGTTTATCATATTACTAAAATAACTTCCTAAACATTCTTATATTAAGATACAATAAAATAAAGCATTCACATGGTACATTTTAAGATGATGTTTTTTATATACCCTGAAGATATCTCCATGTGGTCTTAAGATATGAAGGGGTCAAGGATTGGAGGTACACATGTGCTCTATGCATAACAGTGGTACGCCTGCCAAGAACCTATGCTTTGGAAATCAGTTATAATGAAACAAGTAACATATCTATGCTGTGCATATCAGAGAGAAAAAGGTGAATATATTAATGTTTGATTTAAAATATCAGTTATGTTTATCCTCTTATTGATTCACTGATAAACAATTGGATAAAATGTACTAGTATGTAATTGTGGAATAGATAAATTTTCCTGTTTCTTTGATCCCAAGTCTATAAGGTAAGTAAAGATAAACTTAGCTACCATATAAAATTTTGAGGATTACGGGAGAAAATTCCATTTTTGTAATGAAGGATAATGATATCAAGGATACATCTGTAACATAAGGATATTATGTTAGATAGCAGTTGGGATTGAGCAGCCAAAAGGGAAATAAGACAGTATCCCCATTACAATCTAACAAAGAATTTAATAGAAGAGACTAGAAGCAAAAGGAAGATATCTCACCAATGAACTCAGCAGTCCTGAGCTTGGTTTGATAAGATTGTCAGGAGGACCAGGCATTGTAAACAAAAAGAGCAGGAAGAGGGGAGAGTCCTTGAACCTGTGCTGAGAAAGGGGGCATCTATAACAATCTCACTGAGATTGTGGGGTGTACTAAAGTCACAAACCAGACTCATACAAGAAATGGGTAGCCCTTGAAACTGTGTTCTGGGAAAAGGAGCTCCTGTAAAAATGTCACTAAGAAAGAGTTTGCTGACTGAGAAACAAACCCTTTGTAGTTGTACATTAGTCTTAAGATTTAGAAGGGGAGGCGGGGGGTACATCTCGAAGCCAGCTGAGGTACATAAACCCTGAACTCCACCAGTCAGGGCTTGGATTAGTGGAGTACTTGCTTGTAACCTTTTGCTCAAGTGTATGAATAAACTTGCTCTCTCATTTCCACTATATGTGTTTGTCTCTCCTTGAATTCTTGTCCTACAAGCAAGACAGGAACTGAGGCAGGCAGGGAAGGAAGCCTCTTGATTTGGGTATCTCTCTCCACCCATAATACCTATTCTACCATTTTATCAGGAAGATTCTTTTTAGAGAGAACAATTGACAAATAATGACTCATCTACACAATAAAATACTGGTGTCTTAGTTCAGGCTGTTATCACCATGCTGCATAGACTGGGTGGTTTAAGCACAATGAAGATTTATTTCTCACAGTTCTGGAGTCTGGGTGTCTAAGAACAGGGACCTAGAATTACTGAGTTCTGGTGAGAGATATCACTTAGGTTGCAGACTGATGATTTTTCATCACATTCTTAAACCATGTAAAAGGAAACAGAGCCCTCTGGGATCCATTTTATAAGGGCACTAGCCAAATTAATGTGGTCTCTACCCTGTTGATTGAATCATCTACCAAAGAGTCCTATTATCACATTGAGAGTAAAATTTCTACATATGGATTTGGGGGAAAACAAATATTCAATTTACAGTAAGTGTGTTGACATAAAATAACTATGGGTTTATTGGAACTAGATGTTCCAATGTTAAGAGTTGGTCGCTGTGAAATAAGACAAAGTGGAGACTATGGACTTAGAAAGCAACACACTTCCATGGAACAAAAAGGGAATGATAAGGAATATCTTGGGAAATAGAAATGAAGGCAGAGAGGAGAGGAGGAGAATGGGAAATCACTTAATTAAAAAAGCATGCATAAAATGGTAAGGATAGATCAACAATCATATATACATATATATATGTGGAAATATATATTCTGTATATTCAAAATAAATTTAAGCAATATATTAACATAGCAATATAAGTTTTATTAAAACTTTATGTAATAGGCAATTTTTTAAAAACTTATTAAGACTGTAGAAAATATAAAGAAAAATGTAGTTACATCATTTTATAATGCTAGTGCAGTCCTGAAGCTATTTGGGGCAATGCAGAAAAAAATAATTGTTATCATACAAATTTTATTCCCCAGGGGTGCATATGCTAAGTATAAAGTGCAGTTAAATACAATAAAAGTATAATTATATGATACATTTAGAAATCAAGCATATATATCACAAAATAAATAAATTTGCACTTTAAAATATTTAATCTAAACCAAATTAAAAGTCCTATACATCAAAGCTGGTAGCACAGCTATCACAGTTACAGAATAAACAGAAAGAAAGGAAATACAATGTGTGCAAAAATGTCAAACAAAAGTGGGGAAGAAAGAATATTAATATCAAAAAGAGAAAGCTGAATAATGGAAAATCATTAACAAGTTCCATTTATCTAGGTTGTGTTTCTTTCTCTCTTTTTCCCTCCCTGCCCCTTTTTCTAATTTCAATAAGCAGGTTCCTAAGCAAGGATTAAAAAATAAAAGGAACACTCCTGGGAGGAGGACATACAAAGGGCCCTTAGACATATGAAAGGAAGCTCAACATCACTAGCCATCAGACAGATGCAAATTAAAATCACAATGAGACACCACCTCATACCTGTCAGAATGGCCAGCATTAACAAATCAACAAACAACAAGCATTGTACCCAATGTGGAGAAAAGGGAACCCTACTGCCTTGTTGGTGGGAACACAGACTGGTGTAACCACTAAGGAAAACAGTATGGAATTTTCTCAAAACACTAAAAATGGAACTCTCTTTTCACCTAATGATTCTACTGCTGGGATTATACCTGAAGAATTCTGAAACATCAATTCAGAAGAACTTATGTACCCCTATGTTCATAGCAGTGCTATATATTACAGCCAAGCACTGGAAACTGTCTAAGTGCCCATCAGTGGATGATTGGATCAAAAGACATTGTACATTTACGCAATGGAATACTACACAGAGAAAGAAAGAAGGAACTTCTACCTTTTGCAACAGCGTGGATGGAACTCGAGGATACTTTTGTTTAGTGAAATAAAGCCAGGTGGCAAAAAGCAAATACCATATGATCTCACTTAACATAGAAAACCAATGAACAAAACAAAACAGATGAGCAGAATGGAACCACAGACATGGAAACAAGGAAGAGACTGAAGGTGACCAGAGGGTTTGGGGGAGGGGAAGAGGTGGGTGAGGGAAGGGAAAAGATTTAGTCAAGGAAGGAGAATGAATGACCCATGGACATGTGGGGATTGATTGTGGGAGAAGAGATGGGGTGGGTGGGGCAGGGGACAGCAATGCAGGAAAAATGAGACAACTGTAATATAACAATAATATACTAATTCAAAAAAGAAAGAAAGAAAAAAATTCAATTTGAAGACTGAGTCCTTGGTTCCCCTCACATAGTGATCCTGGTACTTACAATAAATGCGTTGGAGCCAGAGTTTTATTAGCATATTTTAGTAAATCTTCAAATAATAAGAAGCTTCTCTCATTTAAGAATATTAAGGTAAAATGATGAATGAATATATTTAAAACTCACTCTATAATATTATTAGAAATATTAAATTAGTCAGGGGCAACAGAAGAAAATAAAATAAAACAGAAAATTCTGATTGATAAAAATAATTGCAAGATTTGTATAAAAATGCAATCCACTCAAATTTTATAGTATATGAGAAAATAATAAAGCATAAGTATATGTAGAATTTAGTTGATACATAAATAATTCAACATTATTTAAGTTAAACATAAAACTAAAACTCTCAGTTACTGTAATTATCAAATTATGTATTGCAAAATAAGTAAAATCATTTTTATGCCATTTCTTGGTAAAAATAATATTGAAATAAAAAAGAACATCTAAATGTAAAAAAATAAAGTTTAAGCTCCAAAATTACTTTTTATTTTAATTTTTAGTTTTTTAAAGATTTTATTTATTATTTTTAGAGAGAGGGAATGAGAGAGAGGCAGAGAGGGAGAGAAGCATCAATGTATGGTTGCCTTTCACTTGCCTCCAGCTATGGACCTGGCTGGAGACCTGGCTTGCAACCTGGTTATGTGCCCTGGCTGGGAATCGAACCAACAAAATTACTTTTTAAAAGTGGATAAAACATCTCTCTCACACTGATATTTCTCTTTATCCCTCGCTCTCTCTCTGAAAATCAACAAACCTATCTTCAGGTGAGGATTTAAAAAATAAGAAAGAACTCATCGACACCAATAACAATGTGGTCATTATGGGGGGAGGGGAGTGCATGGCGGTGGCAGAGGGTATTAGGGGCTAAATGGTCATGGAAAAATACGGTAAAATAAAAAATATATAAAAAGGATTGATTGAATGAAAAATTATCTATTAAGTCAATATTAAAATGCAAGGCTTTTTTTCATTAATTTAACTTGTTTGAACATTAAACCGGATTCCATCCACTGTTAGGCATTCAAGGAAGCCTGGGGCTTGCTACTGAGCAAGAAAGACTTTGGAGCCTAAATTTTCAACATCTAACCATGAAAATACTTACATATATTTGAAACTTCCCTTTTAGGCTGATTTTTCTCAGGAATCCTTTGAATATTTGTTCCAGTAGATGTGCAATACTATTTGTAGAAGTAAAAGATTAAAAAGTACCCATCCACTCATACTGAGAACATCATTAAATTTATAATACATCATAAAATAGAATTCTACATAGCGTTTAAACAGTAGAATAGATTCATAGCATATGTTTAAATATTGATCTTAAAACAAAATTGGGTTGACTGCGGAAGTAGGAGTTGGGCAGGGCAAAGGTAAGCCATGGGAAAATTTGGGGACAATTGTCATTGAACAACAATAAAATAAAATAGTAGGAAAAAAGAATAAAATGAGTTGTCAGGATAGGTGCTTGTGAAACACACAGGCTGAGTGTAAACATGCACAAGCAGCCAATAAGGACTATGTGTACTTTATTATACAGCACAAATAGGAGAACAGAACTTTCCTCTCCGTTGTGGATCACAGCCAGGTTTCCCAGAGACAATTAGATAGCCAGGCGCGCGTCTTCAAGTTCTCCTGTTTCAGGAGAGAAGGCAAGAGTCCTGCCGATTTCTTCACTCGGCTGTCATCAAGAGCCTGCAGGTAAGAGCTGTTTTCACAGATGAGCAACTTGACCTTGCCTGGAAATAGCCAACCGAGGGTCCCCATGCCCGCTGGGCCAGACAGAAGAATATATTTCTGTCTTGCTCTGACGCTGAATTTAACCTGAGCCCAGAGTGTTTTCCTTTTGGTCTCTAGGTCATTCTAATAATTAATTTGACTGACCTGCCGTAGCCCATTCAATACATCATGCTTTAAAATGTTAAAAATTATCTAGACATGTCCAAGTCGGGGGAGAATGCCTGGCTATCTCTAATTAGTATCCAAAGGGAAGTTTAACCTTTTTTAAGGCCAGAAAAACCTTTTGCATTTATATTCAAATGATGAGATTCACACGTGGAGTGAAATGAACAATTCTAAAATAAACCCAAATAATGTTCATTGCAATTATTTTGTTGATTTCGAAAGCATCCCATTTTTACAGAACCATACCTTTTCAGAACATTTCCCAAAGTTGTTATTAACGATCAATTTAACAACTCAGAGTGATAAGAATCTTACCATTTTCACCCTGGAGGTGACCTTCTGAAACTATCAAGGTAGCAGTTCTAATTATTATAAAGCACTTATGACATTACACACACATCTGTTTTCTAATTGCTCTACTCCACAGAGCCCCAGGTAAAATGCCTAAACTTTGCTTGTCATGGAAGTCTTTTAAAAATTATATTTGTCAGAAATCTTAAAGAGAATCTACTCTGTTAAAAGTTCTATAACATGACTCTTTTTTCCTCTCTCTACCCTCACAGCTACTTCTTGAAGATATTCAACTTAACAATGTGCTTGTGAAGCAGTGATTCTCAGAACTATGTACAGCACTTAAACTGAAATCTGAGAACCAGACTGAAGATAATCTAACTTCTCCACCCCTGTCCCAATCTTGGCATGCATGTGGCATGCACATGAGGACACACTCACATACTGTATTTGCTTGTGTTTTTCTTTGCACAAAACAGGAAACAAGTATTTTCTATGTAACTATTAGGCTTTAAAAAGGTTTATGTTGTTTTGGCAGTCAAATTACCATTGCGAGCCCTTAGAGTGTACTTGGTAAGAACTGTTTTTAAACCATATTATTTCCACTCAGTAAGTGTACAGTTTTTAAACTACATGTTCTATTAAATTTCAGGCCTTTGAACAAATTTTACCAACATGTCATATTCAATATATTATTTATTCTGTCTGCCAATTTAGGCCAATGGCATCCTGAATTTGATTTTTAGAAATAAGGAGAGCTCCATTTAACTGATTTCTCTCTTGCTTTGGATTGCGAGGGTCTAAAAATAGTGATCATGAAATAATGTTTATTGTATTATGAACCTTCTGTTAGTCTAGCCCATTCATTACTAGCCTACCTATGAACTTACCTAATTGATTTATGATTGCTCTAGTCTTCAACTATGTGAAATATAATTTCATCACTTAACAATGACAATGCATTTTAATCAGTTCCCTTTTTCTCTGTCCTATTTCTGCTTCTAATTGTTGCACTCCCTCTTGCCAGGTAAAATTTCTCAACCCTCGATTCTGATGACAATACTTACTGACTGAGAAAATCGATCTAGCATTAGAGCCTCACTACTAAGTGTTCTGAGGTACCAAGTATTTTTATCTTATTTCATATCATTCCCTTCAGGACTGGTGATATCTCCTGAATTTAAAGTTTTTAACCATTCTTCTACTGCTGCAGCTGAAAGCAACCTACTTAAACTGTGACAGTGGAAAGGCACCTGAACAAACCACTTTCCTTTACATCAGCACCTGCCTCTTGAGTATTGGCTGTGGTGGGTACAGGCAGCCGGACCTGCATTTGGTTACAAAACCACATGCCCCTTAACACCACTTTTCCCAACTTTCCCTTGGCGTAAGTGAAAACAGCACACCAATTATTGATTACTTTCATTGGAGGAGCTTAGTGATAAGCACTTTATAAGTAAGAAAAATTAAGCTAATAAAAGCTATGAAAAACTTCCATTTAGAAAGCGGTAAAGTCAGGATTTGAACCCAGGTCTCATATATTTTAATCATTGCATTTATATTTGCACCATGGTTTCCTCTAATTTCCTACTGGAATTTGTCATTTACTTGCACCTCCTACCTTTCCAGTAAGTGAAACATGTGAGGTCTGTCCAGAAGGTATCCAGTCACATAATATGAAAAATAAAGACATTTATTGAAGATACAAGATACAAGAAACACTGCACATAGAAAAATGACACCCCTGTCACCTTCAGAGTAGGCACCTTGGAACCTCACACAGTTCTCCCCATTGTCATCAGCTGCCCCATCTTATTTCTTTGAATCTCATCCACAGACTGAAATCTCTTCTCTTTTAAAGGTGATTTTAGTTTGGGAAAAAAAAACAGAAGTTGTAGAGTGCCAAATCTGCACCATAGCGGGGCTGAGTCACCTGGTTGATTTGATGCCTGTCAAAAAAACTCTGCACGTGACATGATGTATGAGCAGGTGTGTTGTGGTTATCCTGATAAGCTGCCAATCATCAGTGGCTCATCGCTGTGGTCTGCTGAATCATCCAAACAGTTTCCGTGGAGAGATGTTCAAGCTTAATGTAAAATTTGATGCAGATTCATTGCTCTATTCACTCAGTCATTTGGAATGTGATGTCCACACAGTACGCGTGCTCACTCAATGCTACCTCCCATCAATGCTATCTACTGCTCCCACTGACTACTACAGTGAAGTCGTCATTGTTCACATAGGCACATTCCAGTCCATTCTCCATGCAAACCATACTTATTATATTAACAATGGCTGGTCTTTCTCAGACAAATCTTGTAGTATATGTCCAATCAATTAGAACTAGTTTATTATCTTTATAGAGACAGTTCATGGAACCATAGCTCTTACATCTTTCCTTTGTTTTTATTTCTTCCTTTTTCTCTACTCCTTTTTCCATCCTTCATCACCTCTTCCTGTCTTCTATCTCAGAGTCCAACATTGGACAAGAAAAGAAAAAAAAAAAAGATTACTTTTAATTTTTTTTTCACCAAAATCAGGAAACAGTTAAGCCACATCTTCTTATTTTATTAATTTTCCTAGAATTATTTTTTTATTTTTAAATTGATCCTGGTAGTGGCATGATTAAACACTGGGCAGTTTCAGAGAGATATCACCAGCTAGTATCAATTTTAATTTGTATTGATCATACAATTGAATGTTCTTTTAGTTTTTGAAATTGTGCCTTTTATCTATTAATTGATAATTTAGCAATAATTTAAAAATGGTAGACTCTTGGTTGCTAACCAGAAATCACTTTTATAAATTCTGTTTTATGAGTGTTTTGGTGTGCCTCAGACATTTTCTTCAGGTATAATAACTGTCTTTTAATCACTTATGTTTCTGAATAATATTTCACCAAGTGTTTTTTTAAAATAAAACTGAAAAACTATAGGAATGATACAAATTATATTTAATACTGTCTAGGTAACAATGTACTGGACTAGTCTGAGGTAAAATATTCATCCAGGTACTCTCTGATATTTTTGTCATTATATGAATTAATTATTTCAATTTCTTTAGAGAATGTTTCTGTGTATTTTTAATTTTTTTAAAATTTGCATGCTATTAAAATGAGTACCAATTCAACATGCAGTTTTTAACTTATATGTTAGGCAAGGTTATTAAGATATATTATATAAATAAGGCTGATTGCTATAGTTAATTTCTATAATTTTAGGGTCCTAAAATTACTTTAAATTGTTTTGTTTAAATGAGTAAAGTGTTTGTAAATAACACTTGCCTTGCAATATTCTGGTACAATAACATAATTTACTGAATAAATATGTAGAATATTTAAATTTCATAATTACAGTTTCACAAGAAAGCAAAACAGGGTGAAAAATAGGAAAATTGTGATATTGGTACTATTCTGAATCACATTTCAGTGAAATTGCCTAATCACAGTCTATTTAAACCATACTTTTAAGTTATATAGTGACTTCCAATATTAGCTGGTTTATCATTTCTTCATTTTAATGTTTCTAATTAACTTAAAATATAAATTCAGAAGTATTGTTTATAGTAAGATATATCACTTTAATAATTGTGGACTATTAACACATTTACTCAAACTGCCTAAAAATTTCAGGGAAAGTAATAAACTAATAAACAAAATTTTAAAAATTAAAATTAAAATTAAAGCATTGTTATCTAGTTAATATTCTTTCTTTTCTTTGTTGAAATGTGACAAATGTACAAGAATTGGGTGATTCAGAAATTATAATGTGATAATACCATATTTCATGAATATAAGATTACAATAAGGTATTTTTCCTCAAACTCAATTGTTGTTCTTTCTTTTCATGTTGAATATATATCTATATTCATAGATTAAAATTAATAAAACATATTATATCTTTTCACTTTTTTTATGACATATTAGAGAATTGTGTTCTTTGTCACCCAGATTATTGTTCTAATTATAATATAATTTGCTTGCTTGTTCATAACATACTATTAGAGAACTGATTCAGTCATTCAGATTATTGTTTTTATTACAACATGATTTGCTTAATTATCTCTCCACTAACATTTTATACTGGATTTATTAATAGTTAATTACACATATCTTTGTACACAATAATTATACTGTGATGATTCTGTAAATATTACAATAGAGTAATTTGCTAACAGTGAGATTTCTAAGGTATATTTATAAGGTATTTAAAATTTTGTTTTTGCTGTTAGAAGTTTTGAAATACTGTATACTTCTGAATAAGAGGGTTGAGAGATACTACCCACAACCTTGACAAAATAGGTAATGGAGTTATTTGATCAGCATCTCTTTAATCAGATGAAATAAACCAATTGCACTTTAGGTTGTAGTAACTTTTGAGCTTTACATTGAATTAACTTTTTATGATCTCTTTATAAAACACACAAATTAGCTTTTGCTAATCTTAATTTAGTTAAATATATATTCTCGGGTTATTTTTTTTTATTTTAAGATTTTATTTATTATTTGTAGATAGAGGGGAAGGGAGAGGCAGAGAAAGAGAGAGAGATCAATGTATGGTTGCCTTTCACCTGCCTCCAGCTACGGACCTGGCTGGAGACCTGGCTTGCAACCTGGTTATGTGCTCTGGCTGGGAATCAAACCAGTGACCTTTGGGTTTCCAGGCTGGTGCCTTATACATTGTGCTGTCAGCCAGGGCCCTTCAAGTTATTTTTTTAAGCTTGTCTTTTCGGAATCCTGGAGCCAATTTCAGTGTGTGTGTGTGTGTGTGTGTGTGTGTGTGTGTGTATGTAGGAATTCCCACACAAACAAGCACTTCTAGGACACTAGCAGGGAGTCCTACCATTTATTTCATCTGACACTACCTACCAGCAGATAGTGTTGGATTCTACTTGAAAAGGACTGCCCTCCGCTCAGCATCAATTGAAAACCCATGTTGCCTGTACTCTGAACAATCGGCTATAAACCAGAGATTACCTTCATGCTCTCCTTGGTAATTTGCTAAAAACCTGTTTACTTATCAGATTATGGATTAACTGCAAAGCATGTTAAAAGCTAGGAATTGGCAGCTACATGAAGAGATACAGGGGGCGAAGGTCAGAACAAAGAATCTTTTGTCTTTATAAAGCTTGGGGCCTGGCATAGTGGCATGTGGAAGTGGTATGTGGAAGTCCCTGACCCCAAAGCTCCCAGAAATCTCCACCTTTGGAGATATTATGGAGGTTTCATCACCTAGGCAAAAGTGATTAACTCATAGGCCATTGCTGATGGATTAAACCTCTAGCCCCTCCTTTTTTTTGGAAATTATGAGGTTGGATTGAAAGTTGTGGTTGGTTCCATAACCAGCTCTCATTCGTTATGTGCTTTCTAAAAGTTACCTTCATTAATACATACCTACTTGCAGTATAAAGGCTTTATTCTGAAAAAACGAGACAACCATTTAACCTGTGTAGCTGTGAGGCATTTTCAGAAACAAAAGAAAAAAGAGACAGTATAATAACAAACATTTTGTGACTTAATGGTTAGCATAAGCAGCACAATTTTGAATTCATTGTCCTGTTTTTAACAAGTTTAATCATGGAACATTAAAAGACAAACAAGCAACAACAAAGAGCTTATTCAATAAAATACCTCTAGAATACCGTTAAGCACCTTTGACTTATTAATGATCTATGCAAAAGTTCTGCATCAGATAAAACACTAAAAATACTGATTTACTGATCATTTAAAAACTTCCTCATTTTCCTGACCCAACAATCTAGTGCCCTTCAATAAGCAATGAGTGTGCTCTTAAATATTACTTTATTGGATGTTTTCAGAATTACACATCAGCAAATATTTGGCTCCACAGAACACTTACCACTTCCACCATTTTTGCCCATTTTGGGGTCTCTTTGGTTGCCGTAGACAGAGCATGGGCAGCCAGTATCCAGAGGTGCCCAGCAGCCTCCACACACTCTTCTGGATGTGTGGGTGTGGTGTCCAGCATCAAGATGCCAGATGAGGGCTGGGGTGTCACCAGGGTGCCTGCCAGTGGGTCCTGCAGTAGCACCCACTACCCTGACCCATAGGCAGTCAGGAAGCATGGGGGAATCTTACCCCCTCATTGCCTCATTGGCCTAGATGACACAGGGGAGGTTCTTACCCTGATCATGACAGAAGCTAGAAACATGAATAGACACAGCCCAAGGATGCCCAAAACTAGAAAAATAATTATATAAAAAAAAAAACAAAACAAAAAAAAACCTCCCTTTCCTATACCAATGAGAACTGTGAGCTTGAACAGGAAGAGGAGATGGTCTTTAAGAGGAGAGATCACCATTCCCCTAGGTCATGGCCCCTGAATAAACTTCTTTCCTTTTATGCCAGCACCTCTCCCATGAGTCTGTCTTTGTAACAGGCAGCTGAACCTGCATTTTCAGTTACACTTTGTGACCTAGTGTTTTCCTCATTCAAAGAGGTATTTTATTGTTCTTTATTACTAGCAAGAATTTTATTCAAAATAAGCCATTAATTAAATGCTTTTCTAGTGACTGTACATAAGTAAAAACACAATCTCAAAAACAAAACAAAGCAAAACACAATCTCATAAATTTACTCATGTGTGTATATATCATCATGATTTCTGGGATAATGCAATATTATTATTCAATCTTTCCTAACATTTCTTCATTCTATTGTAAAACCACAGGGTGCTCTTTCATATAACTGTGTGTGTATACACATGCATACACAAAAATACACTATATGTATTTTTCATACACTATATGTGTATGAATACACATGCAAAGTAAATTGACTGTTTCCCCTACTATTGATTTTTTCCTATAGTTCAAAGTAATAAGTGTACAAAACATTGTTACCCAGCCCAGAAATTTTATTTTACCCTGTGATAGAATATTCTCTTTGAAAGAAAACTTCACATCCCATAAATATATCTAGGGTCTCTGAAGACTAGAAAAATCTTATTTAGTTACCAGAAGACATCCATTAACATACCATTTATATACTTTTCTTTATCTTAAATCAAGCTTTGATGTCATATATAATGCATGAAAATTCTGATCATAGGTAAATTGAACACTTTATTTTAGTTCTATTTTAGTTTAGTGCTTTAAATTTTATTAAGAAACCAAATAGCCCTTTCAATTTCATGCAGATGGTTGGAAAACTCATTTCTTTGCCATTGCAGGACTGAAGCCACCCTCTTTGTGCTCTGTGCCGAGATGGCTCTCAGCTTCTAAAGGGCATCCCTCTCCACTGGTGGTTCACAGCATGGATGTTTGCTTTCTTCCAGGCCAGCTGGAGTTTGTCTATCTGATTTCCATTTTTTCCTCTAGCCAGATAAAACACTCTGACATTAAAGGACTTATGTAATTTGATGAGGCCAACCCAGATAAGCTTTCTACCCTGAGACCAACTGTGCCCTATAACATAACCTAATCATGGAGTAGAATTCATCAATTTTACAGATCTGGGGATTATGTAGGACATAGACACCAGGAGGACAGAAATCTTGAGAGACAGCCTGTATGCTACCAGGCACCAATGGCAGAATGGTAATGGAGATGGGAGAAATGATCTTGCCAAAGTTTTATCTCTAAAAATTGCAACATGTCTGAAGAACTTTGAAAGGATATCGCTACCTAAACAACTGAAAGTTGAAAATGTCTGTTAATACAAATATGAAGTGGGAGGAATACCACCTATTCTCCAGTTTCGTACTTGATTCAATGGTACCTTTGTAGTAACAGAACCAGTGGCAGATATTTTATCAAAGTATCAATCATGCTCATTTCAATAATGGGTGCTCATTTGTGCCATAAACCACTGTTGTAACGCATGGGACATTCAGATAAAATCAATCTTTGTCATGTAAAGGCATTTTTAATTTCATCTTTTACTTAAAGCAGTCAGCAGTTGCTACTCTGCAAGGCACATGCATTCTGGAACCTATTACATTTCACTTCTTCTTACATACTAGGCAGTTCTTTCATGAGCCCATTATTGTCTTGTGACCTTCACTAAGTATATCCAGTAGCAACCAATGCACACTATTAACCTGCTTTCTGTAGTTAGAAATGCAATGGGGTTTGGATAAGCGCACCAAGTGAACATAAGCAACAAGAAAACTAATATTTTCCCTCACATAATGTATATCAGTTTCTCATACATACAAACTCGATGTTAAGTCAGTTACCCCATATATCAGATTTTTGCTTATGGCCCAGACACTACTTGAAATTAAATTTACATTCTCACTTTCTACTTCTGCAGGTTCTGCTATCTGTGTTCCACCACCTGGAACATGTGGCCTTCAAGAATGCTACAGAAGGAAGAGAGGAGGAGAGAGAAGGCACACTGCCATCTTAAGTGCTGGTCTAATGCAAAGGATCTAGAACAGGACAAAAACCTCACATTGCCACTTAATGTCTCTGCCATGGACCTCAAAGGAACAAATTGTAAAAAAGAAGAAACAATTAAAACTAGGGAAAGCAGAAGACCATGAAGACTTGAGATAAAAGCATAATCAAACATGAGCCATTGAGAAGTTTTTCTGTTTGATTTAACCAATGACAGACACCAAGTCCCATTGTCTTTTTGGAAGAATAACCATGAGGTTCTAAATTCCTATATTTCTTGGTGAATAAATGGATTTAGTTATTTTTTCCTACTGTTTTTTTTTTTTTTTTTGATCAAGTAGACCCACTAGTCTGTGGAAATGCTCTTATAACAATGTACAAATTTTATACTGTTAGGAAAATTGGTGGGGTTATGTCTTACTTAAATATCTATACCAAATTTTAGGTTCTAAACTTATAGGACTCTAATTTCAAACCTTTAGAGTTTTTGTACACATGATTCTCAAATCATAACCCTCTCAATGTTATGAAATTTTGTTTTAAAGGTGTCTATTACAGCACCTCCCCAATGATAGTGAATTAACTTATTGGTATGAAAACTACGTATTAAAAGCAATACCATGAATTAATTCATACACAAATTTTAGGACAATTGTTTTGATATTACTGAGTCTTACTGAGTCAAGGCTATGTAAGTCATGACTAGAGCTGGTGGGAGTGTATATTGTCATAGCAACTTTGGGAGTAGGTTTAACACTAAACATACATATGACATATATCATACATATTGCACTCCTAGGCATAATCTGAACAGAAATGTAAATGTATATGTTACAAAAGAAAAGCCCAAATTTTTGTATTACTTACAGCTGTGCAGACTCTGGATAATATGATTTTCTATCAGTAAAGGACTAATAATTAACTGTTGTATTCTTTAATAAAACACTTCTACAGTAGCAATTTCAAGTAGTGAGATGGAAGAATTTTTAAAACATGCAATACCTGGCTATTATTTCAGGGCCACTGACCTGCTTTCCCTTAGATTGCCCAGAGAAAAGAGACAATGTCCAACACAACAATACCCATCCAGTGTGAAAGCCATCTGTCTTGACATATAAACATATAGGTCATATAATGGAGTTACATCTTGTTGGTCACATCGTGCAATAAGTTTTTGTCTGATTCATTAATTCTTAGTACCAGAAAACCTTATATGCAGACATAGGCACCAATTTTTGAAAAGTCACTTTGGAGTTAAAAGGGTGGGTGATACTATTATTATTATTTCTTTTAGTAAGTTGATCTAAATTATACCTATTTTTAATGCCAGATCAGCCAAAACTATAATACACTTTTTGATGTGTCACAGATTTTAGTAATTATTTTATGTGTGGCATGAGATGAAAAAGTCTGAAATCTCTGTTCTAAACAAGTGAAAATGAATTAAATACTGTTACAATCATATTCAGGACTATATCTTAAACATTTAATTTGAGAAAAAGTAGCCAGATATAAATCATTGTTCAAAGTCAGGTAGACATAATCTATGGCTGTATAAATCTGATAGGAGTTACTTTTTGGGGAAGGTGTTTGGTTGGAAGAGGAGGAATATTTTTAAGTTATTCCATTTCTTGACATTGGTTGTAGTTCATGTTCTGAAAGTTTATTGAGTGTATACTTTTATTTATGTATTTTTCAGGATGTGGTTTGTATTTAACTGTAATTACGGTGTGAGGATATAAAACAAAATGAAGGCTTAAAATGAGAGTATCTGCTTAAATTATTGATTTTCTCAGAGATGAAAACTTATTTTAAGGTCATTGTTATTATGAAATTTAAGCAAGTTTCTAATCTTCTTTTTTCTTCAATGAAAATATGACTTATAATCTGCAACTTGCAGATACACGAAAATATAAAATTAGATTATATTATCTATGAGGCAGAGCTTGGTGTATTAATTATCTGCTTTTAGGGAAGGTCATAACTCATCACTGTCATAGTCCCACCTCAAATCACTCTTAACAAAAATAGAAATACTTTTTGGAGTAGATGAAATTCAAGGCTATGAATTGGGTCACTATACCATGGGGCTTGAACTTGAGATGTGACATTTATGAGTCCTTGTTAAAGTGTACTTTCTTTTGCTCCCTTGTTCCCCAATGGATGTGCTGTTAAAAAAAAAAAAAAACAAAAAACAAAAAACCATACCTCGTATTTCTTGAAAGCTCTTCTTATTTAGAATACCTGCAGTGGTTAGATTAGGTCAGCTATTCGAAGGTGAGTCATTGAGCACATGTCAGTTTGCAAATAATATTGCAGTTCCTGTCACATTGATGTGGTGCTACTGGCAAAAGGAGACCTTCAACTCAGCCCAATCTGGCACAGCAGGGATTTAGAGTGCATTTTAAGGGCAGAATAAAAAGAATATTGCTTTGATGTGCTTATCTGTGAATGTGTGTATATTTTTTGAGAACTGAACTCATGGGGAGGAGGTGGTATCATAACATTTTGATATTATGGTCATGAATCTGATCAAGTACCCTAACCCAATAAGGACTTATGTATTATATGGTTATCTTTTTTTGATAGACATACATTCATACATGTTTATCATAAAACAGAAAAGCATGGTACATATTTACAAAATGTATTTCATTTTATTTTAGAGTATTTGTTTTCAAGTTGTTTTCAGGTCCTGAATCACTGAGCAGTATGTCCCAAGTGAGCTGGGAATTAAGAAGCTCAACTGGAGGATTCCTTTCTTCCCTTAATCCAGCCAACAAAATAATTACACATATATACATTTTTATCTTATATTTCTATAGGTGTTGTTCTGGTAAAAAGTGTACTAATAACACCAAAATTTGAGGTACTATTTTGAAACCACTTTTTTCTAAATAATGTTTGACATGTTTAAATATTACCTAGATAATTTAATATGCTTTCAATGCTATAGACCATAGTTAAAACCTTATATATAAATCAGGAAATAATTGTAATACATTTAATTTAAAGTAGATGCTTATGACATTTTATGTACCTGGCTTTATCAAATATTCTAATCCTAACACCCTATGATTTATTAAAATTATTTTCATAGTTCATCAACAAGAAAATGTTCTGGCCATGTAAGTATGTGTAGAGAGCTTGATGGCTCATAAATTTGAAGAAGAAGGCTCAAAGCTTGTTTATTTGTAAATAGAATACATTATCCATTTAAATTTTTCTGGGAACATTCTACTCAAAAAGAAAGGCAGACTTTGATCTAGTAGATAACTATATTATTATTTTTTTAATTACTCTTCTCTATTGCTGTGCCCATCTTCTTTCCTCTAAATATTTGTTCCCTTAAATGGGCTTATCGTTTGAGAAGAGTTAGTATCACCCAACCTTGACCATTTGTTTATGCTACAAACTCTTCATTAAAAAACAAAACAAAACACACTTATTAGTAGGAAAGTTGCAGTGTCAGAGATCAAGAACAAAACAGTTGATGGCTAGCAGTGAAGTTCTAAAAAGAAGTCAGCAGATAAAAATGATTATTGCAGTATTTGAAAATTCAGTAGGTAATATAAAAGAATACCTATATGTTATGTAAAGTGTTATCAGAAAGCAATTTGCAACTAGAAAACTGCTGAACCCTTGTTTAAAAAAGAAAAAGAAAAGTTGCCTGCACCAATGGGCCTTCATGGAGAAGTAGGCTTGTTTCCTGGGTTCACATCAGGGGTACCCTGGCATGATAGTGTAGTATCATAATATTAAGCAGCCATAGTCCTTCAGAGACATATTTTTACCTGAGGCAGAACAACTCAATGATAACTTTTACTCCCAATTGCTCAGAGATTTTCACATTTTCCAAATTGATTAGTAAGATGTATTGGTTTATTCAGCAAATATGTATTGAATTGTTTCAAGTTTCAAAGATTAGGGATGGAATAGTGAGCAAACAGAAGGAAGAACCTAGACAACATGAGGTAAAATTAACATAAAAGCAATAACAAGATATTGATCTTTGTGAATGCAAGAAATATTTGAAGTAAGATTACACACACTCAGAACCTGAAAATTCAGTGCTTACTTGAAGAGACTAGCTGATATTTTTTTGATTTGTTATTTTACAATTTATACCCAGGATTAATTTTCTTTTGCATTTATATACAAGAAAGGCAGAGGTGGGAGTGAATATAGCTAGCAGTTTTACAAACACCATTTTAATTGCTCTCTATGTCCTACTCCCTTTTAGATTTTTCATAGGATAACATTTCTTGTGGGAACGATTTATTTTATATCTTGGTAGTGCTATTTGGAGGTTATAGCAATAGTTCTTAAATCTGAACGTAAAAATATGTTACAGAACTTACTGGAATGCAAATTCTTATCCTTATCAACAAAGATTCTGAAACAATAAGGTTTCAGTCTGAGGCCAAAGAATGCCTGTGTTTAGCAGTCATTGAAGATAATTCTAAATACAATGATTTCTACACTGTTACACTCAGATAATCATTATATGACGTTTAGGAACAGCCTTATGAGTTCTATACAGTTCCATATTAGAATTTGAAGTTCAAAACTTAGCAGGTAATAAGAGTTTGATATTGCTTTACTTCTCCTCTCTCTCCCTCTCCCTCCCTCCCTCCTTTCCTTCCCCTCCTCCTTCCCTTCCTTTTCTCTATCCTTCCTTCCTTTCTCCTTCCCTCCCCCCCTCCCCCCCTCTCCCTCCCCCTCCCTTCTTTCCTTCCTTCCCTCCTTCCTTCCCTACTTCCTTTCTTCCTTTCCATAATGCCTGTAGTACCCATATTTGGTGTTGTTTTAGAAACAATTGTAATTAATCTTGTTTTTCCAGCACAATGTAATGGTAAAGTCAATAAACTGTCAGTATCACTAGGATTGGATTATTTCTCGTTGGAAGGATTTATTGCTCTTGTTGTTCCTTTTTTCACTGGCAGAAACCAAGAAATTGACATTTGGAAGTGAAGCAACTCAGATGAGACAACTTCCATGTAGAAATCACACTATTGCCATTGAACATCTTGTGTTTAGCAACCTGGCATGATATCCATTTCTCCAAGCCAAAGAGGATATTTTTAAGACTTAAAATAGTAAAAGAATAGCCAGCCTGCAAACCTGATGGTTTGATTCCCTAGATTGCAAGCCAGGTCTCCAGCCAGGTCCGTAGCTGGAGGCAGGTGAAAGGCAACCATACATTGATGTCTCTCTCCCTCTCTGCCTCTATTGATTCCCCTCTCTCTAAAAATAGTAAATTAAAAAAAAATCTTTAAAAAAAGTAAAAAATTATTTATCCTTCTTTTTTCTCTTTGTTTTTCTTTTCCTTTTTCCTTCCTACTTTTACTTCTCTGTCTCTCCCTGTCTCTGTCTCTCTCTCTCTCTCTCTCTCTCTTTCTCCCTGTTTTTTCTTTTATAAAATCAGCTGTACCAGATTTTCTATCACTCTGTGGCTATTCCCTCATATTTGCAAATAAACAATAAAATAAATGAGTAGATGACCCCATTGTATATACTTGAATTAAACAGGTTATCCAAAGCAGTGATTTTCAACCTTTATCATCTCATGACACATATAATGTAATTACTAAACTTCTTCACCACACTAAAAAAATTATTTTTTGTTGATCTGACAAAAACATAGGTATAATTTTAACTTATTCACATTGAATGGCTATTATTGTATTGGCTGTTGTCATTTTTTTTTATTTTTTTATTTGACAGTCTAAGGGAAATAAGATCAGTGCCCCTGATTAAATAGTCAGGTACTGTATATTTTAAAAAACTCTTGAGGTACACAAGTTGTAATGGAATATGTCATTGAAAATACATTTTTTTTATTGTATACAACTGTCCTGGGTTGAATATTGTCCCTTAAAAATATTATGTCCACTGCAACCTGTAAATTAGATATTATTTGAAGATAGAGTTTCTGCATGTATAATCAAGATGAGGTCATATTGGATTAGAACATGACCTAAATCCATTCTGACTGGTTTCCTATCAAAAGGAAGGAAATCTGAAATCTGAACACATAAACACACACACACAAATGAGCTTGTGAAATGGAGGCAGAAATTGAAGTGTTAAAACTAGAAGCCAAAAAATGCCAATCATTGTCAGTTAGTTACCAGAAGTTAAAGAAGAATTATGGAAAATATTATTCCATGCATTCTCAGAGACAGTATGACATTTGCTTATGCCTTGATATTGTATTTCTAACTTACAAAACTATGATAGAAAATTTTCTTTTTTTATAAGCCACCCAGTTTGCAGTACCTCGCTACAACAGACTAGAAAGGAGCCTAATACAATGACCAAAGACTTTAGAAAAATAAACATAAAGGAATGATTATATTCTTGATTCAAATATCTCTTGTTTAAGTAATCAAATATGTATTTATTTAAATACTTCCTTTCTATATATGACTTCCTCAGTCTTCACCTCTGGTTCTTAAGATCATTTTTAAGTGTAATATTCATACATACTATGTTTATACAGGTATATGTAAATAGAAATCTTATTTTTGCTTTATATGTAAACTATTTTCTTAATAATTGAAAAAATATTATCTGTAGTATATGTAAACTCCATTCTACACATGGAATCTGAAATAAAAAGCTAATCACATAAGTAAGGGAGAACCAACTATTGTCTTAAGGGGGGTTAGCTGATGAAACCTAATTTCCATAAAAAATCTCAGACCATCATCAATGTGAGATTGGTATGAAAAACAGATCATCATTGACAATCTCAACAAATGTATTTAGCTCTTTTTATATTAGCATGTCATTACTTAAACATTTTAATTATAAGAATACTAGAATTTCTCACTAGAAAATCAAGCCACAGTTTAATAGAATTTAACAGACAAAAAGTTCAGAAATGCAATAGGTATGAGATTAGAGTAAGCATTTGTCTGAAACAGTTTCTGCAGCTCACACGGGGCTCCAAGGGTAGTACAGTGTGTACTAATTTAAATTATGTTGGAAGCCAGTTATTTAGAACCTGTTGATGATAGTGCCCCTTTGTGGGATTTGAAATACTGTAGAATAATTGGCACTGCATTCTATCCACATGGCTTCCTACTTAAGGATTAATTGCTAGCATTTTGCCTAGTCCTTATGTGCATTATGGTCTAAACTTAAGGACATTTTATAATTAAGGGAAATTACCAGTGCTTTGACCAGCAGAGTAAATGCAAACTTGTATTAACAATCCTGTAAACACCTGTGTGTGTACATAAAATTACAATGTCCTAAAACTCAATGTCAAGTTTTAATCCTAGAATAATGATTCTCTGAAGCTAATGCTTATTCAAGGAGAACACAACTGTGTTAATGTAATAGGCAATGAGTAAATAGCTCTATCACTTCCAGGAACTGTTTTTCCTCTATGTGATAAAGAACAATATTCAGTTATTCTTGAAACAAACTAGGTAATTTTGAAAGTTTCTATGAATGTCAATATGCTCTCTAGCTAGTCTTAATTTCCCAGTTATCTGTGAATGATAATATCTAAGCTATATTTCCATCCAAGCAGTTTATTTTTTATTAAAATGATTTATTTTTTGAGGTATCATTTGTATACAGTGTCACACAAATCTTAGGTATGAAAAGCTATGTATGCACATATTTGTACACCAGTGTAACTCATGCCCCTATCAAGATGAAGGATATTTGTGTCACTCACAAACATCCCTTGTGCACCTTCCTAGTCAATCATCATCCACTTTGTCCTTCCTTACTTTCCCATTCTTATTCTTACACTTTTTACTACTGACTGAATAGCCCTTTGCTGGAACATCATAAAAAGAATCATAAAATGTACTTTTTTGTTTTTTGGTAGGGGCAGGTCTGGCCTTTTTAATTCCACATACTCGTTTTTGAAGTTAATTCATGCTGCTGTACACATTCCTAGTTCATTCTTTGATTGCTAAGCAGTAACCTTTTATATGATTACACCTGAATTTTCCTATACAATTCATGCCAATGGACATGTAGATGTTTTCAGATTAGAGCTATTATGAATAAATTAGCATTGAACTATTTTTTGCTTGTGTATATGCACATAATTGCACTCACATGTATGATTTAATGTTTATGGGAAAATACCTAGACATGGAATTTCTGGGGTAGAGACTGAGTATGATTTTCTGAAAAAAAAAAAAAAAAATGTCAGTGCAACATCAAAAGTGGCTGTGCATTTTGATGTTGCACTCTTCCATCAGAAATTAATATTTTTATTTCCTCCATATTTACTAACATCTCTTGTCATATTTTTATGGTTTTCTTAAAATTATTTATTTTTTAAAAAGATAACAGCAGTGCTATTTACAGTAGCCACATGCTGGAAACATCCTGAGTGCCCATCACTGGATGAATGGATTAAAAAACTGGTGCATTTACACAATGGAATACTATGCAGCAGAAAGAAAGAAGGAACTCCCAGCCTCCCCAATAGCATAGATGGAACTGGAGACTATTATGCTTAGTGAAATAAGCCAGGCAGTGAAAGACAAATGCCATATGATCTCACCTAATACAGGAAACTAATGAACAAAACAAATAAGCAAAATAGAACCAGAGGCATGGAAACAAGGAGCAGACTGACAATGTCCAGAGCAGGGTGGGGAGAGGGAGAAAGGGAGGAAGAAGAGGAAAGGTTTAGTCAAGGAACTAGTATAAATGACCCCTGCACATGAACAACAAGGTGGGAATTAACTATGGGAGAGGGAATGGGGTGGATGGGGCAGGGGAGAGCAATGGGGAAATGGGACAACTATAATACAACAAGAATAAATTAATTTAAAATAACATCACAAAAGGAAGGTATTAAAACTGGAGTTTTAAAAAATTTACCATTCTGGCCAGTGTGTAGTGTTATGGTATCCCATTGTAGTTTCCATTTCTACCTCCTTAATGCCTACTGATAAAGCACTTTTAGATGTACATGGATTAACTACCCCCTTATCCTATTCTAAAATAGCCATCATATCTTTCTTATGTTTCACCCATTGCTATAGAAAGCAGTATATTGTTGAGTCTTGTTTTAAAATATGCAGTTTAAAATTTGTCTTTTAATTGTGTTGGATTATATACAGTGTGATTAATGGTAAGGTTATAGTTATGGCTAATCATGCTATTTGTTTTCTATCTGTCCCTTCTGTTTTTGGTGACTTTTTTTCCTCTTTTCTTGCATATTTTTAATGTATTTTATGTTAGTTTAGTATTTTCCATATTGAATTATTAAATACCTCTTAGTTGTATTTTTTAAGATTTTACTTATTTATTTTTAGAGCGAGAGAAAAAGATGGAGAAACAGAGGAAGAGAAATATCAATGCGTGAGAGAAACATTTAATGGTTAGCTCTCACACACGGCCCAACTGTGGATGGGCCCGCAATCCAGGCAGTGCCCTGACCTAGAATCCAACTGGTGACCGTTCACTTTTCAGAACATCGCTCAACCAACTGATCCCCTAACTATGTAACTCATTAAACATATGGATACATTTTATTAAAAGTATTTTCACTTTCTACTATGGATGTATAACAGATATTTAAGGAGGCTTTGGTAAAGGATGTGAACACATCTAACAAATGTTCAACATATTTTTGAATGAAATAAAAAAGAATCCTGGGAGGTCTAAATGGTTTCTTTAATTTGATTAAGGTAAGTTTTTTTGTATTCTGTATGAAATTATAAAGTACTATTGGGAGTAAACATTTTGAAATATTTTAAAAATATGATAGAAGAATTATGAGATATGATTATTGAATGGTGACTGAATTCCATCTCTAATTGGGCTAGTTGCCATTCTGTGTTCATATGGAAAAGGGACAAAAATTAGTTAGAAAAGAACAATATTTCAAGATAAATATTAGCTAAATTACATACAAAGAATGGTTTTACTGATTAAACTTGTATTTGAATAATATCCATACTTCTAAATAGTGAATAATTTCTTTTGACTTTTAAAGAAAGGCATGCCATTTTATTGTGTCATTTTTTAGTAGTTTTATTTCTGTTGCTTCTCTAAATTAAGACTACTTTTTATATCAATAGCATATCAAATTATCTTAGTTTTCATATTATGCAAAATTCTAGAATTTATTATTCTAGTTGTGTTTTGATGCAATATTTGCTTGTCAAAATAAGAATCAATAACATTCTATATACCATAAAACCTTCAGATACACAAATTAAGACATTTTTCTAGAACAGAGGCTATATATCCTCATTTAGTTATTTACATATTTAAGAAGAATAGAATAGTCTTCATATAGTAGCCATGCTATATACACCACTAACTGACAGATATTTAGGTACATTCTTTGTGAAAATCAAGTCTGTGTTTATCTAAATCAAGATTAATCTTCAAACAGTAATTTAAAATTGTAACAACAATAGCAACTATCCAAACTTTTTAATTTTAAGAAGAAAAGATTTGAGGCAACAGTACAGATGTTAGAGGAGACACATAGCATTAATAATAAACAAAAGTTTACTGGGCACATAATTACTTGCAGGTGGCTGTCATCTGATTTAATCCTCATAATAGGTGATGTAGGTATTATTGTTGCTTCTGCTTTGAAAGCAAGTTATGGAGGACTGCAGAAGTTAAAATCATGTTAATAGTCACAAAATCAGTAAGAGACATAGCCAGGACTGAAACTCAGTTTGGCCTGACTCCAAATTTTGTAGTCATTGCCACCAGGGAAAATGTTAACTTCAGCAACTTTAGCTTATAAATGATCACACAGGGAGTAGACATTGCCGTATATGCATATTTTACATGGGTCCTAAGATTAGATCGGAATAGAAAAGCATTAATGACAAATTATTTGCTAAAAGTGTGATTACATATGAGATAGCAAATTCAAATAAAATCTACCCACTCAAAGCAGGACAAGTGCTCCAAAAACATTCTGCATCTGTCACTTCTACTTTATAAATCACCAATCCATTTATGTCACAACATTTAACCCTATTTTCTCTCTTCCTTCACACCAGCTTTGAAAAATACTTTCTGTAACTCTTCAAAATGAAGAGAATGTGCCCCATGACACAGACATATTTTTCTTCTTGTTTATGCCATAACTCCACCTGCTCATGACTAAAATGTCAAGTTGTCTTGATTTAAGAGTTGTGTTTTCCAATTTCAAGTTAGAAACTTGTAATTCATGAGTTTTTATTTTTTTTTAATACAAACTCTAAAATTTCTAAGCCTATGCAATAGGTGCACTTTGCATTATTTTCCAGTTGTAGGTAATTAAAAAGTTTTTTCAAAAAAAGTATCTAAATCTTAGTAAAGAATTTTATCACCATTTTTCTTTCTATCCCATTTAAGGTTTTCACCTGGTTCCTCCATTAACCAAGGAGGTGCAGCACCTGATGGTCAGGGTTACAGTTAGGATTACAGAGTTGGGGACCGTTGTTGATCTGTAAGAAAATGCAAGTTTGAGATGCTTGAAACTTGTGAGTGGCCAAAGCTAAATTTTTGAATGATGTGACACTTGTATTAGGGTTCTCCAGAGAACAGAATTAATAGGACATATATACAAAAAATAAATAAATAAATAACTAAGAGAGAGAGAGAGAGAGAGAGAGAGAGAGAGAGAGAGAGAGAGAGATTTATAAGAAAGAATTGGTTCATGCAGTGAGGTCGTTGAGAAGTTCCATGATCTACTTACTGTCATCTATCTGCTGATGGAGAAAAGTCCCTGGTGTCATTCCAGCCCAAATCTAAAGGCCTGACCCAGGGCAGCTGCTGGCATAATTCCAGCTAAAGGACAGGAAAAACTGACGTGATGTCCCAGCTCAAGCCAGCAGAGTGGAAGCAAAAGTGGGCACATTTCTCTTCCCCACACTTTTTGTGTTGTTTCAGCCCTCAGTGAGCTGGCTGACGCCCCTCACACTGGGAAGGGCACCCACTTGACAGAGTCCACTGCCTCAAATGCTAATCTCACCTGGAAACATCCTCTTAGACATATCGAGGAATAATGTTTAACCAGGGGCACCCTTGGATCATTCAAGTTGACACACAAAATTAATCATTACAACACATGAAAACAATTAAATTATACTAATTAACCAGCTGGAATGGGAGGAAATCATCTACTGGAAAATAGAGATTAAACAAAGTTCCAGCAAAGTTCTCCATAGGGGATAATTTGAATTTTAGGGCACAATAGATAAGTGAATGAATGCTGCACAAAACAATATGATTTTTCTGGAAACTACAGGAAACCTAGTGAGCTGGTTCATGAAATGTTAGTCAGGTAGGAAGGATAAAGATGAGTTTTGCTGTATGGGCAGGATCTATATTATGGAGTATCCTCAGTGTCTTCTGTGAAAAGGTTGACCTTTATCCTATAGTTGATGGTTAGTTGTTTAAGGGAGTGACAAGGGAGTGTCCCATATATCTTTCATAGGACAACAATGGAGAAAAACAAAGCAATTAGGATTCAAGAAATGCTGGGGCCCTAGATACATGGAGGGTATTGCGGGAAGACTATGAAGGCAAATGTAATTGATAAATTCCTAAAATAAGGTAATTATAATGTCATTGCCAGGATAATGAATTCTGTAATAGCCTGTCTAATTGGAACACACACAAATATTCCAGATAGAAATGACAGCAGGAAGTTGGATATATATATAAAAGAGTCACACCCTATTTACCTGATACAAATGTGAGAGTCTAAAGCATAAGCATTTTTCTTATTTTTACATCTGCTAAGTGTGAAATTCAAGGTGGAACGCCAATGGGAAGAAACAAGGTTGAGCAATGGAGCTTTAAAGAAGTTAGGGATAGGGCCAATGAAGTAGTTTATTCGGTGATCAAAGACAATAAAAATGTCAAATATTTTGGAAGGGAATGACCTTTATTCTCCTGCATTCCCCAATTCATCAGTCACCATCCTTATTTTTAGCAAGCCAGTGGTGATAGCTCACCTCAAGGCTTCACACAGCGGTAAGAATATGTGTTTGTGTGTGGAGTCCTCCCTGAGAAAATGCTTCCGGGTGTATTTTCACTGGGAACATCTAATATAATTTTGGGAAAGTGATTGGTAGTCCCTTATGACAACAAGAGATCCAAATCTTAAAACCACTGCAGGGCTGATAAACATAGAACAAGTATAAAAATACACAACTGGATGTTTTAGTGGACCTTTACATATTTTTCCTATAAAAATCATATAGATCCAAACAGATCCTCTATGTGGCGAGGATAAGTATAAGGATGTGATAGAAGGGGAAACAAAGGGTGGGGAGGGAGGGAGGGAGAGAGAGAGAGAGAGAGAGAGACTGCACAGAAGCAAACCTAATTTAAATCTTTCAACTAGCCATGTTTGACCAGGGTTCTGCTCTGCATACCAAACGCCTCTTGGCTTTAGTGTTAAAACCAGACCAAAGGGGAGCTTTTGGCAGACAACATTGTCTTAGTGGAATCAGGCACTTAGCAACCCTGACGTTGGATGCTGGCATTCTTTGTTTGGAAACAGCAGTGGATTTCACAATGAACTAGTTGATTGCTAATTTAGTGCACTAATGTGGAGAAGCAGGGGGCCCCCATTCTGTACCTGAATCCAGATGTCAATTTGCTACCAAGATAATAAAGATTATTTTCCCTCATTTACGGTTCTACAGAGATTTCAGCATGCATTTCCACAGACTCTTTGATCTAATCTTTCTTAACAAAGATCATGAATGGTCATTATCACTTCTACACATCTTCCCTAGGTCTTCTTAAGCAAGAGAATTTCTCAGCAAACTGCCTCAGACTTCTGCACCAACTGCTCCGTGGGTCTCCAACCTGTAAACCCATGCTACAAACTTGAACTTGCTAGCCTGCATAATCATGTGAGCCAACTCTTTATGATCAATTTTATCGGTACATTATAAACCCTATTATTCAACCTACCCTATTCGTTTTATGTTCTTGCAGAATGCTGACTAAAGCAGAATCTTTTCCCACTCAGTCGAAATTAACATAGAAATTCTTAGTAAATGCACTAAATGCCTTTGTAGCTGTGAAAGTAGGCACGCCTAACATTTCACTACTTGCAGGGAGTCAGCACAGACGAATGCCACAAGTGCTTGGTGAGACATGGCCCTGCCCAGCCCGGGGAGCAGGGAAATGTGGAGATGCTGCAGGGACCACTGTCCTAGGCAGCAACCCAACACATCTGTAAAGGGTCCACTAACCCCTGGGGAGAAGGGAATGGTCGTTGCAGGGAGACCACACCTCTCATAGCACCTGAAGGTTTGACATGAAGAGTGTCATCAGTGGTCCTTGAAAACCCATTTTTCCAAGTAAACAGCACTAGTCCATTTTTTTGTTGGTTTTTGTTTTTTTTTTTAATGTGAAGACCCATGTAGAACAAACAATAGCTGTTATCGGGGTGGAACATGCCCTGTTAACATTCATTTTTATGAACAAACTTGGAGAGAGAGGCATTTTACAAGTATAATGAAAGAACTTAAATCCTTAAAGAAATCCTAATTTCTTAAGAGCTGTACAAGATAGTCATTTACAGTCTGAAGTACTTATAAACTACAATTTCTCTTTTACTTATTTATCTCTTTTCTTCAACTTTGAATGCTACTAACTAGATATATTAAATTGTATCATCTGCAGGTTTTTTTTTAAAGAATTTATTTCTTTCTTTTTAGAGAGAGGGAAAAGGAGGGAGAGCAACATTAGTGCGTTGAAAGAAGCATCAATCAGTTGCCTCTTGCATGTGTTGGGGCCTCAACCCAAACGTGTACCCTGACCAGGAATTGAACCAGCGACCTTTCACTTTGTGGGACAATGCCCACCCAACTGAGCCTTGCTAGCCAGAGCTCTTCTGCAGCTTTGCAAATCATTTAACACCAATGGCCACAATATTGAATCTCTAAATGTGAAGACCAAGAGACCGGATTAAGAAAGATTCCCTCGTGATCTGCAGAGGCTGATCTTGCTGATAGGCAAATGCATGGATGTGCTTTACCTGACCACAGCATTTGAGGGGTCTACTTTTTGTCATGTGTTGAGACTTCTGGTGGGGCTGAGAAACAGAAGTCTATACCACTCCCAAGAAGAATAAGCACAAGAGGAAGAAGGTTCGGCTGGCTTCCCTGAGATACTACAATGTAGATGAAAATGCAGACTGTCCTCTTCCTGGCCAGTGCCCTTCAGGTGAATGCCATGCTGGAATTTTCATGACCAACCCCTCTGATAAACATTACTGTGCCCATGTCGTCTGACCTATTGCTTCAACAAGCCAAAAGACCAGTAATTGTATATGGGTTAATAAAAGACATGAACAAGCACTTAAAAAATACATACTTTATGATCCTACTTACTTAGAAAGTACCAATAAATCTCTGATTTGTAATGAGAGAAAGCAAATGTGGTTGCTAGGAGTGGATTGGTAGAGAGTTGAGGGGTTGGGAAGAGGAATTACAAAAGGCAAAATAAAATTTTGAGAGTGATGAATATATTTATTGTCTTGACTATGATGGTTTACGGTTTCATAAGTGCATAAGTGTTGAATTTAGCCATTTGAATACTTAAACATGTGCATTTTTTCTGTCAATTATATGTTAATAAAGCTGTTTATAAAATTTAATTAAAGATTATCTCCTAATATAAAAACACCGTGAGGCACCATTTATATTTCTAAAAACCAGTGTTAACATACGTCCCATGCTGATTGCTGAAGGGACAATTTGGGGGTAAAAAAGAAATCAGCTATGACAGAGGATCCTTAATGTTTCCACTTTAGACATAATAGCTATTTTACTTAATTTCCTCTGATATGCTAATTTTTATATTTAAAAATGTATGAACTAGTAAACTGTCACTCCTTATAATTTGAGTCTTTCAAATAGCCATAATTTTCACAATGTGAGTTTTAGCTAATTGAGTGAGAATTCTCATTTCCCATGATTACAATAAATTAACTCATTAACACAGAGAAGAATGGAATCACAAATATTGTATGCTGTTGTCAATTTGCAATATTAGTATAATCTAGCAATCTTGAGTTACATATTTTTCAATTAGTGTTTAAAGTGGGTCTTTAAATTTTTCTTCTGAAGTTTTCTGCTTTACTCTCTGAGTAACTTAATAGAGAAATGTTTACTGAAGAGAAAGTTGCTAAACAATTAGATAACTAAAATGAGTTTAAAAATGGACATAAAAACAAATGAAAACAAAATCAATTTTTAAGTTGAGCTAAAACATGTAAGTCAATAATGCCACTATAATGAGTCAAAAAAGAAGGAAGGAAGGAAGGAAGGAAAGAAAGAAAAAGAAAAAAAGAATACCAAACAATGGAACTAATAAAATTTAAGGGTGAATTTCTTGCCAAATTCTAAACAAAATAAATGAGTTCATTTTTTAATTCACTTTGAACTTTCTAATTTACCCTAAACTTTTCAATTTATGATTAAGGAAAGCCTGTGTCAGTTCACTCTGAAGTGACCATACCCTTTGTCTGTTACAACATCAGGTGCCATCACTTAACATCTGCTGTAATTAGCCTCTTTATCTAGAAAAAGGCCAGTTTCCGGTCTACATGCTCTTTACTGAATATGTTGGGCAGACCTCGTTTATTCAAATTATTTGTCAAAAAAGACAAAGAATTCAGTAGACCTTAGATAATACAGTAACACCACAACTCAGTTTTTGTTTTAAAACCTCCTTTATCATTGGAACAAATAAAAAAGAATGCAGTTTTTCTTCATTTTCAATTCTGTTCTTGAAATATTTCTGGCCCTCATTCAAATAGTCAGAAGCAAATGTATTGAATGAACCTAAGCTGTACAAAATGTCATTACCTTTGTTTTCCATGTGCTTGGGTTGACACTTTGTTATCAACAGTTTGCATATCTGGAGACAGAAAAGTTGAGAAATTAATATTGTGGACATGAACGGAGATGATGCCAAAACAACAATTTAGACAAAGCTTTTACATGCATAATTCCCATTTTACTATAAAAATAGTTCATAGGGTATATTTATACATAAATCCACTCTTCACTCCCAAAACATGCTGCTATGTCTAGAACTTGTCTGACATAGAGGCAGATTTCACTGTACCATGCTCTTAGGGACATTATTTTTATAGAAATTATTATTCAGAATATGAGATTTCTTTCTCATTAAAGTTAATGATTTCATAATTCATCTAGATGTGCCATATTAAGAAAGATACTCATATATAAAACTGGATTCAATGTAGAACATTTATAAAATGGATTTTTCTATTCAGCCATAGAGAAGGGATACTATTAATAGAATTATGGTATTTGCGCAGGAATATTTAAAAAACTAAAATTAAATGTGACGAAACACAGAGCTCAGAAATAAACCCATTTAAAGACAGAAAACAGAAAACATACAAAGGGAAATATGACATTGCAAATAAATAAGGCAAAGACACATCAGTAAACAAGATTGGGTAAGTGCAATTAATCTTTGTAGAAAGATTAATTTTTTGTAGAAATCTTTGTAGAAAGCGCCTATCACAAGGTACTTTGATCCTGGACTTCTAGCCTCAGAACTGTGAGAAATATGTTTGTTATTTGCAAGCCACCAAGTCTAGAGTAAACCTAATGAACTAAAGCAGAGACTCTTTTATTTCATGTCCCTTCCTAATTGGGCTTCAAAAGCACTTCTTGTGTCAGGAAACAAATCCAATTGCTTATGTCAAGGTTTTTAAAGAATCACCATATATATGTTCACTGACTCTTCACCTTAAGTAAAAGGTAGCAATTGCTCAGCCCATTTCTAATAATTGAACACTTTTCTCACTCAATAGTGACTTTTATTCTTGATCGATGATGTGGCTCTCCTACATCCATTCATTGTATTTTGGCTCCAACCAATGAACCCAATAACTGCAGCAATCTAATTAGTATTAAACTTCATAACCCCTCTTATTGTCATAGGCGTTCTGGTGTCTTAGGGCCTCAGAAGTCAAACCACTGCAAGCCTGGGGTTTTTGGTGATTGTGATTTTATTGGAAGAACTCTCAGCTGTCTGGATCACAACTTCTTACTCCATCTTTTTTTCTGTCATGCAATCTCTAGATTCTGGGCTGATGTCATAATTCCCCAATGAAGCTTTAAACAGTTTTCCCTCAGGTAGAATTGGAACAAGTTTTACTCCTGTTACAGCCTTAAAAGGCAATGCTAAGAATCTCTCTGCCCTAGCTCCTCAACTCAGCCAGAGGGGTGGGAGAATAATGAACAGAAACCCCTGAAGTTACAGATTTTTTTCCCTACTGATAAAGTTTAATCACACACTTTCCCAAAGAGTTAGCTGCAAAGAGCAACTCATTTGTCTCCTTAGAAGTATTAAGCAAGAATTTTAATTCTCTCTCACAATATGACCAGCAAGTAGAAAAGAAGCGTAGAAAATTATCTGAATCTGCAAGGAGCCGCTAATGCTGGGTTATGTTCTGAATATTCTTGCCTCCAAAAGAAGACTCCCAGGAGATAAAAATGTGTCCTTTCCTCCTGTTAGGAACAGTTTGTCAGATTCTGAATGATAGGATTAGTACCGTTTCTCGAGTTCTTTTCTGAATTTCTGACCATAGTCTACATTTCTTAGGTTACAGTTGATTAATGAAACCTAAAATTTTTGCTTATCAGAAAATTTTAACTCTATTTGTGATTTGTCAAAAAAGGTCTGGGAGATAAAGCAGTTTTATACATATTGTGGGAGCAAATTACCCATTTTCATTTTATAAATATTGTAAGATAGCACAACATTTAGAAAGAAGGGTGATGACTTTAAAAAGAAGTTTATATGCATTACTAATCCAAAGGCTAATTCCTCCTTTGCAATCCTTTTTAGCACTGACAATATCAGAATTTTAAGTATAAACATCTCGGAATCTGATGTGAACCACAAATTTTGAATGTGATATTCAATACATAATTTATAAATAGTTCTAGTCAGAAGTTTCTATGCATCAAAAGTAAATAAGAAGAAATAAATAAGTTGTGAATGTATAAGTTACAACTTAAAACAATAGGCTAAAAGCTGTAGATGCATTTAAGTAATATGCAAGAATATAGATAGTATTTCTAGAGGGAAATAGAATACAAATGTCTTTATTTTTGTAAATAATAGTTTAGAATCATCTGCTCAAGGAAATAGTTTATATTCCAAATGCCAAGTCTGCAAAGTAGAAATTATATTGTTAGTAGGACTAAGACATTTTATTTAATGCCTCCTGTTTCAGTTTTATTACTTACAAATAAAAGTAAAGATAGTATCTACCTGTAGGAGTGGCATGAAGACTACATGATTTAAGGTATCATAAAATACTTAAAAAACCACAGATTGTAATATTTTTAAAAAATAAATGAATAGATGATTTGAATTAAACTGTTTAATTTACAAATAGGGAAATTGAAACTCTGGTACCTTCATGTACTTTTTTCCCCCCAAATCACAATACTAATAAGTGCTACAGGTAGGATAAAATGAATCTCCCTGAGCGAATACCCTATATGATTCATTTTGTACGCTATTATGACATAATGATTTATTTTAAAAACTAGGAGATAAATTCCAATACATAGCTTATAAGCTATGTAATTGAATTAATATAACACTTTTCAAAACTCAGTACTCCTGGTAAATTTGGGACTATAAAAATAGAAAACTAATAAAAATACGCTGGTACTCTTTTTATTTATTTTTTAACCTTTCAAAAAGATGTTGAGACCCCAGCAAATCTGACAAATGTTTCCTTAAATTTACATGCAAGTTCTTAGTATAAGAATACTTTAGTCATTTATATCTGCAAAGGAAATAGCAAGAACAAGTTTATCCTAAGTTTTCCTGTCTTCAGAACCCTAGATGAAATAAACCCTACACACGTGACTGACCAGGGTTTTGAGTTACAATTCTTCAGATGTCATATTGCTGGCTATACACTTGATTAGAAGTGCTCTAGATTTGGGTTCTGACTGACTATACCAAACTCCAGGAATGAAGCTATACTGAAAATCACAGTTCAATCTAGTTATTCTGGGGGGAACTGGAACAACTATAAAGATATTTCTTTTCTTTCAACTATAAGCTTTGGCTAAACTTTGTATTCACAACATTGGTCTAGATGAAAGATAGCCAAGTCAGAAAACTTTCATGCCTTTAAGGAAATAATAGATAAAATATTGCTCTAATGATATACATTTTTCTGCAATAACATTATTTTAAAATTCAGTATGAATGGGTTAATTTTATATCAGTACATAGGCAGCTACATGATCTTTTTTTTTTTTAGATACAGCTTCCCATTGCATAAGGACAATATATTTTATTTAAAAAAATTCTTATTACTTCATCACGGATTGAGTCCAGGTTTTAATATTATAAGTGATGTTGCAATAATTTGAAACACTTATTTAGAAAGTACCTAAAGGGTCATTATCTAAGGCTTTCTTCAAAATGGTAAGAAACCAATTTTCCCAAAACGGATAGGAACTTGAAGTAATTTGAACACTGAATAATACTCCATCAATACTTATTTGGATCAATGTGTTGCTCGTCTAAATATTGTTTTATTTGCTGACAGTCTTTAATGTATGTTAAGTGTTTGTACAAGATAGGGCAAAATATGAAATATATCTCATTGTGTATCACACATTTTTAATTTACTTTGACATAAAATATATTCTATGATTTTTTTAAAATGTAAAATATATTAACACAAGTCAAAAAGCCACATGACAAGGCAATGTATCTGTTCAAAATTCTTGCCCTACCTCTGTCCTGACACCTACCGGTCCTTTCTATAAAAATCTATTTTAAGAACTTTCTATACAAAGTCAGGCTAACTTAGTGTAAACATAAATGCATTTTTATGATTCTTCTCTTTCTTTGATATGTTAGTGTATGACATATACTCATCTGCAATAAGATCTTTTCAAGTCGGTATGTATGGGTGACTTTCACATCAGTACACAGAGAACCCCTGTTTTTTTTTAAGATGAGAAGCTTCCATTGTGTAAGGACAATAATAATTATATTTTATTTAACAAATTTCCTATTAGTTCATCTTTGGCTGACTCCAGGATTTTTGCTAATATAAATGATGTTACAATGAAAAGAATGGTACATAGATCATTATGTATTTGTGCAGTTAAATTTTCAGGGTATATTTCCACATACATATTTCCAGAAGTGACTTCCTGATTTGATGTGTAAATGCATATATAATATTGATGATTATCTCAAAGTTTGTTTCCATATGGTTATTTTATGTTTACTTGAAATAGTAAAATAAAAAATAACTTTATTTAAAGCCTGGTTGACAGAATCTATCATTGCTATTCTGATATTTATAATAATGCTTATCTCTTATTTTGAATCTATTCCTCTGATGAGAACAGCAAGAGCTATTGTTTTGGGCATTTATATTTGTAATGGCAGTCTTGCCAAGATTAAGCCTCTGGAGCATTCATTTTTGCCCAGTTTGACTCTTCATGCTACTTGCTAGTTAAAAAAAGCATTTTTCTTATGGTGTCTACCATTAAAGTTCTCTCCTTGTTTTAGCTACATACTCAAGAAAAATGTCCTAAGACACTGGTCTCAAATTGAAGTATGCCTAAGGATAATTTGTATATCCCAGTACATGTAGATTTTTATACTTAATGAGAGACTGGGAATCTCATTTTTTCATTGGCATCTAGATGATTTATTTGCATCTTTTCCATCAACTGTATCTTGAGAACTAGTCCTTTTTGAGTAATAATTGCATTAGTATTTTGTTCTTTAATAATGCAGAATAGTATTCATTGTTAATAGTCTTAAACTGAAGGTTTGGGACTTTTCCCCCTATGGACAAAATTTCATATAACAACAGTGTGGTACAACTGTCATTGACTCAGAAAATTTACTAGTAAAACTAGATTGAATAGATAAAATCTGTGTTGATTTTGTAAGGGTCAAGTTATTGTCTGACTGCCTTTATTTTTAATGTTTTTCACTTTGTATGGATAACAGCATTTTTTTCATTCTATTTTATAATTGTATTTTAAGGATCAATCTACATTCTTAATTATGGTTCCACATCTGATTAGTACTAGTGATTAGGTACTTAGCCTAGGAGATCAATATGACACAGTTAAGTCTTAATTTCTTTCATCATAGCAGATTCCACATTAGGTTATGTGACCTTTGCAGTTAGGTCTGATGATGACAGATTTCTGGGTAATATCATTAAAGAGTTATATCTTTGGGGTTGTAGATGGCATGATGTAATGTGTATGAATGGAAAAAAGTTGTCTGAGTAATTTAAGTCTGTCACTGTAGTTAAGTCAGTGATAGGCCCATAAAGAGCCCAAGTATACTTAGAAAATATGGCTTTTACATTGTCTTCAGCAAAATACATTGCATACTCAAGAATGTATTATAAAAATGTTTTGACCATAATTATTATTTTCTATGAATATGCAATTCAACTTAAAGTAAAGAAAAAAAATTCAGTGTGTTGATAAAACATAGAAAGAACTTAATTGCAATGTAGAAGTAAGGACAAGGAGAAAATACATCACATATTATTTTTCTTATGTGTCAGGAAATATAGTAAGGGCATTACTAGCATAGGCATTAACTTCAAGAACTTGGCAGATTACTACATTTACAATTTTGCTATGTGAATCAGGGAGTAACATGACTTTTAAGTGGCATAGTTTGAATTAGAGTACAAACCCAAAGACCATGACTTTAAGATATTTTGAATGCTAATTTTTATTTTTATCACCACTTCTGGAAAGCCATTTTTATTTTTAATTTTATCTTAAAGTATCCTAAAGGATGTTTTAATTTCACATTAAGCTTTCAACAAAACAATCTCATTAACAGCATAAATGTTCAGACACAAACTCTCTGTGTGTTCTAGCCCTTTAGGGTGTTACATTACATGCAAAATTGTAATCAAAATGCCGGTCAAATTTAAAATGAGAAGTATGACTTTTTAACTAGATAAAACATTTTGTAAAGTTCCTAGAAAATTTTAATCTCTAAGCAATAGACTTGAAACCTACTAAATATTTATTAGATTGTGATGAGCTTCATACTGAACAAAGATATTGACAAAGAATTTCCCAGATAAGCTGTATAAAACCCTCTTACCCAATTGCTTATTAATCCTCTTGCTCTTCCATCATTAGAGGACATTTGAATCTTTCAGAGGTTTTTTCATAGCTGCAGTTGAATTAATTATCTCACAGGTGCTCTCACCATACATGTAGACATTGTCAAATGCTTTAAAACCCAAGCAAGAAAATAATGGAGAAAAATTCAGAATACAAATAGCAATGGCTGAGGAATGAAAAGGAAGAGATGCTGAAAAACCATGCAATGCTTAATTCCAAGTGTTTGTCATTGTTCTAATATTCAGATACATGTTATTTTTTCCTGTGATATCTCTCTCTCTCTCTCTCCCTCTCTCTTTCTCTTTCTCTCTCACACACACAAAGATAGATAACAGATAGATAGATGCTTTCCTGAAGCAATGATGAATGTGAGAAGGATTACTTCAATTCTCATAACTTTACATTCATTAAAGATAATAATACAAACAGGAAAATAAATTAAATACATTTTAGCTAACAAAAGGCAGTCATGGTAGAATCTTTGAATGAGATTCCTTCCATCATATCATAACTAGAATCGGAACTTTCTGAAATTGCTTAGTATACATTGATTTATAAACTCTTATTTATTTCATGGATTTCTAACAATTTCTGTGATGTCAGATTTGCCTAATTTATTTTTTTTTCTTTACTGGATTACCTAGTGTGTATCCAAGTTCCTAAGAAAGGAGTATATCTTAACATTGCTGTGATGTGCTCCATACAATGTGTCAGTAAGAAAAATTGCTCAATAGTAAAAAATAAAACAAAGCAGATAAAATAAGGGTTGGGGAAAAAAATAATGTGTGTGTGTGTGTGTGTGTGTGTGTGTGTGTGTGTGTAAAGATCTGTCACTGCGCTAGTCCTAGTAACAGACATATTTTTACTGAGATAGATGTAGCTGACTCTCAGAATAAGGAAAGGACTTTATATTATTATTAAAAAGTCTTTTATCCTTTAGATTCCATGACTACCAACCAATTCTTGAAAAAACTTTTTCGCTTCCAAAGCAATCCATTTCAGTGGGAGAAATATGTTAATCAGACAAGAAGGGTGTCATGTGTTGCACTATAATAAAGTGATATTTGAACTTAGGTGTCAGCCTCTGAAAGCTCTGAGAAACAGAGCCACGTTCCGGGTGCCAGCAAAGCTGATGTCCATCTCAAATCTTCAAACCATGTTAAGGACATTTTGCCAGAATAGTTTATCCTCTGATGTGTCTTGGTCGACAGCCAACTTACTCTCCAGATGACATTCTGACTTCCTGCTCTTCTTATTCACACATCCCCAGGTTCTGCTTGATAGAAATGCCCCCTTAAGTTTGCACAAATAGAGTTAACTCTCTTAATTAGAGTTCTCAGTATGAGATGGAAAACCTTCCATGAATCACCAATCACAAACCTGCAAAAAAATAAAGGACATCAGGTAATGCATGCTTTAAACTTCTGGCTTCCTCTTAGTATTCTCAGTTTCCTCTTCTCCTTGGTCTTCTTTTATTTTGCCTGGCTGGCTACTTTATGTCATTTGAAATTGAGATGCAGTTGACAGAGCGTGTACACTACATGGTGGTCACATTCAAAATGACTGAGTAGAGCTAGAAATCTGCATCAAATTTTGCATTAAGCTTGAGCATTCCTGTGTGGAAACTATTCCGGTGATTCAGAAGGCGGAAGATATGGGCAACCGGTAGCTGGCAGCTTCATTCCATCAAGGCACTGTTCATGCATCACATCTCTTGCCGAGTGTTTTGGCAAAACATCAAATCACCCAGGTGACTCAGCCCTCCTACAGCATAGATTTGGCGCCCTGCAACTTCAGGCTTTTCCCAAAATTAAAGCCACCTTTGAAAGGGAAGAGGTTTCAGATCATCGAATATATGCATCCCCTATGTTCATAGCAGCATTATTTACAATAGCCGAGATTTAGAAATAGCCCAAGCTCCCATCCATAGGTGAGTGGATAACAAAGCTGTTGTACTTTGTTGCAATAGGTTACTATGCCTCCATAAAAAGAAAGAAATCTTACCTTTTGTAGTAACATGAATGAACCTGGAAATTCTTATGCTAAGTGAACTAAGCCAGTCAAAAAGGATAAGTACCATATGATTTTGCTTATATGTAGAACCTAATGAAGAAAATAAACTGACAAAAAAAAAAAAGACACAAAGATATGGATACATGGCACAGACTGACAGCTGTCAGAGGGGTGGATGAGGTGGCAGGTGGGGACTGGATGAAAGAAGGTGAAAGGATGAGCTAAAGGACCCATAGACATGTGGTGATGGCCAGAGGGAAGGGAGGTGAGGTTGAGTGGAAATGGACAAAAAGGGACAAAGGAAGATATCTGTAATAGTGTCAATAATAAAAATCGTTAAAAAGAATAGAAGGTATTTTGAAGAAGAGGCAACATGTTTCATGTTTTTAACATGCTAAAACCATTGTATTTGTTTATAGTTAGCTTATCCTCTATATGTAGATGTGGGTTTGCCTTGTTAAAATCCCAGACTATATCATTTTAACACTTAGTATTGCACTTTTAAATATGGGTATGATATAGTAAAATAGACATTGTAGTACAGAGATTTTCAAAATCTTGATTCTGCGTGTGTGGCGGGGGGCAAGATTGTTGTTTTAATCTTTATCTAACATAATAGGAGAAAAAGTGTGGTGCCAGTATCTGCACCATGGAGGACAAGAGTCCTCAATAGCTTAAATTATTTTTTAGACAACATCGGTTATCATTTTTTCTGATTTTCTGGTAATGTTAACAGATGTTATGACATGTTTATATTATCAATGGATGTAAAAAAATGGTATGTTATATCTCTCTGATTATTGAAGGTTAGATTAATATAAACTAGGATAAGCCTGCAAAACAAACATTATACATTATTTAATGTTTTAGGAGAAAGATGTTGCATGCCCTTCTAGATGTAACAAGACAACTCCCACTCTTTTGCATAGTTAGATAGATGGCTATACCACATGTTATGTCATGTTCCCAGCTAGACTGTTCATGAATGATGGCTGCACTCAGAAGACCAACAACATCATGCTAATATGGGAAAGTGAAACTCTATTTATAAAACAAAGTATATAACCACTCTTTTCATCTTTTTACATGATAGTGAATTGACAATGTGTCAATTTTTTTTTACGCTGTTACGGGAAAAATGGTAGGTCCTGTAATTAGAACTAGTATAACTGTTATCATCAAGTGCTGCTGCATAATTCTGCTAGAATATAATTTTTTAAAGTAATTTTAACTAATGGATGTTAATTAACCTGATGGGAATATGTGTGGATTTATTGAAAGAGGTATTTAAATTTGTAACATGGTTGTAGCATAACTGTCCTTAATTTGAGGTAGCAGGCTTCAAATATTGAGAGGCACAAGCTACAGCCTTGAATCTTTTCTTTTTCTTAAATAATCATTACTATGCCCTTTGAAAATATCTGTATATAACACTATAGGGATACACATGAAATAGTCTTTCTTATTGCACCTATTCCACTGTACCTAAGAGTGAGACAGAATTTTATGCTAGAAAAATTGGGCAGACATGTGTGGGCAAATTGTGAATTGGCATGAATCATTTGGTGAGCAACTAAATTTACAACTCAGAGGTCAGTCAATATATAATAAAGCTAACTCTACATTTTTTGTATTTGTAGCCCATGTGTTCTTTTTTCCTTTTTAAGTGCTCAGGCCGGAGCTGCCATTCCCAGGTACAGGCCACCAACCAAGGCACAGAGGTTGTGAAGCCCTGCTGAGCATGTTCTCTCTGTAAAGTCCAGGCGTGTTCCAGGATGGAAGATGAAGAGGACAATACAAGGAAAACACGTTCCGGGAAAAGCAATTGGGTGTGTTAAAAGCATAGATCTGGTTTATGATGTGGAATTATGGGAGTGACAGAAACGTGGAGGGACATCATACTGCCTCTCCCAAGGATGGGGACAATGTGGTTAAGGGGTAAGACTTATATAATTAACAAAGCTACATTATTAGTTAATTATCAGAAGGCATTAAAGTTCATAATGTTTTTTAATTTCAAATAAAATCGGAAGATGTCTCCTGAAAACCTTTTAATGATTATGATGTTCAGTTTCTAAGTTTCACAGTCCTGTAACAAAATAGAGTGATTAAAAAATAGCATAAGCATTTCCCAGTTTCCCATTTTTTATTCTAATATTCCAAAAAAAGAAAATTGCAGTTGTACAAACAGATGGTTGATAAGCAGAGCAATCAGAGTGACAAGAGATTTTCCAAAGTTTGTCAGGATCACAGCCCACACACTTGTACTTTCTAAAATATGATAAGATTTAACAGAATTTATACAGAAACTATTAGTGGGCTTTGTGACTAAATCAGAACTTTTTCTACTTTTATCTCTTCAAGTGTGAAAGTTAATATATTTGATTTTAGCATTAAATGTAATGAGAAGATTATGGGAAACAAACTAATTTTTAAAGTGAAATGAAGTAGCCAATATTCTTGTAGCACTCATGATTTATTTTATTAACTACTAAATCCAATAAGTACTTAAGGAGTATCCTTTTTTAATAGGCCACTATACTGAGACAGCAATAGAGAGGTAGAGAGACAGATAAATAGACATAAATAATTTAGGCTTTCTCTTCGAAACTCTGAAGTACAGCATTCTAAATAACAGATTTATAAATATAACTCACTACAAAAAGGAGTATGTTAAAAGCTTTAGTTTCATTGCATAGGTTAGCAATATTTAAAAAGTAATTATCGGACACTTAGGTATATTGTTCTTTCTTGCTGTTTAACATCACTCTTACTATTATTACAACAAATAAAAAGTATTCCAGTGCTCAGTAATGGTCATAACACATTTCCCTAGGGAATTACTCTTCCGTGTCTAGGTGAACGAAAGATGGATGTCATAACTACTAGTACTTAACACTGGCTATCTGTTTGGGAAGTGGTCAAAATTGACTAGAAACTGATTCCATACAAAATGCACCCTGGCTTTAGCGACAGTGAGTCCTGTTCGGAGATTCACTGAGTGTATGTGTGTGTGTGTGTGTGTGTGTGTGTTCATCACTCAGAAAAGTGATGAAGACGAGTTCAAGTTTAAGTCATCAAGAGATGGTGAAGACATGATGCTTTCTAAATTTTAGAATTAGGAGCACAGTTAAATGGAGACTAGAAAGGATGGGAGTATGTTCAGAAATGAGCAATGAATCACGTTTGTCTGTAAAGTGCATTTAGGGCAGTGAGAGAGGGGCTGGAATATTTATTATGAAATACCTTAGAATGAGTTCATAGACATTACTGATTTCTAAGCAGCAAAATATTTAAACCCTTTATATTTATTTCAGAACTCTCTTCTTTAATGAGTCTTAAAAGGCAATGCTGAGATATTGAAGAGGAAAATGCACTATTGTGGTATATTAGATTGTTTTCAGGAGCATTTTCACTACAATTTAGAGGCTATTAATAATTTATCATGCGCTATAATTCTTAGATTCTGTGACATTAAATTATGAATATCAAATAAAGGTCTAACAGCTATCATTGATTTTAATATCTATTCATGTTCCTAGTAAAGTATCTTTCACCTAGAAGATACTCATTACTTAAGCATTAAATGAATAATAGAAGACCAAATTAATTGTATATGTTAATTTGTTGTCTAAAGTGGTGGACAAGCCCTGGCTGGTGGCACAGTGGATAAAGTGCCAGCCTGCGAACCCAAAGGTCGCTAGTTTGATTCCAGCCAGGGCACATACCAGGTTGCAAGCAAGGTCTCCAGCCAGTTCTCCAGCCAGGTCCATAGTAGAAGGCAGGTGAAAGACAACCATACATTGATATGTCTCTCCCTCTCTCCCTCTCTCCCTTCCCCTCTCTGGAAATAATAAATAAAATCTTTAAAATAATAATAATAATAAATAAAAATTTTGAAAAAGTGTTGGATAGAAACTTAGGTAGATAATACAACAAATAAGTGAGGTACTTTTTTTGAAAAAATAAAACTTCATGTAAGGAAGAATTATTACAAGGCATATCTGTAGTCAAGACTAGAGAAAAATAAATTCATAAATATCATAATTGAAAATATTTACATTATCTAATCTTTGAAGTCAAAGAATTTCTTCTGGTTGTATGTTGCCCTAAACTAGGGATCCTACTTATACTGAAGAAAAAAAATTAATTCATTATATAATTTGAATTTTTGATGGAACTCCATCTATTATTTTACTCATACTTTCCTTTGAAAGTAGGTAACCTATCTACTATAAGCTTTGCAAAGTATATATCCTCAGTTCCTTTTTTTTTTTTTTTTTTTGGTGTGGAGAAATTATCACCAGAAGTAACAAAAATAAAACAAATGTGTTTATAACAGCATGGTTTTTGAGAGTAATATAGTAGAAAGTTCTAAAGGACTCTTACCAAAGTAGGAGTTAAATAATTCTTGCATTTCTATAGCAGTTAACTAGAATAAAGAATGATGACAGAGAGTTATATAAGAAGGTAAAATGGTGCAATGAACAGCCTTTAGAATCACAGTTTCTGGGTTTATGGGCTAGCTCCAGCACATAAAATTTCCATGACCCAATGAAGATTACCTAACCTTTCCAAGTTGCAGGAAAATGTATGATGTCTGCCTCTGCATCAAACCATTATAATTTGAGACCACTGACATGGTAGGCTCTTCATCAACAAGGACATAAATAATCAACAGCAAAAGATCAGAAACAATAGCACCTTTCTTGGGTTCAGCAGGGTGACTGGCACTACAGTATTACCCTTTATCTACAATTTTGTTTCCTGTAGTTTCAGTTATCTGAGGTCAGTCATGGTTTGAAAACATTAAATAAAAAATTCCAGGTATAAAATTAAATAAGCAATGTATAAGTTTTCAGTTATGTGTTATTCTGAGTAGCATGATGAAATCTTGTATTGTCTCATTTGACCATGCCCAGGATGTGAATCATTTCTTTGTCCCATGTCTCCACCCTGTAGATGCTACTGATCTATTAGTCACCTAGTAGCCATCTCTGTTACCAGATCAGCTGTCATGGTTTCACTGTGCTTCTGTTCAACTGATCCTTATTTTACTTAATCATGGCCCCACAGTGCATGAGTAGTGATGAAACTGGCAACAAAGTAAGCCAAAGGGAAGCCATAGATACTTCTTCCAGTAAAAAGGTAAAAGTTTTCAACTTAGTGTAATAAAGAAAGAAAGAAAAATTCATGCTATGGTTGCTAAGATCTATAGTAAGTATAAATCTTCTATCCATGAAATTCTATAGAAGGATCAAGAACACCTCAAAATGCAAAAGTTGAGGCCTCTGGGTTTAATAAGTGCTTATATAAGATGGAAAAGACAGTACAGTTGTGGGCATAGGACATGAGCAGAATATGTATTTTGATGACAACGTGTTGCTCCAGAAAGCACTGAGCCTATAGGAAGACTTTAACAAGGGATCCCCTGTTATGAGCAATTGCATTTGTATAACTTTTATTATATCATACTGTTGTGATTATTCTATTTGATTATTAGTTACTGCTATTATTCTTACTATGTTTAACTTATACATTACACTTTATCATAGCTATGTATGTATAGGAAAAAATAGCATACTTAGAGTTCAGTGCTATCTATAATCTCAGACATCCTCTGGGGCTCTTGGAACATATTCCCAGTGGAAAGGGGGTACTACTATAAGTCATACCTGAAATGGAAATTTGTCATTGCCAGGTCATATAGTGAGCCTGAAAAAGTTTAAGGTATATAGTAAGTGAGACAGGTTGGAGTACTGTTATTCTTGGATCATTTGATTAATATGTTTTCTGCCAGTCTTATTTATTGTAAAATTACTTTTTATATACCCTTTGTAATAAATAGATATTTTGTAGAGAGAATGCTTAAAATATGTAAATATTTATTCTTGTGTTAGTTTATATTACATTGGGTCATAATTTCCAGATTTGATCAATGAATTGTATTACATTATGGTCTTTAGTTATTTTAATGTTTAAGTATTGTCCTAGTTTGACCAATAGGAACCCATTAAAGCTGGTTTCAGGGTCCATTTGACATTTCCCTTTCACATTTTGAGTACATCCCTACTCTGGTACAACAATATATTCTAGGTTTTTAAAAACACTTTCCCTATCTTAATCAGAATCCCCTGGATTCCCTAGAGAAATTCCATTTTTCTAAAACTCCCTAGTTTCTCTAGTATTCTTTCTGGCTAGAGGCATATTTAAAAGAAAATATATCTCAAATAAAATTATTTTAGGAACAACAATATCACTGGGGCATTAATTCTACCATTTCTCCTAAAATATCAAGTAATATCTATTTTTAAATAATATGTTTAAGTTGAAAAAGTAGAATTACAAATCCTTTGGGGAAAGTCAAAGTCCTTAAAATTTATCATCTCTTTATTATAACTTAAATATAAAGACTGGAAGAAACTGTAAATCCAAGTGGCTTTGGGCAAAAACTTTTATTATAAAATTCATAAACTATGGGGAAAAAAAGCAATGAGATAGCAGAGCCTTTGTAGCCTTGGAACGTTCACCATAAGTATTTTTTTAAGTACATTTTATTGATTATGCTGTTACAGTTACCCCAGATTGTTTTCCCTTTGCTCCCCCCCACCCAAGACCCCCATTCCTTCCCATAGTCCCATCCCCCTTAGTTCATGTTCATAGGTCGTGCATATAAGTTCTATGATTTCTACCTTTCCTCTATTATTCTTAACTTCCCCTTTCTATCTTGGACCCACCAATTATGTTTCCTAATCCCCACACAATTTCTCCATTTCACCAGCTTTCTCCTTCCAGCTGATAACCCTCCCAAAGATCCCCATCCCTATCATTCAGGAACTATTCTGGTTGCTTGCTTAGTTTGTTTTTGTTGTTTTCATTTTGATCCCTTAGGTTCTGTTGTCAATAGTTGTGAGCGTGTTGTCTTTTTAATGTTCAAATTTTAATCTTTTTCTTAAATAAGTACTTTTCACATTTCATATATTAATAGTTTGGTGATGATGAACTCCTTTAGCTTTACCTTGTTTGGGAAGCACTTTGTCCTTCTCTTCTAAATGATAGCTTTGCTGGATAGACTAATCTTGGTTGCAGGTCTTTTCACCTCCCCTTTGTCCATACTTCCTGTTGCTTGCTGGCTTCAATTTCCAGGCAGGCTTCCAATGCCAATCAGGAAACAAGGACATTCACAGAAACTGAACAGATTTTTCACCAGAAAAACACTCATTTTTTCCTTAGCTCTGCAAAGAAAAAATCAAGACCCCAAAATCAGTCAAATATCAATCAAGGGGGTGAGATTTATAATTATTGTATAAGCCTTAATTGAAGATGCAATATCAGTGTGTTCTGGAAGCGTTGAAGGGCAACTGCTGAGCAAGGAAAGCATGATCCATCCTAGGCAGTGGTCTGAACTCCAGGTTGTTTTGACTGTCGTCATTAGGTTTCAGTTTGGACTTTCTTCTTTATAATGAATGGGGTTCCACTGGAATACTCCAAACTTACATATATGAAATTTAACAAAAATATGCCTCACATTTGCCTAATATTAATTTGAAAGATAAAAGAATATCAGAATTCCATCTGTGAATATTTCAAAGCTATGCAAAAATATTGCTATAAGTAATATACTTGCCTAGTATTTGTTAGAAAACAGTTCATTCGAAGTTCATACAGAAATCTAATCTATCCATGCTAGTTGATCACATCCTATGAATTGAGATTAAAAAAAAAAAATTTTTATTCATTATTTTTAGAGAGAAGTGCAGGGAGGGAGGAAGAAAGGGGGAGAAACATCAGTGTATAGTTGCTTTTCACCTGCCTCCAGCTGGGGACCTGGCTGGAGACCTGACTTGCTACCTGGTTATGTGCCCTGGCTGAGAATGGAACCAGTGACCTTTGGGTTCGCAGTCTGTCACCTCTCCACTGAGTCACCAGCCAGGGCTGAATTGAGATTTTAAAACCAAATGACAGACAGTATTTATGAGAAAATTAATTATGAGCTGTCTTTATATGCAAATTTACTGTAATGACAATAATGTGATTATGACTTCTTCCCATAATGGATTCCTTAAATATTTCAAACCACTCCATTTCCATTTTCTTCTTTAACAGCTAGCTCCATGTAGAAATCATAGTGCCCAGAGAAAGAACCTGTTCTCTATTATGAGCATGGCACTCCTAATCAAGGACAAGCCACAATGAATATCAGTAGTCTTACTCTAACCCTGTCACATGCTATTCTGTCTGTATGGCTTCTGTCTCAGGAGAAATGCAAGGTAGTTTTGGAGTGTATTTTATTGGGTGCCTGTCTTCCTTTTCCTTCTTCTTTCCCCTCCGGAATCCCTTTGGTTCATAAATCCAGCCTTTTGAAATGACTTTTCCCTTGTTTGAACATTTAAACCAGCTGGAGAATGATCACTAACAGATTTCTGAACTAAAGTTGCGTTCTTGGTGCTTCCAAATTCTGTAACCTTATGCATCCAGCAAAATGCCATCTACTTAGCCAGGTGGCCCTCCCTAAAGTTTGCTTTCCTTCTGTTCTTGCATTTCTCAAGCCTTAAATACCATACCACATCAGGGACTGCACAAATATTTTCCATTTACCCCTTCCTTTACTGTAGTGATTAGATACATTTTAAATATTTAATTTCCCTCTGTTCTTTGTCTAATCCATGGAAGCAGATGAGACTGTAAAGATATATTTTCTAAGTTTAATTCTCAAATTATCCTTAGTCGAATTGTGCCCCTTTTTGCTGGATCAGAGCATCTCCCCTGTCTTTGCTTTCAGGTCAGAGCATTTATTTTCCAAACTGAAGCTCAACAAATGTTGTTTTGAGGGTTTGAGAGATGCAAGAGGGGGTATAGCAATTTCGGAGGTTTCCACTGACCTTTTTCTACTATTTTCTCATACCTCATAGGCAGGGATGCAGTGTAGGTGTTAGTCCAAGTATTAATTCTATACATGCTACTTGTACAACTGGATTGGGGGAAGTTATGAGTAGATATGTCCATTTACCCAGTGGACCAATTGTTAACTATGATGTTACTTATTAATTGGTTCTCATAAACCCGCTTCTAAAGGAGGCTCATGTGGACACATTGGTCTCTGCACATCCATGGCATCTCCGAGCCCTGTGTTCAGTGGTTTTCAATATGTCTTCATTGTTCTTCTTTCCTCAGTGTAGCATTAACTGAGCCAACAGCCATCATTTCTTTTGCAGAAGGAATCAGTATGGTGTCAACTCACTGTACAGTTGTGGAGTACTTCCTTCTCAGGACCTTGCAATGTCTCTAATCAATCGGTTCTGGAACAAAATCTTTGTAAAGGTCTGGGGACTGAGCAAGTGCTAAGAATTTTACTGAGCTAACAGATGTGAGCTTTTTGCTCCTGCTGCCTGTTGGCTGTCCCAAAGGATGCCATGTTCTTCTTGGTGTTTTTTTAGCCTCCTGTAAAATGTCCTGCTGGTGAAACTCTCTTACCTGCCCCCCCACACTGGCTATTTATTCTGGTAAGTGCTGCCTTATGGCCCCTAGTAGCTACATGCTGTCACCTGGCCTCTATTAATGTAAAGACAACATGGATATAAACTAACTGAACGCTGATCTCAGTCCTCTGACTGTCATCCCTCACCTAGTCAGGAGAGGGAGTGAAAACAGTTCATAAAGATAGGATTGAAATTACTTAAACATTTTCTCTGTTTCTTCAGAGGTAAATTGTATTTCCATGATCATCCCTACCTCAGAGTGTGTATGTGTTCTGTATTTTTCTGCTGTGCAGTATTTCTGTTGCTTTTATAACAGATTAGCACTTAGTGGTTTGAGACAAAACAAATTTAATTTAAAATTACAGAGATCAAAAGTCCAAATTGGGTTGGCTGGGCCAAAATTAAAGGGTTGACAGTGTCGTTTTTCTTCTGAGGGCCCTAGGGGATTATTTGTTTCCTTTCTAGTTTCATTTTTCTGGAAGACACCTGAGTTTCTTCGGTTGTAAATCCTTTATTCATCTTCAAAATGTGTGAGATAGTATCTTAAAAAAAAAAAAAAATCTCTGAGATAATGAACTCTGGATTCATTACTACATTTCCTTCACTGACTCTGAGTTTTTAGCTATCTCTCTTATTTACAAACATACTTATAATTATGTTAGTAGTATCCAGATACTTCAGTATAATCTTCCTACCTCAAGATCCTTAATTTAATCACAGCTGCAAAGACTCACCATGTAAGAGTAAAAGGATCTAGGAATTAAGGCATGAGTGCCTTTGGAAGGTGTTATTCTGTCTACTATATCTACCTAGAACTTGCTGTCACCTTTTACACCATTTTATAATTTAGATTGCATATTAACTCTTTTTTAATCAGGGAACCATATCTTGATTTCATGAACCAGTTAGATCTCTGTTTTATAAAAACTTATGGCACTGCATATTCCTCATATACTACTTAACACAATTACTAAAAAGAAATACTTGGATGTTGCTTTTTTCCTGTTTTCCTCAATAAAGCATAAGACCTATGAGGGCAGGAAGAAATCTGTATTGCTCACTGCAGAGTTCTCAATGCCTTGCAGAGTGCATTGAAGAGTAGACACTTAATATATAAATGTTGAATATGTGAAAATAAAATTCTAAGCAAGCTGTATTGATACTTTAATAAGAATCACATCATTTTAGCATTTTCAAAAATATGTGTCTGTAAATGTGTTACCTTGGGAAATAAGAACATATGTGGAGTCATACAAGCACATCTTCAAAACCTACTTATTTATTTCAGTTACCATCTTGTGCAAGTTATGTAATGCTACATGTCAAAACAAGATGGTAATATAGTCTAAGATTGCTTTGATAATTCAATACATAAAGCAGATACAAGAGTTCTGGTACATTTGAATACTTAATAAATAATATTTTTTAAAAATCATTTTAATTGTTTCTTATGCCATCTGGTTTAGAATGACTAATATGCACTTTGGGTCTTCTTAAGTTCTTTTATTGTTGAGTTTTTAAATCCTTCAAAACTTCAAAGTTGTATTCATGTATTAATGTATTTCAGTGCAGAGTTAGCAAAACACAAGGGTTTCCTGCAGTCAGTTTTAGTCTTTTTCTAGGAATGAACAAGTTGTAAAATGATTACTCTAAAATAAGAGAACTTTACATATACTATATTTATTAGGAAAGGCACTAAGGAATAAAATCCCCAAATTGCATATTAATATATTAGAATTTCTAAAATCTAATATTAATTATGTATTTTATGAATTCTATAAATATTAACAAAATATTTAGCCTAAGAGTTGGCTCAATTATTATTTGATTGTATGTATTATTCAGTAAATAAGCATGGGTGTTATGTATGGAGATGCTCATAAGTTAAATATTCATGGGAATGCAGACTGGTGTAGCTATTATGGAAAATAGTATGGAGTTTCCTCCAGAAATGTTAAAGAGAACTGCTTTTTGACCCAATGATCCCACTTCTAGGAATATAGGCTACGAATCTCAAAACACTAATTTGAAAGAGTACATGTATCCCTATGTTCATTTCAGTGTTATGTATAAAATCCAATATCTGGAATCAGCCCAAGTGCCATTCAGTAGATCAGTGAATAAAAAAGCTGTAGCACATTTAAACCATGAAATATTACATGGCAGTAAAAAAAGGAAAAAATTTACCTGTTGCAACATTATGGATGAACCTAGAGATTATTATGCTAAGTAAAATAAACAGAGAAAGACAATGGAATATGATCTCACTTCTATATAGAATCTAATGAACAAAATAAACTGACAAATTAGTAACAGTGGTGTGGACACATGGAACAGAAGGACAGCTGTCAGAGGGAAGGAGAGAGGGTGGGTAGTGGATGAAAAAAGGTGAAGGGATTAAGAAAGTACATATACATACAGCATTCATGACACTTAGACACAGACAATGGTGTGGTGATGGCCAGATGGAAAGGACAAAGGGAGGTGGATAGAGGTGGGCAAAGGGAAGGAAAATAGGGACATTTTGTAATACTGCCAACAAATAAAATAAATATATGTACATATACAGAACAGAATATTTTATAATATATCAGCTACTGTCATTTTGTATCTAAGTATCAGGGAGGATTTGGCATTTTTCAAAAATGAAGGAAGAAGCTTCCTGTCACCCAATACTTATCATTGTGGATAACTTTGATGCCAACAGACCATGGTTCACACTGTTGTGATGTTAAGCAAACTGACAAAAGCTCTGCAAAACTAAATACACAAAAATAGAAACTCATTTTAAGATGTTAAAACTGCAGTACATTTGCAAAATACATGCAGTTTATAGTGAAGCCCCAGATTTATACATATCTTCAATGTTTCTAAAAACACGACTTTCTGGCCTCTTCTAACAACAACAACAAAAAAGGAATTTTCTCTCCGCAAAATATTGCAGCACCATTTCTTCTATTTGAATGTTACCAATTATAGATAAGGTATTTTTACTGATAAAAGGATGTCAGAGATGCATGATTATTTCTGTCAATCATGCATTTTATAAAACATGCTATTGAGTGTGTTATTTGGATAACTTTTGTTGCATCACTATATTAAAAATTAGAGCACCTATTTATAGCAGGTAATGTTGTGCATGGGAAAAATATTCTGCATGTAGACCATACGGTGAAAGTTAAAATAAGAAAAGATATAAAAAACATTTAGATTCTCAGATAATGAACCTGAAGGTTTTTCTTTTGTTGCACTAGAGAACATTCAAACAAATCTATTTATATTAAATTATCATTTAAACAGAAATCACACAAAAATTGAAATATAGTTTTAGTACCAACCTATATAAGTTAACATCTTTCCTATAATCTTTACATTCCTAACTTATAAGAAAGACCATTTAAATATACTTTGCAGATAAAATAAGATGAATCAGTCAAATTATTTTAAACTATTTAGAGATTTTTTACTTATTAAATAATACAAAAAGGAAATTAACTCTCTATACACTCCTATATAGGAACATGACTCCTCCTAGAGCTATGTTTTATTTTATTATTACTTTTCTCTGGAGCTAAACTTTATATTTCAAGTTTTAGCTAGTATTTTTCTCCTAGTTCTTCAATAGGTGGTCTCTTTGTGTGGCTACTGAAATAATAGTTTCCTGTGGTTGATAATGGGGGAGAACAACGATGTATACTTATTCGTTTGTATTTACTTATTTTGCAATTTTAGATAAAATGCTATACAGGTAGAACATACACTTCTTAAACACATAGAGTTATGATTAATAGCCAGTATAGATTGAAGTATACAGTTTTATCCAAGTACTTTCTAAATGCTGCAGCTGAACACTTTAAGACACATTTATAATAGGTTAAAACTTATCCCAAGAGTTCATCCTCGATTAAAGCTTATAAAAAAGACAGAGCTAACATAAATTATAAATCAGTATTGCACAAAGCATGGCATTATACTGTCATGGTTCTAGGAACAATAAAGTTTTAAATTCCCCTACAGGCTATTCTTGCCTGTTTGAGTATGTTGTTCAAGTTATGCATTGTCTAAAGGGATATATTGGCTATAAACAATGCTTTCTAAACAAATTGATGTTCTGTACCACCAGTTAGGATTTGATTACTGAAAATGTGTCTATAATGCCAAGCTAATTATAAAAACACAAAATTGAAATGTACTTTTTTCAGGGATTTAAATGATTTCTACCAAGGGAAAAAGACTTTTCAATATGTAGAGAGAACTAGCAAGATGCTTCTTCTCCTAAACAGCAAAGTTGCTTAAGCCAAATAATACTTTCCAATTCTTTATTTTTTTTCCCCTAAGAATCCTATGTGGCTTTAGAGAAATTTGAAAATAGTAATTTGGACCATATTCTACATAATGCTTGTCTCTAAGTGAAAATGACCATTGCTTGCCTTTAAAAAACACATATGTTTTATGTGTAGAGATGGAGTATTTCTAATTAGTGATCCTATAATTAGCCACCTAATTTTGGCTACTCCTGAGCAATATTAGAATGAAAATTTCATTTGCCATTTTGTTTTCAAGGGACTTTCCCAGCCTTGCTAAGTGACTGCCATGGAGACACAGATTGGATTGCAAACAACTATCACAACATATTTCTGTGACAGCCAGAATGTCTTTACCATTTTATGAAGAAATCACTACTTTCTCTTATTCTTTAAGGTGTTTACTTTAATATCTTGTGCATGATGATTCTTTCTCATTGCTCTTCCTTTCTAAAGAGCTCATGGTTTATCTGTTCTGGGCAATCTTTACACCTTTATGACAGGAACTTTATAAGCTAATATACATATTTACGTACAACTCTGAGATGTTCAAGTCCATTATCAACCTTCTCTAACTATTCTGTTATTGTGAATATCAAATGAAATAAAGAATAAAACTATGTTTCATTAATGTTACAGTGTAGAGCAAATATTATACTGAATAAAACAAAGTAATTTTAGAATCATGCACACTTGAGGTGGATGGATAGTTTTATACTCTGCAACTTTATGACCTTAATTACCTGTACCTCCATTACCTAATAACATATCCATATCCTTTCTCATTATTTATTATGTGCAATATAGCCAACTTGGGGCCTAGTAGATACTGTTGTTTAATACATATAATTTTAGTTACTTGAGAATTTTAAAAGAGGAGAAGCATTCATAAGATGAAATCTGATCTGAGACCTGAGGGATGAATGGAAAATTATATCACAAAGATGAATAGAAGCAAAGAGAAACTACATGAAGCAGCCTAGGTATAAGCCATTGCAATTAGCATGTAAAGAAAAAGTATAACATATAAAATGAAAATACTAGAACTTACATAGTAGCCAAGTCATAAAGAGCCATCTTAAAAAATATAGATCTTGCACATCAACCTATATTTAATACAGAACTATGAGAATAATTTAATTTAGATATGGCTAACATTTTAGTAGGATTCTTTTGCAGTTTTGTTCTTTGATTACTCGATTCATCTATTAGTCAATTTATTCAGTATGAAGATGGGTTTCACAAACCAAAATGACAACAGAGAAATCAGTTAGAATGCCACTGTGATAGCATATCTGAGCAGTTTTGAGGGATTGAACTCAGTTTATGATAATACAAAAGAAGAAGATAGAGTATTTCAAAAAAATATTATGGGATAGTAATGTTTAAGGAACTGCAATAATTAATAACCCTGTCTCCTTCAAGTATTCATTCATTCATTTAATAATATTCTTTAACTCTTACAATGTGAAAGATCTGACATTAAAAAAGTGGTGCGGGGGGTGGGGATGGGGGCTGGCTGGTGGCACAGTGGATAAGGCACAGGCCTGCGAACCCAAAGGTCACTGGTTCAATTCCCCAGCCAGGGCACATAGCCAAGTTGCAAGTCAGGTTGCAAGCCAGGTCCTTAGCTGGAGGCAGGTGAAAGGCAACCATACATTGATGTTTCTCTCCTCTGCCTCTCTCCCATCCCCTTCTCTCTAAAATTAATAAAATCTTTTAAAAAAAAGTGGTGAGGAAAAATCAAAAAAAGATCGTATAAATTTTATGAGAAAAAAAATAAAGATAAAGGAAGAAGAATGGCGTCTATATTTAATATAGTATGGTTGTAAAACTTTTATCAAAGAATAAAGCTCCTAACCACAAAAGTAGAGCTCAAAGAATGAACCACACAAATATCAGTGATAAGAGTGTCACTGACCAGCAAGGAAAGTACATGTGAATCAGTATCAGCATATATTTGTAAAAATCAGTTAGACTGAGACTGGTATGGCTACAAGTAAATTAATGTAGGATAAAGAGATAAAGAGATAAAACCAAAACATAAAAGAAAAGGCAAGGAGCCACATAATGGAACATCAGTATACTATGTTGAAGATGTTCAATTTATATGGATTGAGGTTACATACATTTAAAATGTTTTATTTATTGAAGTTACTGTGGTGCCACTGGCTAACAAATTGTAAAAGCTTCAGGTATACAATTTATAATCTATAATCTATAATTGTATGACATCATTTGTCATTGTGTTGAAGTTCACCACCCTAAGTTAACTCTCCTCCCATCACCATTTGTTTCCTCTTTACCTTCTCCTTCCTCCCTAACTCTCTGTTCCCTCTGATAATCAGCATACTATTGTCCGTGTGCATGAGTCTTTTTAATTGTTTTTCTTGATCCCTTCACCTTTTTCACCTCCCAACATCCCTCCTGTCTGAAAACTGCCAGCTTGTTCGCTGTGTTCGTGGGTCTGTTTCTATTGAGATAATATCCTTTTGAAGGGCCTTGAGCCAAAGGGTCACTTTGGTTTCCATGTAGAATGGGTTGTTAGGTGGCAAGAATGGAAGTAGATATATAAATTAGTAGTTTATTAAGACAGCCTAAGGAAGCAATGTCAGTGTCTTTAAGTAAAGTGTAGCAATACAGGTAATAAAAATTGTTAGAGCTTACATATGTATATTTAAAAGAAACCTTATAGGAATTGATAGTTTGCTGAGACTGATAGTGGGATGGGAGAGGAAAAGAGGGTCAATAATAAATTTGTGTCCTAAGCAACTGAAGAAATGGGGATTTACTTAATTGGAATAGAAAATTTTGAAAAAAAGTTATATTTTTGAAGAAAAGAATTTTAAATAGCATGTGGACATATGGTTGTGTGCCACATTATGGCTGATATATATTCTATATATAAAGAGAATAAATATCTTCTAACCCTAACATATAAACATATTTATATCTCATTATATATGTATATATGTTATATATACCCAGTGTCCTTTATATATCATTATATATAAAGATATAATATTATATATAATATTATATATTATAAAATATATATCTTAGATACGGCTAATTAGTGTAGAGTTAGAGTTCTGGGGTAAAAAGGGGTTTGGAGGAGTCATCAAGGAATAGACGAAATTTAAAGCTAAGAAACCAAATAAGTTCACCTAGGGGGTGAATGACAAGATACAAAAGAAAGACAGAGAGTGAACCATGTCAGCTTTATTTAATAAAACAACTTCTGCTCTGGATTCAGTTGTGGCTCAGTTGGCTGGGTACTGTTCTGCAAAGAAAGGTCATTGGTTCAATTCCTGGTCAGGGCATATGCGTGAGGTGCAGGTTTTGTCCTGGGTTGAGGTAGGTGCAAGAGGCAAATGATCCATGTTTTTCTCTCACATCAATGTTTTTCTCCTCTTCCTTCTCCTTATCTCTCTCTTTAGAAACAATTGAAAATAATAAAATCTTTCAATATCAGATGGAGACCTTTTGTACAACCAAATAGTGTCTTTGTTACTATGATACCCCTAGATTAAATTTAATCAACCCTCAGTGATCCTGTAAAACTTAATGTATGAATGAAAGAAACACAATGATGCACCTCTCTGCAGGGAGACAAGAGTTTCAAAAAAGAAAGAGAAGAAAGCTCAGAATGAAACATCCTCTTTCCAATCTTAACAATTTATTAGAGGATGTTCAACTATCCATTTGAGCATTTGGAGTGAAGTCTAGTTGTCTTCCTAAAAACAATGTCTACTGGCAGTAAAATGTAATTGCATCAAGGAGATAAAGGGAGGGAGGAATGGCTCAAATCCCTGATTTACACTGGGTTGTTGTATGAATTACCATTCCATCTACCCATCCAGGGAACTTAGCGGGAGCATTAATTTTAGTGTATTGTGTTCCTAAAGTTATATTTTACAGTCTCGGGCATTAGGACAGTACTTTTCAAACATTTCACAAAACAGCACACTTAGAATTAATTAAAATGTATATATTTATTTTAAATAAACCAAGATGCTCTATCTCAGGCTCCACCTGAGCAGCTGGGGTGTCTACTGTAGTTCTGGCCAGTCTAAATGGTAAGAGTATCACTGCAATGGACAATTTAATTTCCACTTGAGCCTATTAGTTTGCTCTGATACCTGAAAGCATCATTTGGGAGATGTCAGGATAGATAACTCTTTCAAACATTACTCTGGACAAAATAGGTCCTGTCCTACAAGAAATATTGTTGTTTTATAATGACATTGATTCACCTAAAATATTTAGATGCCTCAAAATCAGATTTGCTTGTGAGGGAAAATTGTACTCATCCTTTGACTACTCAAATTACATTTGTTATATAACTAACATGTCAATATATCTTCTTTACTAATGGCTATAAATTTATGGCTTCCTGACCTTAAATGGAAAATACTGATACTACCATTTAAAGTATGTTGCAGAGTGTCTGGTTAATGCTGGATGGCCTCCACTGCAAACGATCATCAACAAGCAGACTATGAACACCTACCTCTTCTCTTGGCATATTTTGCTAACACCAATGGTCCGTACAATGATGGAATTATGTAACTATGCTGCTGTGTGTCCATTGGGCTCCCAACTGGCTTTGAGCCCCATTGAAGAAGAACATTTTAACTCTGATTGTTGTTTTCTCTCTTGCTTACTTATGTGTTCTGAATACAACATACATGTTAACGATATAATAGAAAAGTTTTAAATAAAAACCCTTTGTCTTTTAGTCAACGCGTAAGCATGATTTATGTATAATACACAATTAAAACATTCACTCAAAATCACCAGAGATTTCTGATTTTGCTTTTTTCGAAATGTAACAAACTTCTCTACTTAAGAGGTTGGAGATAATTACACAAGAAAAAGATATTACACAAGCACATGTTTTGTATGTTAAAGCGTAACTGAGATAAGTTACAATCATCAATACAAAAAAGTGAATGTCCAATTATGCTGTGTCTTTTACAAAATTTTTCCTTAAGGATTCTCTCAATATCTGTACATATATTTAAATTAGTTCATGAAATATTTGGTAATATCTCAATTTAAACAGTTGTCCTTATCTATCGTATTATTATTGCTATAAGCATGATTGTGATTATGGAATCTTTTATTTTTAGACATTTGAAAAAAAAGTACTATAGAGGTAATATATGTCTGCCTATGTCCAAGGGCTTTTGCAGCACTTGAAGGAAGCAAGATATTTAAAATAAAGCACAGCACTTTCGAAGAGCTCCCTTTCCCCTGATTTGCCTCAACATGCTTTATTCTCTGAAGTAATAAAAGCAGTACAGTTCCTGTGGTCCTCATCCTCAGTGATCTATTCCTTGGAATTTAAGAATTCCAGAGAGTCAAATTACCTCCATCACATAGAAAGATCATGCAACTATTGACCACAAAATAGAAGCATGTCTCCAAAGGGGAAGATGGTTGCAAAGTTTGGAACAGGGTCAAAAGATGCTTCCTGAAACATTTGATTCTGGACAGGACAGGTTGGCTAAAAGGTATTTGGAAGAGGTTCGAACTGCAGTACATTGATCTAACATTTTAATGGGAAGAAGAGAAAAGATCTATCATAGAACAGCCTATTCCAGCCGAATAAAAACTACCACGAGTGAAAGCATATATCAATTTTCAAAGTGAAACCTGAAATTTCCTTTTGGCCTATTGGAAGGAAGAAGTAAGGTGAGGATTTTGGCCAAATCTTCAAAATATTTGATTTTGATGAGATGTGATTTTTACTTTTTACTAAGAGCATGAAAAGACTTTTGGAGATTTTGTGTGCTTGAATTTTTTTGATTTTCCTCTAAAGAAAGATTAGAATCTTTTGGTCCCTCCTGGTTTTACGCTAACAGAATGGTGGCAGTATGGATCACTTACATAGGTATAATTTATCTTTTTTCTGTGTTGTGCATTCTCTATCATTTCTGTCATCATGCTACTCATGTGACTTCACTGAACATGGAGTGGTTGGTAACAGGTGCACATGATTGGCACTTGTGAACAGGTACAAGCTGGTTCTAATGTACCCCTTCTATTACCTTGACATGTTTTGTTTTCAGCTGTTTTTTCCATATTCCTATAAATATAATACAAATTACCTGTTACTTAAATAAGCATAATTCAAGTTTGAATGAAGCATCAGTAAGATTTGGATTACCAACTAAAATCTTTATGCTGCCATGACTTGGAAACAGGTAGTCAAAAAACAAAACAGAACACATCTCATCTACAGTCCTCATTTTAGAGAGAAATATAACAGAAAAGCATTCAGAAATAAGGCTTTTCAGCAACAGCATTCAATAAGGGATGCTATTTATTGAGCTGTCTAGATTTCAAGCATCTACTTATATTTTTATTTAGAGAATGCTTTAAATGTATGTTTCCTTCATTCAAAAGAAATGCAAGAATATATGCATCCAATTTCCATACACTGAATAAAATATCAGGTATAACTATAACACTGAACTGCAAATGAACAAGTTGCAAAATGTAGGCCCTGAGGTACAGTGTGGATTAAAAATGCCAGTACTTTTGTTCTCTCTTACCACAAGTGGACCTGTGCATATTGGTCTCAATATTTTTAATGACATGGCAAAAGCTCATAGAAGTGCCTGATAAAATGTGTACTCTAAGCCTGTGTCCCAGTTTGGCTTCTATAAGTGCATGGCATCAAAATATTGAATATGCATGTAGTCCTAAATAGTGTTGTAATATTGTTTTTGGTCATAAGCCTCAGAAAAATATTCAGATAGAGTATATTTGCTTAACAAGATACCTCCACATTCTAGATTATGATGTTATCATTAAAGTAGTCTGATGGATAGGAGCTGGCCTGAGAACCCAAAGTTCACTGGTTCAATTTCTAGCCAGGGCACATAACCAGGTTGCAACCGGCTCTCCAGCCAGGTCTGTGGCTGGAGGCAGGTGAAAGGCAACCATACATAGATGTTTCTCTCCCTCTCTGCCTCCTACCCTTCCCTTCTCTCTAAATATAAATAAAATCTTTAAAAAGGTAAAAAGTATATAATGAAGTGATCTGAAATATTCTTATTCTTTCACCTTATATTCTATGAAAACTCATTTTTCTCCAGAGCTGATTGTATATGATCATGGAATTATTTGTTTGTTTCTTCTTTTCTTTTAATTTTCTGAACTTCTTAAATCTGTCTTTTTTTTTTTTTTTTTGCCACATTTAGGAAATTTTCAGCCATTAATTGTGTAAATGTTGTTAAAGTACTGTCTCTCTCCTCTCATACTAGAATTCATAAATATTTAGTTTTGTGTTAATTTCCTGGAGATTCCTAAGAATTTTCTGTATTCTTTTCATTTTTACTTTTTTTCTACATAATTCAGATTAAATAATTTCTATAGATCATTCAAATTTATGGTCTCTTGTCTCAGTCATTTCTATGTTGCTATTGAGTCTTCCCAGTGTATATTTTATATGATCTATTATATATTTTACATGTAATATTTCCCTTACATTTTCTTTGTATTTTCCATTTGTTTGTTGAGATCTTTAATTTTTCATTCAATTCAAGAGCAAGCTCAGGAGTCAGAGGCAACTATAGAGAACTCTTTCCCATATATTTTCCTTTCTAATCCTACTAGTACTTTTGGGTTCTCTGAAGATCTCTTTTTATTGTTCTTTGTCTAGAAAGCTGTGCTTCAGTTTCTATCTCTCCGGCGCTTCAATGATTTGCCAATGTCTATGGTCAAGAAGTGGAAATAGAGAGAGCAAAAAGCAACAGATATTTGTTTCAACTTCCTAGAACTGTATTTTCTCCCCTCAAAAAAAGAGGTTCCTCTTCCTCAGAATTTAGGTTCCTGTGCTCTCCTGTTATGACTATTGTAACTTCATTATTCCTGTTATCTGAGATAATAGCCAGTCACTTACCTGTAAGTGTAAACCAGGCAAAAGTCCTTTTCTTAGTTTTCTCTCATCTATACACAAGAGACCACTTTTTGGTTTTCTGTGGGGTCATGTTCAGGCCCGGGGAAAACGGTGCAATGTGAACCCATAACTCATCTTTAGCATTGCTTGGAATTTTTCTCAACCAGTTTGCTCCTATTTTCAGAGTCCTCAAATAGTTATTAAATCAATTCTTGCAAAGATTTATAGTTTCTTTCAGGAGGAGAAAGGGTGGAATATGCTTATTCCACCTCATCTGGAACCAAAACATAAAACTTGTTTATATAAATTTATATACTTTATATGTTTGTTTGAGGGGAAAGTATGGGTGATAAAATGTTGGTACAACATCATTAAATATCACCATTTCTCCAGCTACAAAAATTAATAGAGATCATTTTATTTGAAAATTCATGCTTTTTCATCACGTGGACTATACAATTTCACAGAGGTAATAATAGTTTTAGTAAGTAATAAAATAATATTCTGGTCAAATGGTAAGAATTAATTTGAAAGGAATAGCCATAATATAATGGCTAATTCTAATATAGGATAACTTCCATATCACACCATTCCTGTATTTCTAATATAATGACTTTATCTTTCTTACTGTTTTATGAAAATCCAACATTCCTAAATACTTATGCAAGTACTTCCAAACTTCTCTGAATAATTGAGAAAAATTCTTATCATGTTATTTATTTATTTATTTATTTATATTTATTATTTCCAGAGAGAGGGGAAGGGAGAGAGAGAGACATCCATGTATGATTGCTTTTCACCTGCCTCCAGCCATGAACCTGGCTGGATATCTGGCTTGCAACCTGGTTATGTGCCCTGGCTGGAGAATGGAGTCAGTGACCTTTGGGTTCACAAGCTGGTGCCTTATCCACTGTGCCACCAGCCATGGCAAAATTCTTATCACTTTAAAATAACATTGATTTCAAATAGTATGTTTGTATATGTTTAAATAAAAACATATACAACAGTGCACCTTTGCCTTTTACATATTTAAAATGTATTCCTGTAGTAGGAGATAAATAAATTTTACCACTTCAAGTCACATAGTCCCATGAATACAAATATTAAAAAGAATAATAGAATAATAGAGATTTTCTCTTTTTATGGTCAATACCCAACCTCACATTCATAACTATGCAAGCACCATATAGAGAACCAGAACTAAATGCTAAAGAAATACATGTCTAATAAAATTCATAAAAATAATTACCTGAAAATTTCTAGTAATTTTGAAATTCTGAAAACAATCACGTACAGTATAATGTCTTATTACATATTCCAATTTTAAGTAGAAATAGCCAGTTACTTATGTATTTTTCTAAATAAATATATTTTAGTTAAGCAAGTTAGCTTATAATTTATAAATTAACTTACATGCTTTTTTAGGTCAAAATAGGGTTTTCTCTATAACTAGTAGCAAAATTATTTTTAAAATATTTGTTTCATATTGATGATATTAACATATTTTTAACTAAAATCTTCTATTTTGCTATATTATTTGACTGTGATATAGTCCATTTTATAGCCTTTTCATATCATTAGACTTATTTACACTTAATCTAAATCTTTTCCTATTTGATCAATTTAGAGTACAAATCAGTTCCTTTGAGGAACACAGTATGATGAGCTGCTCAAATTTAGAATCTTAAAGAGCAAATTCCTACTGAACTATTTTTATATAACTCTAAATTTGTTTTTGATTAACATCTCTTCCGGATATTAAAACTCTATCACTCTGGAATTTGAAAATGAGTCTGAGATGAAACACTGGAGGCTGCATTTAGGAGTGTTATTTTTCTGACATCCAAATGATCGGAATGATCTATTAGGATTTTTCTGTGCTTCTTCTTTAAAATATTGCTTGAGGCCAGTGAGATGACTTTAAATTCATCCTGCTGAGATGCTAAGCACAAAGGATTAATATAGGGTATGTTCTTGCATTTATAAGAGCTAAACTAGGTTGTTTAGAATCAGAACACAGCGTGTTGGAAGGTACATTTAGCAATGACTTTAACAGATTATTGCCCAATTTTAAGAACACAAGGGAAAAAATAGTCCTCCAGCAATTTTATTCATTCAAATGTAATTGAAATGCTATGAAATAGATCCATAGACATACTTCACACGAGCAATTATTCAGTTTCTCTATTTTCAAAAGAACTGGTTGGCGAGCAGCGTTACTTTATTATTTTGTGTCCATCATATAAATGTATGAAATTTTATTTCATTAAAATTTGATCTTTTGTAGAAACTACTGGGATCAAAACTGAAACAAAGGGGCTCCTTTTTAGGTTAATTTGCCTTATTCTACTTTTGTAAATGAACTACTTAATTGTGTCAGAGAATCACAGTTACCTGCAGGGCAATTCTAGCTTTAGCTGCATCAGCTGAAATAATTGCTTTTTTTAAAGCTTATTCTTTGTTTTCCTGTGGTGAGGTTTATTATTCCTCTTACAGAGGCCTCATTCTTAAAAATTCATAGATATGAATTAGACACTGACCAAAAAGTGACTGTAGCATTTAATGCCTGAGTTTAGATTCTCTTAATTAAACTATAATTATCCAAGACATTTTTATGTCTTCAGTTAATCTTTACTTACCTACAGATTTAGTTAGTTTGAATAAAAAGATGATAATACTCATAATTTGTGATTCCAAGGATTTCTATTTTTTTTGAATCTTTAAACTCCGTACATTGAATGTCTTCTAGTAGAATATTCACAGCTTGGTGACATTGAAGAATAAACCATTGTCATATATATTTATTTATTTCAAAGTTTTAAAATATTTTGAAACATTTTTAGTAGAGCTGAACATCAAATAATATTTTTGATTAATATGTCTTATATATGTTCCCCTCTGTTTTGCTTAGTTGCTGGAATTTGTGAAGTACCCAAATATTGAACTTACTATTCCTTGATGAGTTAACAATTTGGGAAATAAATCATTATGTAATGAACTTTTAAAGAAACTAAAATATTTAGTAAAGTTAATAAAAACCTTAAATTAATTTATATCATTCTCCTGCTTAATACAAAGAGGTGCTGAGATATTGAGTTTACCTAGTGAGAATAACCAGGAAAAATAGAAATCAAGTAGCATTAAAATATCTGAAGTAAAGTTGGTTAATAAAAAGTTAGGACTTTGTTATTTTTTAAACCTTCTTCAAATATTCTTAAAATGATACAGTGAAAATTTCTTAAGAAGTCTTAAGGCAGAATTGGGGGCAAGAAGGTGAATGTGACAAAGGGAAATTTTGGCTCAATATTAGAATGTATTGTACTTTCTAACAACTAATTATTTCCCTGGTAAAGCTTTAAACCTTGATCCCAATCTCCACCAGCTTAGTTTATCCAACCCTTTAACATTAAATAGTATATATTAATGTGTCAAAATTTTGTTTTGTATCCTAAATTCTTTCCTGTTTTATTGATGATAGCCTGGCTATCATTCTGACAGGTGTGAGGTGAGAGCTTATTGTGGTTTTAATTTGCATTTCTCTGATAATTGGTGACATTGAGAATCTTTTTATATGCCCTCTTTGAAGAAGTGTTTATTCAAGTGCTTTGCCCATTTTGAAGTGGATTGCTTATTTTTTTTGGTTTTATATAAGTTCTTTATACATTTTGGATATTAACCCCTTATCAGATGTATCATTGGCAAAAATGTTCTCCCATTTAGTGGGTTGTCTTTTCATTTTGTTGATAGTTCTCTTTGTTGTGCAAAATATTTTAGTTTGATATAGTCACATTTGTGTATTTAGTCTTTTATTTCCCTAGCTAATGGAGATATATCAGAACAAATATTGCTATGTGAAATTCCAAGACTTTATTGCCTATGTTTTCTTATAAAGTTTTTCTGGTTTCAAGTTTTTATTTAAATCAACATAAAAAAATACTCAAGTTTTGGAAATGGCTTATAAAAATTTTTGTGTTCAGACTAGAAAGGTCAATGAAAGCATAATAATATAAAAGTGATATCTCCTAATTTTTCTGCATATTTTTATTTAGTTTTTTGAAAAATTCTGGTAAACAAAGTAAAAGTGAGAAAATTACTAATTTAAATTTACCATCATTAATTATCAATCTGAACTTCTCAGTGCTTTGTAAGGATATAATAATCTCTTTAAATAAATATATTTTTAAAAACTTAATAGCCTATGCATAAGATCAAATATATCCTGGCTGGTGGCACAGTGGATAAGGTGCCAGCATGCAAACCCAAAGGTCACTGGTTCGATTTCCTAGCCAGGGCACATAACCAGGTTGCAAGTCAGGTCTCCAGCCAGGGCAGTAGCTGGAGGCAGGTGAAAGGCAACCAGACAATGATGTCTGTCTTCCTTCCCCTCTCTCTAAAATTAATAAATACAATATATTTTTAAAAGATCAAATATATACCTAATTATATCATTTTAAAACATAATTTTATTCATCTGACTCTTCAGGGTTTAGATGGTAACAGATAACCATACACCCTTCTAAAATGTATCACTTGAGAGCCCTGGCTGGTAGCACAGTGGTTAAGGGGCTGGCCTGCCAACCCAAAGGTCTCAGGTTCCATCCCCCAGTCAGGGCACATGACCAGGTTGCAAACCAGGTCTCCAGTCAGGTCTGTGGCTGGAGGCAGGTGAAACGCAACCATACATTGATGTCTCTCTCCCTCTCTTCCTCTCTCCCTTCCCCTCTTTCTAAAAATAATAATAAAATAAAATGTATCACTTGAATCCTGCAGTGTAAAAATTATACAGATCATGGTCATTTATTTAAACATAAAATAAGCAAATATAAGCTACTATATCTAAATGGAAATATATGAACAGACTTTAAAGTTTCCTTCTTTCTAAGTTTTGCTAGATATTTTAGTTTTTTATTAGTTCATTATATTTATCCCTATAAAATATATAGCAAAAATATAGCAAAGGAAACTATGATAGTTCCTACAAATAAATTCTATGTAGACAAATATTCTGTTCATATTAGTTATTCATATCATCAAACATATTACTGACTGCACTAGTACAAACTAATATAAAATGCTATACCTCAAAACTCTAATTAAACTAATTCTAACACTATACTTTCCATAAACAATGTGGCTGTTGCACCTATGCAATTATGTGGATATTAGTGAGTTATTTCCTTTAACATTTAAGAAGAATTTTTAATTAAAATGGAACAAATTTCACATGTTAATAGTAAAATTCAGTCAGTTCAAGATAAAAATCATTGAATAAAGCTTTAAAATGTTTAAATTAACCAAAAATGAAAATAACTTTCTTGTAAACACTGCATTGCTGAACATTGTTCAATGTCAGGGTTCCTGACTGAGATATTTAAGATGAAATACCTGAATTAATGAAGAATTTACCAGTGAAGCTTACCTTCATCCTCCAGATCTATTGAATTAAAATGTATTTTACTTCCATTTTCTTTAATGTTTTTAAAATTAAAAAATAGATTCTAATAGTATTATAGTTTCTAATACTATTATAGCATTATATTATAGTATTATATTATAGTTTCCAGTACTATCATGATATGATATATGGAATAATCAGTGTATAATACATATGCATGCATGTTGGTTAGCAGGCTAGATAGAAGTGATGTTTTTAGCTATATTTTATAGTTTATTTTTATCTAAATTTTCTGTAGTTATAGCAATAAGGATTAATACTCATTCACTATGATTTGTTCAATATATACAAGGCTCAATACTTTTGGGGCAGACCTTTTTATATATTTATGTAGCTGTGTTTTGTTATTACAGGTGTGTGCAGTTTGTGTGTATGTAAAATTATTATGTTACACATTAAAATCAATTGTCATACTTATCTGGCAGAGAGATACCATGAATGATCACAAAGGTGGTTTTCCCAGAGCAAGGTTTATCCATTGCACTCTGGATGTGCTGACCCCTGTGTTTTACCCAAGTATGGGAAGCTTCACTGCATAATTTGTGGTAGTGGGGGACTGCATTCACACGCTCCCTTGGTAGAAAAAATAAGTAAGTGAAATCAATTGTGAATCCATAACCAAATAAAAAATATTTGCTATATGTGTAAGGCCAGTTGTAAACTACTCTCCTTTTTAATTTCCACCCTTAATTTTGAAAACTGAAAAATATTCTGATAATTAGTGTCATTATATGATATAAAAAAACCAGAGATAATGCATCAGAAGGAGTTATAATTAAAATCATGGAGAGTGTTTTAATTCATTTAAAGATATTTGACCTTTCTCTAAAACTAGTAGGTAGAAACCAAAAGTGTTTTATGCAGGATAATAACATTAAATTTACATTTCAAATAATTCACCTCACCTGCACATTATACAATTCATTGAAAGACTACAAGTGTATGAATGGAGAAAAATTATAAAAATAAGAATACTTGTGAGTGATGATGTACTTTAGAAGTTCTAACAAAGATGGAGAAAACCATACATATTTAAAATCACCAGGACTTGAATAATGTCAACAATAAATTTTTAAAATTACAGATGATTATATTGGAAAAATCAGAAAAAGAGAAAATGTCTTTCTTGTTGCTTCTCTTAAATAAGCCTATAAAATTCACTTTTAGCTGCTTTTGATTAGGCATTAAATATTATACATCAGTACTAAATATATTAGCTAGGTTAATTAAAAAATAAAATTACCACTATTTGAAATTGTTTGAAGTGAGGAGATAAATAGAGGAGTGATTTATTATTCCTTCAAGGTTTCTCAAAGGAGAATTGTTTGAATTTTTTTTTTTGTGATAGGGGATATTGGACATAGAAACATTTGGTTTGAATATTGCAACTTCAGGTTGCAACATGATGAATTTGATATACCTCTTAGGTAGTCTTAGGTTTCAAGGTGACATAAGGCTATATACATTTGAAGTTTAATATACAGGTATCCATTGAAGATTAAATCTGAAAGATACTAATATACTTGAAATGATGTGGGTGAATTAGATCTTGATAAAAGTATGTAGGATAAAAAGAAAAGACTTAGAGAAGAAGCTCTTATCACACACACACACACACATCATATCTGCATTTTCTACTCAGAGAAATAAAATGAAATATTACTATTATCATTAGTCCTTATTAAATACTTCCCAGGTCATATTCTCCCAACTATAGACATTAATTTAAAATTTGTCTTTATCATATTTCTTATTATTATGGTATATAAATGTATTTTACTTTGTGTATCAATTTGAAACATTTTTGGCTTCACTGTTATTTTGTGAGATCCATCTAAATTATACACACATTAATCATTGTATATTTATTCATTCTCCTATATATTGGGGATTTTCTCTCTTCTAGTTTTTGTCAAATATTTTATTATAATTATTAGTATGTGATATCCTCAGACTTCAAAAATATCTATCAAGTTCTCATATTTTTTATGTGGTTTCAACTTTTCTTTCTATTCAGTAATAATGTTGGTTATATTATTGGCCAGGTGGTTTCCCTTAGGCAAAATTATTTTTTCATGTATTTGTCTATATTAATTGCTATTTTATTGATTTTCTCTTATTCAATTTTATGAGGTTTATTATAATATGTATATAATTGGATTTATCATCCTTGTATCAACATACATTCTCCTCATTAGCTTATTCATGCCTTAATTAATTAATTCATTTTACTAACATATTGAACATTCATAAAATCTATACACTGTACAATAACTAGAATATTGGCAATAACTTAAATTGCTTAAGTATTTCTATTTTACCCCATTCACCCCAAGGAAATGACTATACTGATCTTGTTTTCTTATACCTTTTATTTTATATAAGTATGGACAATACTCATTCACACACATGCACACACACACACACACACACACACACTGAAGAACACATACATTAAAAAAATATATTGGTTAACTTGAATTTTTACATTTGAAATGTAAATGCTACTTTCTGAGGTTAATATTTATTTACCTCATTGATAGCATTCATCAATATATTCTGTATACCTGTAATTTTTAGACATTTATAGTTAGATAATATCCTATTATGTAAATACACTATAATGTATTTACCCATTATTTTGTCAGTGTTAAGAGTTATTTCAGGTTTACATTATTTTAAGCAACCCCAGTTTTAGCATTCATATTCAAATTTTCTGTAATATGTGTACAAGAATAGCTATTTTGCACACACTTAAGGTGGATAATATTAGAACATGAGGTTTGTGAGTGCTCAAATTAATATGATAATAAATTACTTATGAATGTGGTTTGACAGCATCTGATGCTATTTGCAATGTATGCCACATTTTCTTGGATTTCCCCTTATCTCATTTATAGTTCTCCTTACTCTGCTTTATGAGTTTCTATTCTTCCCAGTCCTTTATTTTTCTTTTTCATATCCCATTTCTCATTTCCTTGGTCCTGTGCATTTATCTAATTACATTTACTCTTTGATGATTTTATCTAGTCTCCCATATTTAAAAACCATTTGTACCTGATGACACCTAATTTCATTGGCATGATTATTTTTCCCTAACTCTGGGAATATAGCTTTCTCCAAAAGCTCTTGGAAATTCACAGTCCAGATGCATAGGGTGAATAATGACCAATATCTAACTATAGGCAATAGAATTCTTCCACATTTGCACATTTCACTACCACTTTGCTAAATTTCTTTTAATAGCAGTTATTTCTACCCAGTACATCATGTCTGGCTATCATAAAAAAAAAAAAAAAAAAAAAATTGTAAGGCACAAAAGGACAAAAAACAAATTTGAGGGGACAGAACTAGCTTTGGAACAAGAATGACACAAATGTTTCATTATCAAACTAAGATCTTAAAACAACCATTATTAATGCTCAAGAGCAATGATTGGTTAAATAAGCAACATTAAAGAAAATATGGCAATGTAAGCATAGAAATAGAAATCCTAAAAAAGAACCAAAAAGAAATAATAGGGGAAAATATCTGTAACATAAAAGAAAAATGCTTTTGATGGAATTACTAGTAGACTGGACACAGTAAAGAAAAGATTCTCTAAGCTAGAGGGATATATCAAAAGAATCCTAAAAAACTGAAAAGCAAATAGAATAAACATTGTAAAATTTAGAGCATAATATCAAAGGACTATAGGATAATTTCAAAAAGTATGACATATGCATAATGAGAATATCAAAGGAAAAGAGAAAGAAATAAAACAAAAATAAACTGAAACAATGACACTCAGAATCAGACACATAAACACACATCTAGAAATTTCAGGAAACCACAAGTAGAACAAATGCCAATCATACACCTAGATATATCATTTTGAAACTAAAGAAAATCAAAAATGAAGAAAAATCCTAAAAGAATCCAGAGTTTAAAAAAACAAACAAACAAACAAAAAAACAGACTCTCATTCAAGATGGGGGCATAGGTAGATCTGCTTCACCTTCCACAACCATGAGAAGGATTACAGTCTACCTCAAAACAAAACCCAACCAGAACTACTAGAAAATTCAACTGCATGAAAGTCCAACAAACAAAAAATATAAAGCAGTGATACTCATCCAGACAGGTAGGAAGGGTGAGCCAGGAAGGAGAGGATGTGGTGTGGCAGTGGTAATGACAGCAGCAGTGACAGTGGAGGTAAGGCACTGGCTGTTGCTGACCAGTGGAATAGTAGTCACACATTATAAAAGCTGGGAAGGACACTTGGGGAGTGATCCCTGTCCCAGGCCAGAACACTAAGCTCACAGTTCCAGCACTGGGTAAATAAAGCCTCATTGCTTCAGACTGTAAAAAACAGTGGGATTTGGGGCAGTGGAAGAAACTCCCAGTCTCTCAGCAGAGTCCATTTGGAGCACCCCAGTCCCTAGTCCTAGAGCATGCACAGATTCTGCCCCAACCTGGGAACCATCACCAAGACAATAGCTAGAGGGGAGCCAATCACATACTCCAAGTGAGGAAAGTGAATGGAAAAGGGGTGAGTGCTGAGCAAGCAGCACTTTTCCCTCTCAGACCCCTCCCCTACATACAGTGTCACAATTTGGTAAAACTGGTCACCTATACTGATGAATACCCAAGGGTTTGCCCCTTATAACACAATAGGTGTGACAGCTGTACCTGAGACACAGTGGCAAACACAGGAACCTGTCAGGTTGAGGAGACAGAGAAGTATGGCCCAATAGAGGGAACAGGTCAAAGAGAACTAAGCCATGAGGAGATAGACAACATAACAGACACAGGGTTCAAAACTCACAGACATGATTGAGTACAGAAAATGAATAAGAAAAGAAGTGAAGCTACATTAAGTGAAATGAAGAAAAAAGTCACACAAACCCAATAGTGAAGGGAAGGAAGCTGGGGTGCAAATCAGCAATTTGGAACATAAGGAAGAAATAAAGAGTCAACCAGTACAGAATGAGGAACAAGAATTGAAGAAAATGAGGAGAGGCTTAGGAACCTTTGGAACAACTTTAAATGTACTAGCATTAGAATCATAGGGGTGCCAGAGGAGAAGAGGAAGAGCAAGAAATTGAAAACTTCATTGAAAAAATAATGAAGGAAAACTTCCCTAATTTGATGAAGAAAATAGACATGTAAGTCCAGGAAGCACAGAGTCCCAAACAAGCTAGACCCAAAAAGGACCACACCAAAATGCATCATAGTTAAAAATGCCAAAGGTTAAAAATAAAGATAATCTTAAAGGCAGCAAGATAAAAGAAAAGAGTTACCTACAAAGGGTAACAAAAGTTACCTATATGACTATCAGCTGATTTCTCAAAAGAAACTTTGCAGTCAAGAAGGGACTAGTAAAAAGTATTCAAAGTGATGAAAAGCAAGAACCTACAACCAAGATCACCCTATCCAGCAAAGCTATGGTTTAGAATGGAGGGACAGATAAAGTGCTTCCCAGACAAGGTAAAGCTGAAGGAGTTCATCATCACCAAGTCATTATTATATGAAATGTTAAAGGGACACATTTAAGAAAAAGAAGATCAAAACTATGAACAGTAAAATGATAATAAAGTCACATCTATGAACAAATGAATCTGGAAAAAAAAAAAAAAAACTAAGCAAACAACTAGAACAGGAGCAGAACCATAGATATGGAGATCATTTGGTGGCTTATCAGTGGGGAGGGAGAAGGGAGAGAATTCAGGAAATGGTGCAGGGATCAAGAAGCATAACTTGTAGGCACAAAATAAATAGGGAGCATTAAAAATAGTATAGGAAATGGAGACGCTAAAGAACTTATATGCACAACTTCAAACATATGGAATACTGCTCAGCTTCACCAAAAATCAGGAAAATCAATATTGATGCAACAAAGAGATTGGCAAAACATAAAATCCTTTTAATAACCAGTGAAGGGGGAAAATAGGAACTCTCATACAAGATTGATGAAGAGTATGTAGTTTTAAAGGTCAATTTTGAGTAACATTTAAAGCAGGGCTAGTCTTTCAAAATTAAATCAAAGACTATGATTATTGACTACATAATTATTGACTATGATTAATTGCTATATTTCTTAAAGATATACCACATTTTGAGCTTAGCATTTTGTGAAATATTAACATATTTATTAATTATAGTTTCATAGATGTAATATATATTAACATTTAGGGAAGAGAACACTGCTCACAGATAGATGATGATAGATAGGTGAATTAAAAATAAATATATGTGTTAATTCAAGCTTTAAATCATATTTTCCAATTAACCATGTTTTGATTCTTGTATCATTTTCAAAACTAATAATATATTTTAATGGAAAGCCATTACTCTTCTATTTTGTATATTTTTATGTTATATAAACTATTGGACTAAATCTTATAATTACCCAGTTCAGTTTAACCAGTATACTAAGACTGAATTAAAAAAAAATAAAAAAAAGAAACTCCAAAAGAAAAACATCCCAGTTCATTTCCTGATGTTTCTTAACACACACATACACAATTTTATTAACATGGACTTGAAATAACTAGTCTCAAATTTATGACAGTTCCATTAAAATAATGCAACAAAAATATGTCTACAGACACATGTGCATAATATTCAAATTTACAAAAATATTTACATAGCACTCAAGCCTACCTTCTCACAGAATTCAGATAAACTTATCCTTATGTATGTAGAATTGCAAAAACAAGGCTCCAATGACCTGTGTTGATGTCACGACATCCAAATCTGTAGAGAATTTTTATGAGCCTATTTGAGTCAAATTGATGTCAAACCAGGAAGCAAGATCTCAAATGCCCTGGATAATGATACTTTTGTACTTTCTTGTGTACGCTTGGAATTAAGGGTGGGAGATAAGAAAGATAGCATAAAGGTGAGAGAAAGCAAGGCATGGGATACTTAACACCTTCTGGAAAACTTTTTCATTACTTTATAAATAAATGAATAAACAAATAAATAAATTAATAAATGAAGTTATTCATTTCAAAAATGGGTTGATCTAGAGTCACAAAACCAATAGGACTCCTTACAAATGTTTTGCTAACAAAGTTATAGACCTGAGATTTGACATTCCATGATGACCTGCCAGTTAAGAATTTATGAACCATTAGTCTATGAGATCACTGAACTTGTCCTAACACTTTGCATCCACACCCATCACTACTTTTAGGGACATGATGGTAACATACTTATCCACTCCACAGAGAAGCTAACTCTATTATTATCTCAGTTCAGAAAACAAAGTCTAGGAGCAGAGATATAAATGATCATTCATTATCATAATATCAGAATATAAATAAAAGATAGATGTAAACAAAGTCTCCAAACACAAATAGAGTAGATGGTTTCATTACAGAATTGTGCTCTAGGGTAAAGTTGATCTCACATGTTGAGGTTGAAGAAGCAAGTTCAACCAAATGTATGATGTCTGTTGGTCATTTCCCTGAAGAATAGTAAAATTATCACTCACTTTACTCTAAAACAATTACTTGGGGCAACAGAAAGAATAAGGAGGATGAAGCACAGAAATTAGCCAAATACATGACTTTTCAAAGAAGTTAGTGTTTTTCCTGAGGGATTTTAGTATCACTAAGGCGAGAGAATAATAATTTTAAGTTTTTCCACTCTGATCTTCTAATTATCTGGTAAAGAATTCCTCCTTCATGGAATCTAAAATGTCATTAACCTTTAATGGCACCACATTTTATGTATTTTAAGAAGCAAACACTGCTATTTCAACCTTTCTTATTGCATTTACTGAAAGCATTTTGATTTTAGGTATATTAAAATATAAAGCTAGCATTTAAGTAATTAAATATAGCAATATTAGCAGAAACAATTCCCACAAATCACCAGGTTTCTCAATACCTAATACACTTTTTTTCAAGTATTTGCTGTTTACTGGCAAGTCAAGATTTTATACAATTTTAGATCCAATATTGGATTTATTTAATAGTCAATAATAGATAAATATTTTTCATTTCTCCCTTTTTAAACTTATGAGTCATCTTGGAATTCTATGTTGACTAGGAAAAAATTTTAAATAGGAAATTGAAAATTATATATTAATATCTGCAAAAACCTTATAATACAGGAATTAAACTATTATCTGTATTTGATTTTTATCAGTCCATTGACATTTTCCTAACTACTTGAAACAACTTTTCTGTGAATTAATAGCATTTTCTTTGAAAATTTATTCATCATATGTTATAAATAAGCATATTTTTTCTAAATTAATAGTACAAGATACAATTATATGATATGAATAGATAATGATATATTTGCTTTTTAAAAAATACAGAAACATTACTTTGAAAATATAATATTATTGGAGGAATATTATATCAAATATATATTTATTTACAATTTTTCTAAAATTACTCTATGTCTATATGATTTTAAAGTATATGCTTATTTTTTGGAAAATGTTTCATCTTTTATCTTTTCAATAAGTAAATTGATATAAATGAGGAAAAGAAATGAAAACTTTGTTTCTGAGTTCAAATATAAAATTAAACATCCAAGAAGTATGTATAATTTTTTGTGGTTTGAGTTTTTAATTTTAAATTATACAAGTAAAATACTGGTTGTAGCTTATTATTTTTAATGGAGAAAATGTCATGAAGAATGTGTTTTTGTTTACAATTCTTGAGTTCTCTAAAGCTCTCAGAAATAGATGTTTATTACTCTAGTCAATTAAATATCAAATGAACAATTATTTGTGCATTCTTTAGTGATTAATACAGAAACTACTTTGTAATTTAGGAAAGTTCCACTGCCAATAAAGTACAAAACGTACTAATAAAATAATACTTCTGATTGTCATAATTGAAGTATTCATATTTACACAAATCAAACTGAAATTCACCAAGACCAACATGAATGGAGAAACTCTTGAATTTAATGTACAATGCTTTTTGCATGTCAATGACTCTGATTGCTCAGGAAACTCACAATAATGGCTTCAATAAAATTTAAAATTCAGTATAATAAGGCGCAATCAAGAAATGAGGTGAAGCTAAACACATTCATTTTTTCCTAATTCCACTTCACATTAATAGGATTTCTAACTGTTGAAAGTAAAAGACAGCCAACCAAAATCGCCATTTCTGTCTAACTTGAAGTGCAGTAATGGACTGAATCTCTGTATTCACTTGGAAGAAGATGGGGAAAGATCTCTGACATCACTGCCTCCAGTCACTGCCACCGAGTGTAGTACAGGTGAACTTGTCGTGTGGAGATATTGTCTAACTCTTCTCCCTTCACCGTCCTAGGAACCTTGAGCAGCACAATCGCAGGGCGGTGAGACTAGGGAAAGCTTTGATGTTAACGTGGCCATTTTTAACTCGCTATGATTGCAAGAGAAAAATTGCTTATTGTTGGCAAAGCAATTGTCGCCAATCAGCAAAACAAAATGATTAAATGACATGTTTTATCATTATTTTGGGATGCAGGGAACATGTCTTCTTCTTCTTCTTCTTCTTCTTCTTTTTTTAAATAATTTGAATGTAGGGCTTAAACAGTCTCTTTAATTTCCTATTGTCACTTAACAGAGATGAGCTATTTGACTTGAATAATAGGTGGTAGCCATTGTTACCTAATTCTTTTTTTTTTTTTTTTTTTTTAAGATTGTATTCACATTATTTTTAGAGAGAGGGGATGGAGAGAGGCAGAGAGGGAGAGAGATAGCAATGTATGGTTGCCTTTCACCTACCTCCAGCTATGGACCTGGCTGGAGACCTGGCTTGCAACCTAGTTATGTGCCCTGGATGGGAATCGAACCAGCGACCTTTGGGTTCACAGGCTGGTGCCTTATCCACTGTGCCACCAGCCAGGGTCTCATTCTTGAATAGGGTTTAGTTATACTGTCAACATTCCTAAGCACTGAGGGTTAGATTTATTTTTACTAGTTTTTTTTTAATTTTATTTTATTTTTATTGTTTATACTGTTACATATTACTCCCTTTTACCCTCCTTTGCCCACACCCACTGCTCTTGCTCCAGCCCTTTCTTCTGGCTTTCACTACCCTGTCTTCCATACCTGTGGATTATGGGTATATGGTCTTTGGCTAATCCCTTCACCTTCTTTTATGCAGGTCCCCATACCCATTTGCTTTGACAGCTGTCCATCTGTTCTATTTCTATTTTGTTTTTCAGTTTATTTTGATCATTAGATTTCACAAATAAATAAAATTGTATCATATCTGTCTTTCACTGATTGGCCTAATTTGCTGAGCATAATCATCTCCAGGGCCACTCATGTTGTGAAAAGGTATGAATGCCTTCTTTTTATGGCCGTATCATATTCCATTGTGTAAATTTAACACAGCCTTCTATCCACTTGTCTTTTCATGTGCACTTGGGATGTTTCTAGATCACAGCTTTTGTAAATAATGCTGCTGTAAACATAGGGGTATATGGGGTACATATATTATTACAAATTAGTATTTTGGCATTCTTAGTATATATTACTTAAGTGGGATTGCTGGGTCACTCATAAGGCAGTTTAATTTTTAATTTTTTTAGGAAATTCCATATTGTTTTCCACAGTGGCTACACTAGCCTGCATTCCGTCCACCAGTGCAAAAGGGTTCTCTTTTCTCCACATCAGCACATTTGTTGGTTTATTGATGGTGGCCATCCTTACAGGTTCGAGATGTTGTCTCATAGTGGTTTTAATTGGCATTTCTCTAATGATTAGTGACATTGAGCATCATTTCATATGTCTATTGGCCATCTGTATGTCCTCTTTACATAAATGTCTATCCATTTATGTTCATTTTTTAATTGGAGTTATTTTGTTTTTGGAATTGACTTTTATAAGTTCTTCATAAATATTGGATATTAATTCCTTATCAGATATATATCATGAAAAAATATGTTCTCCATTCTGTCATTTTTCTATTTTGTTGATGCTTTTTTCTTTTTTTGCTGTGCAAAAGCTTTTAAATTTTATGTAGTCCCATTTGTTTACTTTTTCTTTTGTTGCCTTTGCTCTTAGAGACATATCAGAAAAATATTGCTATAAGAAATGTCTGAGACTTTACTGCTTATGTTCATTTTTACAATTTTTGTGGCTTCAAGTTTTATATTTAAGTCTTTAACCCATTTTGAGTTTATTCTTGTGTATGGTGTAAAAGGGTGGTCTGATTTCATTATTTTGTGCGCTTATCTGTCCAATTTTTGCATCACCATTAATTGAGTAGATAATATTTGCCTGTTGTATATTCTTGCCTCTTAATTCAATTGTATTTTTATTTTCTTTAAAATGCAAACACTTCAAATCCCAGTAAACACTCCCCCTATGGCAACATGGTTTCATGAAAAGTGAACCACAAGGCGATATATATGGTGGGGTTATTGCAACAGGACTATGATTTACCTCAAATCACTGCAGTTTTCTCTAAGGTTAAAACATACTTTTACAAAAAGTTAATCTTTATTATATTTTTTCCATTGCCATTTAGTGTCCTTATCCTCCCTCCTCCTAGTAATCCCCTCACTGTTGTCCATGTCCATGCATCCTTTTGCCATTTTTGAAACATACTTTATAAAAGTTCTTGTAGATAAAAAACATAGAACACAGTGTTTCTGAAAATTGTGATCCCAACTTCATAGACAAATGCATAGAAGTATAAATAAACTGTATTGGTATTTCCTAAAATTTTAATTAAGTTATCATTATGTGCCAAACAGAGCTTGGGAGTAGGAGAAAATAAAAGATGAAATAAAATATAAAGGTAAATTTTCCTTCTGTGAGGGGAAAATGGGGACACCTGTAATAGTGTCAACAATAAAAATACAAATAAAATAAATAAAAAAACATTGAGCGTACCAGGTTTGAGGTAATATATCTTGATTTTTAAAATAGTACTGGTTGTAAGAAAGCTAAATTCAATTATTCAAATTCACTAAATGTGTATATTTTAGGGTACTGTTTTAATTTCTTATTCAAGGTTCAAAAAAAATGGGAAGCAAAGGTATTTTTCCTGTCTTTATAAGAAAGGTGGTAATGTAGACAGAGATCAGTGACAAAAATAAGTAAGCCATATAGATGCAAATAAACTATTACATGGAAATAATAATGGTAAGACTAATTCCACCTCAGAGGGTGCCGAGAGTGGTAATGAGTGAAATATATTTGATCTGGGCCTTAGAGTGCACACAAGAAGTTTACAAGATGACAAGAGGATTCACTCTGTATTCCAACTTAGTAGAACAAATAAATAATAGATGTGGGAGACCAAATCAAAATGAAAAACTGACAAGTAACAGGTGTGAATATTTATGGAAGATTAAAAATTAATATAAAGTTAGAAAACTTGATTATGGACAACAGAATGTTTACTAAAATCCACAGTAAGTAATCAAAAGTATCAGAAGTGGCATATATGTGTTGGTAAATAAAAAGTTTAAAATTTTCTCTTTCTCTCTCTCTCCATATATATATGGTTTGATTTTTTTTTTTTCAAAGTGTAATATTCTCTTCACTTTTATGAGGGCAAAAGGTTTAACTGTTTTATGGACTCTGTTTTCCTGCTATTGCCTGTCAACGTGATGTCATTGCTGTTCTGGTACTGCAGCATTATTTGTGCTGTAGTAATAACGGGGCTTTCAGCGGAATCTCCTATTCATTTCAAATGGTAAAATCTGCAAGGGGTGGTGCTCAACCTTGATGTGACTGTGTTTTCAACCGGCTGGTTTCTTGGTGTTATTTTGGATAGAGCTTTGTTCCTTAGCGCCTGAGGTGTGTTTTGTTTTTTTGTTTTTGTTTTTTAATAGGTTGAATCATATTTTGGTTAATTCACCAGTAAAATAGGAAGCATTTTTCTGCTGAATTTTATCTGAGTCTATTTCTGCTGCCTCCATAAGAAAACAAACAAACAAAAATCTACCTACTATGCCACCAAGAGAATAAATGATTGGGTCACTCGTGAGATATCAAAGATCATCGTTTGAAAAGGTTTTGGGAAGTGAAAGAGGTTATGATGATGATGAATTACTTTTTCTAGCCCCAAGCTATCTTTTGATAAAAAAAAAATGCATGCATTTGAATTTCCCTTTGAATAAGAAATTACTTTCAAACTATGGTTATATTTTCCTAGAAGCTAACCAAGGTACATTTATTTTTTTTAACAGAAAAATAGAAGAACTATGACATAAAATAGGCCAATTATAGGGTATTCTTTGAATAGTAATCTTTGAAAATTGTTGATGTCTATTTATAAGTTTTTTTCTTAAAAGCTATTGTCTGTAGTCCCTGACAATATTTCAACTTCACTGTAGCCTTAATAAGGTGTCCAGTATTTTTAACAAAAAATATTTTTCTTTCAAAGTAAAGTATTCTTTAAGTCATTTGCAATGACTTTTTAAAAACTAAGAATAAAATAACTTCCGAAATTAAACAGAGATGGTTAGTTACCTATCAGATTAACAAATTGAGATCATTAATTTTTTTTCAGCCCATTATTCCAGTTTTGTAGATGCTAACATTTGATTTAAAAAGTAAATAATAGGCTGACTTTTTAAATGCTTCTATCCTAGTTTCCTCAAAGGCATTTAGTACTTGAAAATATATTTTGTGTGTGTTGTCATAAGTCTGAGAGAAACTACAAGGAAAATATAAACTAGAAAAGGTTATAATAAATCTCTCTTTTTTATCATGCAAATTGCATCTGAATAGCCCACATTTAGAAATAAATCATAAGCTATAACCTATGAACACTCCTTGTTATAACATATTGCCTATTGCTATAAATACTAATTGACAAAATAGAGCATAAAATTATATGAAGGCCATTTAAAACTCTCAAGAAAACTTAATTATTTAAGAGAGCAAACAACAGCAGTAGAGAGTATTATTTAGAAAATGATCATATGAACTATAATAGAGATAAGATGAGGAAAAGATAAAACAAAAAATGTCATTATTTCATTATATTTTAGAAAGTTAGGAAATTGAAATGTCATAGTCTTAATAATGTTCAAATAAAAGAATGGCAGCTTGAATACATTTTAAGTCATAATGTTTCAGAAAAGATTTTTCATGACCAATTACAGCCTAATAGTGTACTTGGGTTTGGTGTAATAAGCATGTTTAGGGAACTTCTTTAGATCTTCCTCCCTCCCTCTACCAACATTCTCTTCTTTCCCAAGAATCCCTCATTTTGCCTTGCACCATTGTTTCAACCTAGGATTTTTCCCTCACATGAAATTTTTCTTCTGCTTAAAATCACTATTTTGCTAGTCATAAAGTATAGTAATGGAAATTATATCCTTTGTAATAAAGGCCTTTTTAAAAGGAGTAGAATTCTTCTGATTTTCATATTTACTATTTCAAATGCATTGCTTTATATTTATTTATTTTTTCTTAGAGATGAGTGGTACTAATATTTGTAACTGCTCTAAGTTGCCTCCCCCTTGTAATCATAAGACCAGAGAATCATCATGGGTTTCTATGTTATTCCAATAAATATAATATCAAATGATTACCATATCATTTTTCAAAGAAAACAATAAAGTTGCAAGCCATTTTACCAAGATATTTTGAAATTGTTGATCATTACACTCATCTAATTTTTTATAGAAAGCCTGATCATGAGAAAAGTAAATCAACCTAAAATTAGAAATTTAGTAAGACACACCATTTCTTTTTTACTTTACATTTCTCTAATAGTAGGATATTTTTATTTACAAATTTATATCACATTAAGGCCAATTTTATTCTTATACAAGACCATTTCATTAGCTTGAATGTACACATACAGAGGAGGCAAGGGAGAAAGTCAAAAATATTATGTGCTTTTTTATTCATTTTATTGTTGATTCAATAACATTTAACAAGATGTTATTCAAATGATAGAAAGCCAGATTTAGTATTTCAATAGATACATAATTTTGGTTATGTATATCACCAGCTATTATTGGATATTTATATATGTATACTGTCCATTAAGTATGTAAATTATATCATTGGTATCCATTATATATAAACTATACAACTTTTGTATATCTATAGATCGAACATATTTTAAACACAATGTTTATTTTCTTTTGTAACCAAACACTTGTAGCATTAGAAGATACAGGTTATGATAAAATATATAGCTAACATTTTTGGTGACCACTATAGTGTAGCACTTTAAAAAAAAAATTTAGAGGCATTTTCTCATGTAATTTACAAAATCACTGTCATAAGCCATCCCCACTTTACAAATGAGGAAACCAGGGCAGCTTGATACTATGCTAGGAACCAGGCATGCCAGAGCAAAATCACAAATGTAGGTTTTCTTGCCTCCATAATATACCTATTCTAGTGGGGATGACAACCAAAGTACGAGACCAATGTATTAGGAATTACTATATAAATAAAAAAAAAGGGATACACTCTTACAAAATAACAGGCAGAGAGACTGTTTTAGTTACCAAAGAAGAGAAAGATTTTCTGAAAGGTTGACATCAATGAAGACACCTGCTGAAGAAGAAAGAGCCACTGTGGAAAGAATCTTAAAGAATTAGTGTAAAGGGATTGAGAGTACAAAAGTGCCAATCAAGGGGAACAATCCTGGCCTCTTCCAGCATTTGACAGAAAGACAGAGTCCCTCGGGTTTTGCGAGGGTACATAATCATATCATAAAGCCGAAACAACAAGCAAGGGTCATATCACTCAGGAGTCCCATTGTGTGTACCTAGAGAGCCATGCTGACAATTTGTGGCTGTCTTTTAAAATCCTGAGAGGCCAGAGTGGACTGTAAATGTGCATTTCTTCCCACGCCAGGCTCTTACATGGTTTCATACATCATCCTTCACAGAGTAGTTTCATTTTCTGTGGGGCCTTTCCTCTTCCATAATGTTTTGCGTGAAGTACCAGACCTCTGTTCCTTTCTTTATGGGGTCCGCTGAAAAGTCAGTATGGCTTTTTTCCCCCATAAAACGAAAGGCACATTTTTCATTTTCACCAGTAACTTTATTGATTTGAATATTTTCTGAATGTCAACTATGTCCCCTGAGGTAAAACATTGATTGTTCTTAATTAATGTCCTGATTTAATTACTATCAACTTCAACTTGTCTACCTGACCATCATCCCCGCAGTGAGAAAACGCCAGCATGAAACTTCGCAAACATTTTTGACGCATTCCATTGGTCACAGCACCTTCTCCCTACACTGCACAAATATTTTTGTTTCAGTTGCATATTATATGTCAAAAGTGTTGCATATTGTCTTCCATCTTCAATATTAAAATAGCTACATAAAATTAACAATTTTGATTTTTTTAAAAATGCACCCTGATATGACTGCTGTCACAATACAATCTAACATGATCGTTTCGAATGGAGTTAAAGACAAATAAGGTCTACTGGAGCCATCTATGGAAAAATAATAAGTAAGCTTTTTGGCCGACCCAATATTTATCCACAGACCCAGCATAACACTGGTAAAGTTTGAAGACATAATTAAATGAACAATTTAAAGTAAGTACTTTAGGAGACTTACTTGTGGCTATTTTCCTTCATTGATGTATATGGATTACAATCAGAGACACAGAAAATATGAACTCACTTTCACAATCTTGTATTGATTACTACATTCCAAAATTCATGTTCAGATCAAATTAATTATTTAGTTACACACTTTACATAGTATATTCCAGCTGTTCTCAATTGAATAAGGATGTAACATAATGGACACCAGATATTTTTTTAATATTGTACAAAACATCAAATCAATTTTAAAATACTACCAAAAACAAAGATTATATTTAACTGCATTGCTTGCATTACTATTGTTTTCTTAAGATATTAAAAATAAATATCCAGCCTTGGCTGGTGTGTGGCTCAATGGATTGAGCACTGGCCTTTGAACCAAGGATCACCAGCTTGAATCCCAGTCAGGGCACACGCCTGGGTTGTGGGCCAGGTCCTTAGCTGGGGTGAGCAAGAGGAGAGGCAACCACACATTGATGTTTCTCTCCCTCTCTTCCCCTCTCTCTAGAAATAAATAAATACAATCTTTAAAAAAAAAAGAATGCCCAAAATTAAAATTCTTGTATGAGCTCATGTTTAATTGGCTATACCACTGAAAATTCTTCAGAAGATATTACAATTATTTTTTTTTAAGATTTTATTTCATTATTTTTAGAAAGAGGGGAAGGGAGAGAGGCAGAGAGGGAGAGAGACATCAATGTATGGTTGCCTTTCACCTGCCTTCAGCCACAGACCTGACTGGGGACCTGGTTTGCAACCTGGTTATATGCCCTGGCTGGGGAATCGAACCTGCGACTTTTGGGTTCACAGGCCGGCGGGCATTACAATTCTTAATATGACTTAATGCCTTGCTCAAAATCTATCATTTTTATTTATCTTCAGTGAACATTTACTTCCTTTCTTATTTCTTACAGAAGAAAAAACATTCATCAAAACATCCATCATTGTCACTTATGCTGGCTCTGATAGGTGGGAAATAAGGCATAGGGATAGAGCAAATATGTCAAGGTTATCTTTTTTCCCTTGTGACTTTAACATCATTTTATAGAGTAATTCCTGTTTATCATGTCACTAAAAAAGTCACTTTGACCCAGAGTGAAGAAGCTCAGACAGACTTCGTTTTTAACCTTTTGTGTCTTTGTCACTTTGTAGTCTCCCTTTTTAGTAATTTCAAAACCAGCTGGCTTTAGCAGATTCTTCACTTGGTACCTCTGTTACTGGGTTTTGTGCTTAGTCAATTTAGATCTGATTCTCATCTAGGTGTACAAATGCTCTTCCCTCAGGGAAGAGAAAGAAAAGACTGATTAAGCTCCAACTTGAATTTTAAGTTAATGAATAGAGAGTCATGATGAAAATCAGTGCTTGAATTGTGAAGATATAATGAAAATTTGCATTTTTAAACAAACCTCTTCTTCACCCTTGACACTATACAATGTTTAATAAGCCTTTTAGCTTTGAGGGAATGAGCTGCACTAGGTAAATTACATTTTTCCTCTATATTTGCAATATTGTCTCAAATCATATAACTTCTCCCTAACTTCTCTTGTAATTTCTCAGAAATCTCATTTCATTTATGCTGAAAGACAAAGCATATCTCTTCCTACCTCCACCCTCACTTTAGTCTGCTTGATAGCTCTCCCTCAAGTTGTTTAATAAAGGGGGTCTTCTCAAGCATACAGTTAAAACAACACTAAGATGCACTGAGATTTCAGTGCCTTTTTCCTCTTATAACTATTGTTATTATATTTTTAAATGAAGTGGAAGACCCATTAGCCAGCAGGTAGTTGTTAAATGTTGACCTGGAGTTGATAGTAGATTCTTTTGGAGGTGAGGCAGAGTCTGTACCAATCTGTCTGTGGCGGAGACCAAAGAGATTAGGAGAAAGGCAGAGCTCTAAACCAAAACAAATTTTAGTCCAAGATGTTCGTTGATTTTTTAAAAATGTTATTTGTTTTAGATTTGAATGGGAAATATATAAGAAAACTAAAGAATATGTTCCAAATTATACATTCCTTATTCATTAAATAGAATATTATATATTTTAAGATGGCCATTTGTCTTTATGAAATGATACAAATTCAAAGTGTTATGTTGTAATTTTCTTAGTATGATGTTTATTTTTCTTTAGAGTTTAAAACATTTTGTTATTTACTTTATTAAGTTATCTCATAATCTATAAAATGATCCTATCCTATAGCACTATGTTCATTTACCACATGCCACTGAAAAGAAATTTTATGATTTGTTTCTATAGCTTTAAATGCTTTCACCCACAATTTTAAACACACAACAATGTGTGGAATCACATCATTTCTATTTTTTAGATTAAAAAACACAGTGGTAAAGTGACTTGACTAAGAACCCCCAGATTTTCCTGAGATTCCTTACATTTTACCATTTACTTTAAAACCCCTAACAATTTCTACCTCGTAGACTTCACATGCTCTCTATGTATATCCAAGAATTTTAGAACCAATTGTATTATTCAGATCATTTCATTTTCCTCATTGAGTGACAAATTAGGATGTGCCAAAATAATTAAAAGTCTTTATTTAGAAGATTGGCAGTAATTTGAAAGATTCTTTAAATGTTGAGCTTATCCATTCTTCCATTGAACACTGATTACCAGAAGAGCTGGTAATTTTAATGGCATTTTACATAATAATATCAACTTAAATGAGGTTTTGAGTATTTTAATAAGCTATGTAGCATTTTCAATAGAATCTATAATTGACATCTCAAAGTAAAGCTTGCCCTTTCGTTTCTTTATGCTTGAGAAGCTTTTTAAAGAGCATTTCTATGAAATGCCTTTTAACATTTTAATTATTGATATTAATATTTGACACTACAAGTTGGTAAATTTAGTTTTCTGGAGTATAGCCCTCTTCAAAGAGACATTTAAAAAATATATTGACCCAAATACAGGTGGGGGCAAAAGTAGGTTTACAGTTGCAAGTACACAAAACAAAGTGTTTATTCTTGTACTATTTATTAATTACTATATCATTTTCTACATGAACAACTGTAAACTTACTTTTGCCCCACCCTGTATGTAGTTCAGCTTTTCAAAGGAGGTTTGAAACTCTCTTAGCTCCTCCTATAAATGTATTGTTTTGAATATTGTTAGTGTAATAAGATGTTTTTTCAAAAAATAGCTGATTTATTTTTCTTGGTAATATCCTAAAGCCATTATGATTTGATAATAAAACTATATAATAAATGGCAGTATGTCACCTAATCAGGTTTGAAAGATTAATTGATCATTATTAATCTCATCAGCTATATTTAAAAGCATCTCTTGTCTCCAGACTTTCCCAAAATTCAGTCTAATTTATATGTTTTTACTTCCAAACTGTAGTGATTCCAAAACATGTCTGATTACAAGTAAATAAATGATTTATAAAACAATTTATCTACTGCTTCACAGATTAAATTATTATGCTTTATAAAATGCATTTCATTAAAATTACCAATATTTTAGTGGTAAAATTCAAAAGGACATTGTAAGGAAAATACTGACAAACTAAATTGTACCCATGACTCAAAGTCTAACCTGAATTGAACTTTTAAAAAGGCTCAATATCAAACAAGTGTGGGAGGCTTCAAATAATCTTTTTACATTTGATGTAAATAAAAATTTATTTGTTTGTTTATTTATTTAAAGTGACTTCAGGGAATAAAGATGTTTAGAAATGAAAAAAATCTTAGAATGTCCTCATTGTGATAATGAAGAAACAATAAACTGTCCAGATTAAATCCAGCGCATTGAGACCATCTTCATGAGCTAGTAATTTTAATCAGACATGTACAAGACACTTTGTACATAGGTACTGAAAAGGCATATGCAAGAATGTTTTAGAGGTAAATGTGAATAGCTCAACCATAAGTAAGACAAATCTTATAATGCAGTTATTAGAGTTGATATATGAATAATATATACATATATAACTTATAGATTTAAATGCATATTTATGTTTATAACTATTATACAAGGTTGAAATGGATAAATACAAAGTTGAATATATATATAAATACGGTGATGCATGTAGCAGTGGTTTGTTTCTTTCTATAAATGAATTTTTGTTAGATTAATTTCAATTGTCCAATTCCTCCTAAAATTCTAGGTATTATAAGTATAATCTTGTGAAGTATCTAGGACAATAAAATGCTTATACATGCACACTAGCATTCCCTTATTTTATTATTTCTACTTGGTATTCCAACTAAATGATATCATCTTACTTTCAGTATTATATAGTTGAGCCAATCCATGAACTCACTCTACTTTCCATAATCTTTGTTTCTCCTTGAGTTAACTCTTTAAATTTATTTTATTTTATTATTTATTTATTTAAAAAGATTTTACTCATTATTTTTAAAGAGAGGGGAAGGGAGGGAGGCAGAGAGGGAGAGAAACATCAATGTACAGTTTCCTTTTGCATGCCACCAAGTGGGGACCTGGCTGGAGACCTGGCTTGCAACCTGGATATGTGCACTGACTGGGAATCAAACTGGCAACCCTTGGATTTGTAGGCTGGCACTCAAGCTGCTGAGCCACACCAGCCAGGACTAAATTTATTTTTTAATGTTTGTTTTCTTTAGTCTGGAAATTCTAATCATCTGAAAGTCAATCAATTTTAATAAAGCAAGTCAAAATGCAAATATCACTTCTGGCCAACAAATTTTCTTGCCATCTATATAAAACATTTAGGAGGGAACAACATCAAATATAAGAATAGAAAAGACTAGAAGAAAATTGTAATGTTGATTGTATTTTTGTTTGTTTTTGATTTTCTACTTTTAAATGGACCCTTTAATTATGACTCCTCTATTTTTTTCTGAAATTTATTTTAGAATTTTATAGATGTCATTTATTTATTTATTTTATTGAGGAATAATTGATATTATAACATTATATTAGTTGTAAGTGCACAACATAATGAGTGGACGTTTTTATTCAATGCAGATGATCACATTTGATTTAGTTACTATGAGTCACCAAACACATTTTCAAATTTTTTCTTCTAATGAGAATTTTTAAGATTTACTCTTTTTTTTTTTTTAAAGATTTTATTTCATCATTTCTAGAAAGAGGGGAAAGGAGAGAGGCAGAGAGGGAGAGAGACATCAATGTATGGTTGCTTTTCACCTGCCTCCAGCCACAGATCTGACTGGAGACCTGGTTTGCAACTGTGTTATGTGCCCTGGCTGGGGAATCGATCCTGCAACCTTTGGGTTCGCAGGCCGGCGGCTTATTCTTTTTAACTTTTAAATATTTACTACAATGTTATTGACTATAGCCACCATCCTTTCAGCTACTTTGTTTTAATTTAATCAAGTCTACATGGTTAGATATAACATTTACAATCTTTCTGTTGCTCTAATATTCGTATTTGTTTTAATTTTCACTGTATATATAAATATATTCAATTACTACTGGTAGTCCTTCAACTATTTTCCCAAGACATTTCTTGGTTGCTTGAAGTTTGTCCTCTGGTAATTCCCCAGGATAGTCATATGGGCACAAAATGAATTCTTGCCCTTTAAAACCATTTTTATTTTGATTCTATACTTGAAAAAATTTGAACTGATTGTAAAACCCACAATCACACTTTGCTTCTCTAACTATTAAGTAGGAGTTGCTCAATTAGACTTTGATTTTGTAAAAGATTTTTTAATTTATTATTTTTAGAGAGAGGGGAAGGGAGAGAGGTGGAGAGGGAGAAAGAGGTCAATGTATGGTTGCCTTTCACCTTCCAGATTTGGCTGGAGACCTGGTTTGCAACCTGGTTATGTGACCTGGCTGGTGTTCAAACCAGCAACCTTTGGGTTCACAGGCTGGCACTTTATCTACTCTGTGACCAGCCAGGGCTGGACTTTAATTTTTAATGCTTGAGTTGTGGGTTGGTTCCAGTGAGGGTGCATATGAGAGAAAACCCATAGGTAGTTCTCCCTTTCTTGCTCTCCCTCCCTTTCCCTCTCTCTAAAATCAATAAGCATATCCTCGGATATGAATTTTAAAAAATTGTGGTAGCTCAAAGGTAATTTGGTTATTTCAGTGTCTAACTCACTTAAACAAATGTGTAAGTTGGTGCCAGACAAAACTTTCCTAAAACGAATTCTGCTTCTATTTAAACCTCCATTGGATTCTTAGTTTCTATAATAAAATCTAATCTTTTTCTCTTGATTTAATGATGTTCTGTTGAAGTTAATGTCCAAATAATTGATCCTACTTAAATGTTAAAGCTCCTTCTTACATCACCTTACTACCAGCTGAAACGACCCATAGTTTCTTCCAAATATGCCTCATGATTTCTTGTCTCCATTCCTCTGCTTATTTAGTCCCCTTTAATCAGAATCCTCTTTATGTTTAAGTTTAAAGCGTGCATACATAAATCTTCTTGTTTTGTTCATAAAGCTTTTCAACATTTCCTAATTTTGAGGTAAAGTTTTCCTGATCTGAAATGCTATAATATCTAATTTATATATTCTCATCTTAGATAAATCTATGTCTACATATAATATTGATTGATCAATTAGGTCAAGTTCTTTGAGAGTGGGAGCCGCATTTGACTTCATTTATCTTTTCCTCCTTACGTTTCAGACTTGGAACGCTTGTAAATCTCAGTGATGGAATGGCTGAACCCTTCCCCTGCTTCCAAATGCTGAATTTTTTCTAATATCAAAACATTGGCCTTACCAAAGCAAGGGCTTGCCATTCTATAGAATAACTGACCCTCTTGAAAGTTAAAGTTGTAGTTTCCCAGCATTTGGGCATTTCCTATCAAAGAGGTTCACTGTTGGGGAATGCAGACTGGAAAACAGTATGGAATTTCCCTCAGAATGTTAAAAATGGAACTGCCTTCTGACCCAGCGATTCCGCTGCTGTGAATATACCCTTAGAGTCCCAAAACACCAATTCAAAAAACTTATGTACCCCTATGCTCATAGCAACATTATTTATAATAGCCAAGTTTTGGAAACATCCTAAATGCCCCTCAGAAGATAGATGGATTTGTTTTAAACTTCGGTACATTTATACTATATAATATATAATACTATTCAGCAGAAAGAAAGAAGGTATTCCTACCCTTTGGGACAGCATAGATGGAACCGGAGAGTGTTATTCTAAGTGAAAAAAGCTGGTTAGTGAAAGACAAATACCACATGATCTCACTTAAAAGAGGAATCTAGTGAACAAAATAAACTCATGAGCCAAACAGAACAGGAGGCATGGAAACTGACAGTTGTTATGGGGAAGGGGGTGGGTAATGATAGAAAAAAGGGGTAGGATGGCTGAGGGTTTTAAAGGGGGAAAATTGGGGACAACTATAATAGAATTAAAAAGAATAAAGAACTTGGTCTGAGTCATGATAAATCAAAGAAGACATCAGAGGTCAGGTTGATCTTGAACAAGCAATTAAATAATTTGTAGAACATATATGTTTTTTTGTTTTTTTGTTTTTTGTTTTTTGTTTTTTAATGAGAGAATCTTATAAACATAACAGGAGAAAAACAAATCAAGGCCAATTTTGTGAACAGCAAGGGAAAATGGCTGTGTGAAACCAATCAGGAAAAGCAAGCTTGAATTCAAGGTAAAAACCAAGTTTGAATTCCTCATAAAGATCCCCCAGACCACTAATTTGCAGATTTGGGCAATAATTGCATTTCTTCAAAGTATGCCTTTTTGCAGTAGCCTCTGACCAAAAAAAAAAAAAAAAAATCGTAAACCAAAAATTAAAAAAAAAAAAAAAATAACAAACTCCATGTTAATTTTCTAGTCTAATTAAAGAACAGATCCAAACCAGAACCAAATTGAGACTTTCCAAGTTTCAATGTTATCTTTAGTTTCAGATCATTCTGGTATTTTATAGCTATACCCACATTTCTTTGTCTCTGAAAAATATACCTGCTCTCGGGATTATAAGAAATCTGCAGATAAAGAACAATTGTAAAGCAATGCACATTATAATGTCAGCTACACTTGAATTTCAGGAAGGCGTAATAGCCTAATACCAACCTGGCATCCATCACAATACTAAACTTGATTCTGTTGACTATGCCTCTTTGCCATTCTTGCTGTGTGCCTTGAGTTAAGGATGAAAATGAAGCTGCACTATTTCTGGGAATATTTTAGAAATGGCTTACCTATCATCGGCATAAGTGGATCTGTCCCTGAACAGCAATGAAACAAGACAAGATAACAGAGCATGGACTGTGGGGAAAGTGTCCTGGACTGACTTTCCCCTGATGTATTTGGCACCTGGGGGCAGTACTTTTCCTCTCTAAAGCCTTAGTTCTTGCCAATGTAAAATCGAGAGGTTCACGTGTCTCCTCGAACTTATTTATGAATATAAAATGGATCTTTCTGGAACTTTCGTTTTTATTGTTGTAAAGGGCTTCCTTAGCATGATGCACAGTACATAGAAAATGTGTGCTGCATGTTCAGTATCTGCCTCTAGTCCTCAAAATTAACTTCATGTTTCCCCAAAGCAGTCTTACCCTGAATGAGGTGATAGAAAGTAGTGGCTCTTTTTATATTGAGAGGAGCCATAGCTTAGGAGGCTTGGAAGTCATATTTAGACTTGTAAATTAGGTTACAAACTCTTTGCAGTCAGGGACAAAGTCTTATTTGATTCCTTCATCCCTAGTGCCTAGCAAAGTGCCTAGTAAACAGTCGATGCAATAAATGTTTGATGAATGCAGCTATTACAGGGGAAAGGAAAAGCCAAAACATGCTTTCTGACCGTCAATTGAGGCAAATGGGAATAGACCAATTTAGATAACTCGAGTTGTTAGATGAGACGCCAGTCTGAAGGGCTTGGTACAACTGGCCTTGAATTGAGGTGTGATCTCTTTGCTGCTTTGGGGAACCGAAACAATCGTGCTGGGCTGAGGAGTTCTCACAACACTTCTGCCGAAAGTAGCTGTTACATACTATAACCTAATACCTATTCCTTTTATTCATGTTTTTAAAAATTGTATTCTCACTAGAATATTGATTTTCTTTTTTTTTCCTGAAGAGATAGGTATGTTTAAATTGATAAGTTAGTAAAAAAAAAAAAGGAATAGCCTTTAATGTCTCAATAAGTTCAGATTGTGTAGCTTCAAGAAGACTAGATCAATGGGTGATAGTAACTCAATAATTGGAAATACTAAGAAGGAGGACAGCAGTTGGCTATTATTAATCTCAATACAGATATTGAATAAGCAACTAGATACTCAAGGTGTTTTTGGATGAGCAAACAACTGCTGGCAAAGTAAACCAATACAGAAGAAACTATAAGTGACAACGAGAATGTACGATATGCAGGGTGATTATATTGTGTACAAATATACACCAGAAACATTCCATTATATAGAAGTTGGATATATTTCTGTTGTGAAGACAGATCAAAACATGTAAAGATATGGTGAAAAGTAACAGTAATCATTGCCATGGAGCTAATTAAACTTTTGAATTCAAATTTTAAAAAGTTAAGTGGAATCTATGTTATAATGTGTGGGCACAACCTAGAGGTCAGCTATTTCCTGCTTAATTCTTTATTTATTCCACTATTTTCTGCTTTCAAAAGAGCTATGGACATGACAGTTAATACGCATATTGTAAAGCTTTTGTGTTCCTTGGATATGCACTAGAAAAAAAGTGGCTCTACATTTATGAAATGTGTATACACTGAAAAAGTCATCAAGTACGCAAGTACGCAAGTACGTTAATGTAGCAAAATTTCTAATCCTAATCCTCCTTATAAGCAAGGTGGAATTTATGGTTGAAACAGCAGTTGCTGAAAGATAGTCTGTATAAACATAGGGACATCTTTGTTCCTTCAATGGTGTCAAATGACAATATTAGGTCATTCGGTTTTCTCCAGAGAATCTGAAGAGTGAGCTAACTGGGACCAGGGACTACTCCCTGTTCTCAGTAGATCAGGCTGTGTTCTCTCACTTCTAAAGGCTTTGATGGATTTGTATTCAGTGCCTGGAAGAATTGCAACTTTCTAGGCACCTCAAATTCTCCACATTCTGGGTAGCTGGATTTTATTTGACAACTCCTAAAGCAGCTAAATGCTTAGTGCCTCCAAATTCTGTTAACCTTATGAGAGACAAGGTTGCTTTCTTTTCTGCCATGCAAGAATGGAGAACAAAGGTGTGGAAGGAGAATTTCTGCCACTGAATGCATGCCATTTTGGGATGAAAGATCTGTGCTTTCTAATACCCTTGCCTCAGAAGTTTTTTTTCAACAAATCCTGTTTTTCAAATTAAACTGTATGACATTGAGGAAATCACCTGATTTTACATCCATGGCATTGATTTGAAGAGTAATATAAAATAAGTTACAGTACAGGCACTATGGAAATATATCACCACATAAATAGAATAATGGGGCTTTGTAATGATAGAAGCTAGAAATTATTTTAGTTTGCATGAGGGACATTTGAGGAGTGTTAGTATATTCTAACGTGTGGAGTTTCAGGATTAAATGTTGCCAATATTGTGCAACTGAGAACCAATGGAAAAAGGTCTGCCAATAATTGGGCAAAAAGTATAAGTTCAACCTTACAGGACAGTAAGGCATCAGAAAAAGACTTAAAGCTCAAAATGACTAGGTCTTTTTGGCAAATTATAAGGAACTTGCTATTTATATTGGAAATGAACAGTACAGGAAGAGTTGACCATCGAGAAAACTAAAGCAAGTGGAAAATTACAACACCAGGATAATGACAAACAGCAAGACTACCCGAAGTTAAGTCACCAGTTTTGTTTATCTGTTGATTAATATACCCTTGACAATTTCACAGTTTCGCTTGTTTTACAGTCTGTCTATAACTATACGGGTAAGAAAGATTATTTGGATATTTAGGATGGTGAGATTCCAGAGTCAGGATTTTGGCAAGTCATTGTAAAGGGTTTTTAATAAGTTTGTGCAAACCAGATTCAGTGTTTCCCAAACTGCAGACTGCAAGACACCAGAATCACCTAGGAAGTTGCTGTGTTCCCTGTAATTGCACCCCCCAAATGCATTAAATGAAGCAGTGTATTGTGAGGCAGCCTTGACAATCTGTGACGGTAAAGGCTTATCAGGTGACTCTTGTGTATAATAAAATTAGAGAACCATAGATCTAAGGAGATGTTATTGATTGAACCGTTGACTAAACAGTTATTTTTCTAGGAAAAAGGTATGAGATATAAATCACAAATATTGTTAAATATAGGATTTGAAAAATCTGTTCCAAGTAGATAAGCGGTTGCTATGCCTGAAGGTGACCTTCAGTTCTGAGATCCTACATATATATTTTTTTCCTTTTGAAGCAGGATTAATCACCTTTCACAGAGTGGGTGTTAGTTCTAAGTATTTCAATTACCATTTTCCCCTTCTACATAATTTTGTTTATGAGTCAGCAAAGCCAAGCAGCTTTAAAAAACAAATTTCCCCTTGCTCTAATAGATGATCCTCGTGTATATATAATATCTTTGTTTTGAACTAAAGCTGCATTTTATTTGTAAAACCACCACTGTAATGCCAGGTGTGTAATTATCTGATAAAATGACAAATAGATCCCAAAGGAGCTGCAAGCCAGTGTCCTTTTCATTTGGACTTTATCTTTATCTGACCATATGACTCAAGATATAATTATTATTAATTACATGTATTTCAAAAGGATTATATATTCAGAGCTTGAGAACCATAGGCATTTCAGTGGCTTTCTGGTATATGTGACCTTCTTGTCTATGTAAAAATAGTTACCAAATGAACCCTGACAGAACTGCTGCAGAACAGGTGAAATTTGGTACCTATAAAAATAGGGAAGGGAGCTCTGGCTGATGGCTCGGTGGATAGGCGCCGGCCTGCGAACCCAAAGGTTGCTGGTTCAATTCCCCAGCCAGGGCACATAACCAGGTTGCAAGCCAGGTCTCCAGCCAGGTGAAAGGCAACACTGATGTCCCTCCCTCCCTGCCTGCCTCTCTTAAAAATAATTAATAAATAAAATTTAAAGAGTAAAAATAGGGAAAGGTATATTGATAATAGCAAAATTATTGCCTGTTTCAGTGACTATATTTATGTATATATATTTTCAAAACCAAATTTCTTTCACATGCACCGACAAGAGCAATACAAAAGAAAAAGAAATAAACAAAATAGCGGACTCTTTTTGAAGAAAACAATGCTTCAATTATTACCCAGTTTACCTGAGTATAAAAGCACTAAAGGAGAACCCTTTGGGCTGTTTTTTTTTTTTTTAATGTTAATGATGGTATGATCCACTCTGCTTTCAGATAAGTTTAAACCAACTTATGATCTTGACTTATGAATTACAAAGAGGAAAATTTATCACAATGTAATATCTTTTCGGACAAATAGAAAAAACTTGGAACATACCTGAAGACAAAGATGCTTTCAGGAAGACTGTAAAGTCTTAAAATGTTGCACTAAGAATTAGGAAGATTCATTTACCTTTTTTATTCAGTTTCCGGAGAAGCAGCAGTAAATTATTGAAAAAGAAGGTTTTGCAAAAACATTGTTATTAGTATTCTCTAGGGACTCCGATTGTTGGATGACAACAAAGAAGTTGGCCATCACCAGAAATGAGGCAGATCACCATGGGAAAAATAGTCTCATGCGAATACATCTCATATTCTGACTGAAATGAGACATTTGTATTCATTAGTTGAGAGACCCTTCTTTTGAAATGCACAATGTATTGTTTGCTGACTCAGGTTTGACAGTACCTTGGTCACTTACTGAAGGGATTCAATTTCATTCCACATCAATGCAACATACAATTTGAAGCATTTCCATTTATGTGTCTGGAAGAACTTTCATTTTTCATATGTGTAACAGATTGAATTTCTGGCCATCCATTATCCCTAGTGCATAAATAGCTATATATTGTCTTTGTTTCCACTTTGAGTTTTACATTTTATGTTTTCTTAATTGGCTTTTGCACTCTTTCCCCTCAAATTATTTTTTCTAAGTTTGATGTCATTATACAGTTGACATAAAGAATACGAGGTCTGTCCCAAAGTATCAGTCACACAAACTGTTTTAATTATATTGACAGTGGCTCGATACTTTAGGGAAAGACTTAATATTACCTGTTGTAATATTAGGCTAAGTCTGAACAAAGAAAAAAGTGTAGAGAAGGGTAACTACAGATAATGTCAGATATAAATAATGTGAAAGTTAGTATTAGATACAGTATGTTACAATTTTAGATAGGCTTTACGCTCAGGAAAGTATCTAGCTCAATTGCAGCATAAGCATGGTATTCTGAGAATTTCGGGAAGCTTGTGATGTAGGTATTAAGTTCAAATCCATTGTTTTCACTCTACCAATTCTGTGACTTCAAGCAATAAGCACTCTAATACAGAACTTGACTCACTTGATAACATAAGGATTGTAGTAATCACGTTTATTTGTCCAATTTGTTGTAAGGAATATTTTATGTTATGTATAAGGTACCCAGAACAGTTTCTGATGTGTAATAAATGCCCATGTTTTATGATAAATACTCTTATCTAGCTGTCATTATGTATTTAATCTTAGGTGATTAAGACACTGGTGTTTGGTGATTTGCATACACCAATAATATACATATCAGTCCTCATCCCCCAAACACATAAACACACCCTTATTTGCAAATAGAGTCTTTGCAGATACAATCAAGTCAAAGTGAAGTCATAATGAATCAGGGTGGGTACTAATTCAATATGACTGATGTCCTTATAAAAGAGAAGGGGACTCACAGACACCAAGGGAGAGATGCCAAGTGATGACAGACACAGAGGTAAGAGTGACGCATATACAAGTCAATAAACACCAGGTTTTGCTGGTAACTAACTGCCAGAAGCCAGGAGAGAGACACAGCACAGACCTCTCTCTGTGTTTTCAGAAGAAACCAACCCTCTGCACACCTTGGTTTTATTATTTTTACCTCTGGAACTGTAAGATATATTTAGTTTTAAGACATCTAGTGTGTGATTCTCTTTTATGGCAGTTCTAGGAAACTAACAAACATAGTATGATGATTAAAGTTATGTGTGCATTTATAAAGTAATAAAAAAACATTAGTAAAACTCAACTAGGAGAAGCTAAGGGCAAGTTTCATGTTTAGAGCAAAGCAAGAAGAAGCAAGTAACAGAGCCATTCATCACACCTACTGGAGATAGGTGTGGATACATAGAGGTGGAGAAATGACAATCAAGAAAATAAATTGGGTCCTCGGGTCTCAAGAGGGGATAACCATGAGCAGCACCCTTAAGAAAAGTGAGTTTAAAAAAAGGAAGCAGGTGTATGCTAATCAAAAAAGAACAACTTGGAAACTTAATAAGTGTTGTTGATCTAATAATAGGACTGTGAAATATATCAGTTAGTTATTCTAGCTTTCTAAAATACTAGCAAAAAGTACAATGTGAAATTGCAGCAGCATATACTGATATTGACCTCACAAATCATTTCTTTATAATCATATCTCCAGTTCAATAATGAGTGGCTTGGAGCTTGGGTAGGACAGGTAAATTTAAGAATAGGGTTCAGTTACTGCACTGACTCTAGTGACTGCCACTATCAGGAGTATCCTGACTGAAAATTGATGATGTGGTAAGCACCTGGTAATCAGGATAATGCTGCTGATTGGCAACTGCATGGCCATTAATAGTGTAGTTGGAGTGGAAGGAACATCACTGGTATAACTTGTTGTTTCCTCTATGAATTCTTCAGCCTGGTCTTCCAGTTTGCAGTTATTTGAAATTGTATTGACACAGTATAGTGAAAAATTTAAATATCTGGTTTTTAAAAAAATAGGAATAAAGACTTTTGCTTAGGAACAGAACGGTGTTCAGCAGGTAATTTTATAGAGATTTAGATAATTTACTTAATGTCACTCATTTTTGGTATAGATAGCAAAAGCTCAAGCAATAATATGTTTAGTCTGTATAAACAATCGCAAATTTCTTAATGAGAACTTCAGAAGTCATTCTCTGAATTTTAAACTCCTCTGTCTTATTTCAAAATGTCAACAACTTTTTAGATGCTAACTTTTTGAACCTGGAGATTTTCATTGTGTTTTATGATGTTAAAATAATTGGTAAAATACTCCATTTAAATAGAAGCAATACTTGTTTTAGAGTCAGTTACAATTATCTTGAACTTATTATGAAAGAAATATTCATAGATTTTTTCGCTGAACTTTTCACATTGCCGGAGATCTTTCCTAAAAGTAAACACATCAATCAAATATATTCAGATATGTTCTCTACACTTATTCTTATAAAATGAGATTCATTTTCAGAATATAGTTTTCTTTAATAATCATCTCCTAGTAAATAATTCCTACAACTTTCTTATAGAGATTAGAATCATCCATAAATAGAGAGGGAATTCAAGACTAGTAATAATTCTAATGAGCACTAGAGTTAAATTTTAATTTATTTATCCTTTATCTTCACCTAAGGATATGCTTATTGATTTTTAGAAAGAGAAGAAGAGAGAGAGAGAGAGAGAGAGGAACATCACTGTGAGAGAGAAACATCAATCCATTACCTCCCTTGTGCATTCTAAGGATCTAACCTGAAACTTATAAATGTGCCCTGACCAGGAATCAAACTCTCAGATTTTTTTTGTGTATAGGATGGACAATGCTCCAACAAACTGAGACACTTGGCCAGTGCATCCTTAGGAATGCCTTATAGATGGCTGAGAATAGAGATGTTGAGTAATTGCCAAATAAGGTAAAAATGGACACCCCCCATCTCTACACATCCTCCCCATCCCATGCAGATTCCATTAAATAAATCAGTCGACATTACATAGATTGGGCACTTGACAGAATCAACTACATAGCTTTCAGGACCCAGTACTAAATGCAAATGCAGGGTCTCTTTGTTCAAAAATTATTAGCAATTGCAAGACGCCAGCACCAGGACATTAAACCAAGCGTGGAGCTTTGGGGAGGCATGGGGCAAAGGTCCGTTTAGCCAATAGTCTTGTTTTGGGGAGTTCTCCAGGACTCTGTTGGATCAGAAAAGTCAAAAGGCCACCAGAGTAACTACAGTCTTTATGATACTTATCCCATTTTCACCAGCAATTTCAACTCATTAGCTTCTTTACAAAGACTAGCTCTACAAATTGTTCTTTTATTAAATTCGAATATTAATAAACAGAATTTTTTGACATTTAAGTTGAGCTTTATATGTGCTAGGTTCTGTACAGAGGCATTGCATGAATGAGTACATTTAATCTCCAAAAGAAAAAGGAATTGCTATGATATTCTAATTTTCTAGAGAGTAAAACAGAGGTGAAGAAGAGTGTAAGTAAATAATTTATGAATATATAAATAGCAAATGGCAGAGCCTAGGTGAAAGTCAGTTTAAAATAGTTAATAAGAAAAAATATAGCCCTGGCTGGTGGCACAGTAGATAAGGTGCCAACCTGCAAATCCAAAGGTCACTGGTTCAATTTCCAGCCAGGGCACACAACCAGGTTGCAAGCCAGGTCTCTGGCCAGGTCCCCAGCTGGAAGCAGGTGAAAGGCAACCATACTTTGATGTTTCTCTCCCTTTCTTTCTCCCTCCCTTCCCCTCTCTCTAATAATGATAAAATCTTTAAAAAAAGAAAAAAATATGTTTCATAATATATTATAGAGTATTTTTAAAAATTATTAGATTGTAATAATTGAAGTTTCATAATTAACAAGACATTTTTCCTATAAATATAATTCTCAAAATTCAGTGAGCCATGATTTCTATAGCTTTATAAACAAATCTATTATTTTTAAATAATAATGTATATCTATATAGCACTCTACTACTTATGCTCATTATCTTTAAATAAATTGAGGAACACTTCAGTAAATTCACATTGTGACAAACAGAAGGAAGGTCTGTATTATTTTTTAAGCTTCTTAAAGTATATATTTTTAAATGATTTGTTTTGGTAGAAATAAGAATGTTAAGAAGTTTTATTTGATCATTTTAATAAAAATTACACTTCATTGGTAAAGCAATTATTGTGAGGTATCTGAAATTTGATGAGCATTTCTATTATAATTTTCAGCCAGTTACAAAGAAATTACCCAAAGGAAAACTGGTTTTACCAGTAGACAAATAATGGCAAAATACATTTATATCCTAATCCTTTCCAAATTTCAACTGTGATGAAGAGCATGTTGTAGTACTATTCTTTTTTTTTAACATTGCATTTATTATTTTTCAGAGAGAGGGGCAGAGAAGGAGAGAAACATCAATGTATGGTTGCCTTTCACCTGCCTCCAGTTATAGACCTGGCTGGTGACCTGGCTTGCAACCTGGTTATGTGCCCTGGCTGGGAATCAAACCATCAATCTTTGGGTTTGCAGGCTGGTGCTTTATCCACTATGCCACCAGCCAGGGCTTGTAGTAGTATTCTTATTCTAGGTATTGATATTAATCAAAGGTCAGTGTTCAATTATATCTCAATTTTCTGTCTGTGCATTTCTCTTTACTCAGTGTGCAGTTAGATGGCTCAGAAAACTAGAAGTAAGATTTACCATATATGCTTCTGAATTTATTGCAACATTCTTCCTTACTTGTGCCTAGCCTTCATTTACTTCAAGATTCTCTTTATATTGGTTCAGCTCTAGAAATCGCATGAGACATCGTGATTTTCATATGTCATGCTGGCTTAAGCCTGGTTCTTATTTAACAAAATCAAATTAGTTTGACTACACAGGTTTTGAGAGCCTTTAACACACTTTTCTTATATTCTAGTCACGGGGCTGTCATGAATGATTAGCTACCATTAGAATCTCCGTGGTTTAATTCTAATTCTCAGTTTGACTACCAATTACTGCTATGTTCCTCTTTTACTTCTGAAGATTAATTCCAGCTATTGGATTGAACTACCCAGGTGTCTCACCTTCCCCATTGGACTGAGAGAAATGGTTTCCATAGCAAAGTCATCTCTGGCCTATAAAAATGCAGCCAACAATATGTTTTTCAAAGAAACTAAACTTGTTCTCACTAATACCCTTTTTTAGTGCATTGGTAGAAAATGGATTTTGTAGTCATTCTCAGGGACCATAGCTAGGGAGTGTACACACAGATTGATCATTTCTAGCTTTCAAAATATTTAGGATACTTTTCCCTTAGATTTTTCAAATGAAAAATGACAACAGCCAATATGATAGCCATCAGGTGTGGCTGAAACAAAATGATACTTATTTTTGGTCATACCAATAAAAAAATGTAATAATATTTTGGTATGCCACAGATTTTTAATAATTAGTTTATGTGTGCCATAAGCTGAAAAAGGTTGAACATTGCTCATCTAGGGTACTTGTTGCAATATAGCCAACCAAAATAATTATTCAGCATGACCTTTCATTTTGGTAAGTCATATGAAAAACAAGTATACTTAAAAGTAATAGAAAATTTTAAAATTAGAATGACAATAATTCTTAAATTTTATGTTATGAAGATGAGGCTTCCAAAGTAAACAGGAAGAAAAATAATAGCAACAACAATAAAAAAACAACACAAGCCTTTGAGACATACATGTTCTACTTGAGAGCAACATGATTTTCAATAACATTCATCAGAAGAATCAGGTTGCAGAGATGTTTTTTCTGGACTCGCTAAAAAAAATGGGGTTTTACTCCATTTAATTACTAAAAGAAAAATAAAATACTCCAGATTTAATAGCTTGGAGATAATTCTAATTGAAACATGAAACCAATATAAATCTGCCAAGATAGGACTAATATGTTGTTTCTTCACAGTGAGAGTTAAATTATGATCCAACAAGTTCTAGACATGCTGTAATTTGGAGATAGCCTTTACCAAAAAAGCCATAAAACTAAACAGTACAGCAATCGGTTGTTATAGCAACGTGATGTAATATAATAAATGAGACCTTCAAGAAAGTGAGATGTACAAAACATGCAAAGGTATGGCATAATTCATAAGACTTTAAATCTACATAAATTTCCTAAAACCTTGTTGAAATATAAATGCTTGCACTCTTCTTTTGAAAGTGTGAAGTGTTTAATAGCTTAAAAGTACATGTCAAAATTGCAACATGAAAGAATATTTTGTTCACAAGATGGAAAATTCCCAGTCAGGAATGAATAAAAAAGATGCCCATTCTGTTCACATAAGTCTAAACATTAAATATTAGTAAGCCAATCCCAACACAATTTTTAAAAATCAAATATTTTTAAAGCAATTTTCTTCATACTTTTTTCTACTTTTCTTTTTCTGTTTTTCTCTTTTTCTTCTTATTCCTGATCTCTTTATTCTGATATAGAATTCAACATTAAAAATATATATACAATGTGTCCCACTACAATTAAATAGGAAGAATAGCATTGTCATTATTTCCAGGTGAATGAACATGAACTTTAATAATACCCTAGTCTGGTACAAAATTTTAGTTTATGTAAATCTCCTTACATATCTCACTGTGCCTTCTTAGAGAGCTCTATAGTGTTTCCAAGTAGTGGAACTGATCACATGACAGAAGTATTGGTTTACTCATGAATAAATAATTAATGATGAAATTTCAGAGAGTGAAATTATGTCAGTATGATCCATTGACAATATGACATACAAAAGTCAACTGACATAATAAGATATTCAAAAATATATGATTTTTATCACACATGTATTTACAGATCAAATTGTTCTTTTCCTGTTCTGCTCATATGTTAAATCTACAAGTGCAAGGTATTTTGTGTGTGACCTAGCTAGGTGCCTTCGTAAAATCCATCATTCTCTTATTCTTTATTACTAGAATTTCAAGTTTTTTCAGGAAAGCAAAGAGCCCACATGAATGGTTTCCCAGTCTTTCATGAAGTAATAATGGGAATGCAACATACTTGTGGCAGAGAAGGTATAAGTACACACATTCTGGTGGCTTTTCCAGGCAAACTGATTTCTTTCCTGATCAAAAGGTAGAGAATCAGATAGCACTCAAATTTCTCATTATGAGGACCCAGACCAATTTGTGAATATGAGAGAATATACCCTTCATGCTAACATAAGCATGGATAGAAAGGTAATTGGTACAGATTTGTAGATGGCATCATCAAGCTGCTTTGTCACTTATAGACTTTTTCATTTTAGAGATAAAGGAATTATTTTGATAAGTCAAGTTACCTGTAGCAGAGATTTGATTTTGGTATATTGGGACCCTAAATGTTCTAATCACCCTAAAGAAATGAAAATATTTTTGGTCTTTTAATTTTGTTCTAAATTACATTAGTAGTATAAGTTAATATTTGTTCTGTAATGGTATGTTTATAAAGACTTATAATAATGTCTATATGTTCTATATAATCTTTTCCACTTCCAGATTTCTTATAATAGAAAGAAAATGGTTAAAACACAGATTTAGCACACACATAAGTTGTTCCAATGAATTATTAATTTTCTTCTGGAAAGTTTCCTGCTTTATATGAAATGTTTGTAAAAACGTGATGAAAACACAATTGGTCCTCTGTATCCATGGGTTCCACATCCACATTTTTGATCCATGATCCAGAATCCTAAGTTACAGAGGACTGACTGTACACTTTGTACCACACCTTCAGACAGGGAGGGACTTGAGAACCTGTGATTTTGATGTCCATGGGGTTCCTGGAACCAACTCCCTAACTAAGTCCTGAGGGGCAACTAAATGTACTTGATGAAAGCATCCCAGATAGCCTTGGATCAAAAAGTTTAATGGATTCAAGCACTTTCACTTCAATTAGCTTCTCAGTTTTGAATCATTTTTCGTATTCACACACTCGCTTGATCAGAAGGTCATTGCAAGGAATTCACTTACACTTTGTTACATTGATAGTTTTAATTTACTAATGAAAAAATTTAGCATGTAAGTGAGCTGGAAATATTTAAGCTAAAATCCATTAGGCTTGAAATTAGTATAATCAAGTCTCCATAAAATTTTAATTTAAATGAATTTGAAATTCCTGAAACTTTCACAGCTAGCTAAAGCAAAAATTAGAAAATTCATACAATATTATCGTAAATACAAACTTGAGGTGTTAACCTTATATTATTGTTGTGTTTGAATACCCTTAAATTCCAGCAAGATTTCCTTTGATCTCTATGCTCCTTAGAAGGATATATTATTAAAAGGTCTCAAATTAGAAATTAAAAAGAGAAAACTTAAGAAAAGTATAAATGAATAACCAAAAAGATTTAAAATTTAATTTATGGTAAGAGACCACACTTCTGATATTAAAAAAAGCAGTCATGGTATTGAAAGTGTATAAAAGTAGAAAACATACGTAAAGTACCTTTAGAGCAGAATGTGACAGGGACTATATGTGTTAGCCTGGGTGTTCTGATAGAGTTTATATTTTGGCAAGTCTTTCATATTATTTATAAAACCAATTACATGCTGATTCAGAAATCACATTTCACAGCTTGCCTTGTCAGATTACCACATGATTAGGACTAGCAATGATTCTTCTCTTTTTTCCTAATCAAATGGCCTAGTCATTTTTCAAGGTCAGATGAGTGTTAAAAAATGAAGTTCATGGGCCTGGCAGCGGTCTACTTCATGCTTTTGTCCTAACATCTCTTCCACCCTCTGCAGTCGTGACCTCCATTTTATTCCTCCCTGCTGAGTCCTGCTTTGTTCCTGCCCTTGTCCCCTACAAATTACACTGTGATGATTGCCTGACTCTTTTAGGAGCCATCTCAGAGTATCAGGCCTAAAAGAATATGCTTTCCAATTATACCTACAAACAGCATCTGCACTACTGAGATTTTCTTTAACAAAACATAACAACAGGATCTGGGCTAAAATTTCCTGGATTCAAATCCTTGTTCCTCTCTGGCTTTGGGATCTTGGTCAAGGTGCTGCATTTTCTCTTTGCCTCACAACTTTTGACTGTAAATTTCCACAATCATGATTGCCTTATAGAATTGTTGCAATAATGAAAGCATATAATGTAGCTAAAACTAAATACTGTTAGTTAAATACAATATAGAAGTAATAGCATTTGTTTGGTAATATTGCAATTGATCTTACTTTAAAAGGTGATTTTTAAACAAATGAAATAACATTAAGTATTTTGAAATAATGAAAAGAAAACTTTATATTAATATGATTTGAGAGATTGACAGAAAGCAGTAATTAAACGGTGAATTGTCTGAATGTGAAAGGAAGAAAAAAAAAGTACACATTGGTGGTTACAGAATAGACAGGGGGATGTTAAGAAAAGTAAAGGAGATGGAGAAGCCAAAGAACTTATACTCATGACAATGGATATGAACTAATGAGGACATTGCCAGAGGGAAGGGGAATACTAGGTAGAAGGGGGCAAAGGGGGAAAATTAGGACAACTGTAATAGCAAAATCAATAAAATATATTTTTAAAAAAGTAATAGAATGTTTTAATAATATTAATGATATTATTATTTTGAAACATGGGAAAGGTTCAGGCTGACCTTTAAGTAGAGTAGCTGTTTATGTATTTGGCTGCAATAGTGGGTTGAAAAATGGAATAGAAAATAGATGCATAAATACAGAAGTACACATTGTCAGACACAGTAACATAAGCAAAAGAAAGAGTGTGGACTTTCATTGTATTTTCCCAGGTTGCAATGCCAATTCCTTCCGTGATTGTGTAATTTAGACATGCTACTTTATGACCAAGAGCTTCTATTGAAATAAACTAAAAAAATCACTTCCTGTATTGTGACAAGTATTAAAAACTCCAAAAATATTGTACAATATCTTTATCCTAGTGTGTTGTTATTATTTTGTATACTAGCCTCTGGTTGCCTTTTGTATTCTTATACTAGCCTCAAAATATCTGGTTAAATTTTAAACATTTTTTCTTATTTTATATTGCAATTGATAACATTGTATACCCCTCTTATCGACCAAAATGTTTTTCTATTACTTCATAACATAAGAAAATTATGGTTAAATTTTTTTCATTGGATTGTAAGAAAATATTTTTAATTTTTGAATTTACATTTAATATGGAGAAAGGATATTAAAATATAATTCGTACATATTGATTATGTGCCAATAATTTTAAATTCATCATTTTATTTGAATTTTTAGGCAAATAATTATAAAGTTTTTAGAAGGTGATAATACCAAAATGCCACTTTTAATCCCTTTAATAAATAAGTAGTTATTAAGTACAATTTTATTGGGACAATCATTTTATTAGGTTAGCCTATTATATATATATATATATATATATATTTTTTTTTTTAAGATTTTATTTCATCATTTCTGGAAAGAGGGGAAGGGAGAGAGACAGAGAGGGAGAGAGACATCAATGTATGGTTGCCTTTCACCTGCCTCCAGCCACAGATCTGACTGGAGACCTGGTTTGCAACCGTGTTATGTGCTCTGGCTGGGGAATCGAACCTGAGACCTTTGGGTTCGCAGGCCGGCGCCTTATCCACTGCGCTACCAGCCAGGGCTATATTTCAATTTGAATATATACCATTCAGAAAGATTGCATAGAAGATATGCAGGGGCAATGAAGAAAAAGGGCTTAGCAACTAAACTCGAGATAAGAGGTATAAAAGAAATGTCGACATTCCTCAGCCCACTCAACACATGAAAACCATTTTAGATACATGTCCACCAACAACATATGTGTGCATTGTTGACAGAGAAATAGAAGCAGAAACATATGAGAAGATATCAGGGGAAAAGACCAGCCTTAGAAACCCTAAGCACTTTAATAATTTCCCAAAGGCATGTAACTTAAAATTTATCATCCATTTGCTTAAAAACAAAGCAAAAATATGCTATTTACTAAAATATCTTTCATCTGTCAAAAAGCAAGGTTGTTTAATTTCAGTCTTTTCCACATCATATGAATAGAATCATTATCCCAGAGTGCCTTGCATAACCTAGAATTTAAATGATACACACATATATGTTTAACATATACTTTGGATCTGCTTTATCAGATTAGTATGGAATCACAAAAGGCCCCAAATAACTAAATCAACCTTGAGAAAAAAGAACAAAGCCAGTATTATCCCACTAACTGGCTTCAAATTATTCCAAGGAGCAAAGATAATCAAAACAGCATGTTACTGGCAGAAAAAAAGACACAGAGACCAATGGAACAGAACTGGGAGCCAAGACATACAACCACATGCATATGGACAAACAATTTTTGACAAAGAAGCCACAAGCACAGAAAGGAGAAAGAAAACTTCTTCAATAAATGCTGGGAAAATCAGAAGGCTGCATGCGAAAGAACGAAACTAAACTAGTTTGTCCACATGTATAGAACATATTTCAAAATGGATCAAGGAACTAAATATAAGATCTGAAATTATAAGTAACATAGAAGAAAAGATAAGTACTAAACTCATGGACCTAGGTGTTAAAGAAGTTTATGAATTTGATGCCAATGGCAAGAGTACTAAAGGCAAAAAAAAAAAAAAAACAGTGGGGGGCAGGGAGGGGGTACTATATCAAACTGAAAAGCTTCTACACAGCAAGGAAACTAACAACAAAATAAAAAGGCAACCAACCGAATGGGAGATATTTGCAAGCAACTTCAACAAAGGGTTAATATCCAAACTATATAAATCACTCATGAATCTCAACACCAAACTAATAAACAGTCCAATTAAAAAATGAACAGAGAACATGAACAGACACTTCTCTCAAGAGGACATACAAATCGCCAAAAGATATTTGATAAGATGCTCAACTTCACTAGTTATTAGAGAACTACAAATGAAAATCACCTCACACCTGTTAGAATGACTGTTACCAGTAAGACAAGTAATAAGATGTGTTGGAGAGGTTGTGGAGAAAAAGGAACTCTCGTTCACTGCTGGTGGGAATGTAGATTAGGTCAATCACTATGGAAAACAGTATGGTGGTAGCTCAAAAAATTAAGAACAGTGCTACCATATGACCCAATGATCCCTTGTACAACTATCTTCCTGAAAACTTGAAAACATTTATTTGCAAAGATAAATGCAACTTTATGTTCATTCCAGCACTGTTCATGGTGCCAAGACATGAAAACAAGCAAAGTGTCTTTTGATAGATGATTGGATAAAGAAGATGTGGTTAATATATATGTATAATGGAATACTACATAGCCATAGGAAAAGATGAAATATTGTCATTTGCAACAACATGGATGGATCTTAAGAATATTATGCTAAGTGAAGTAAGTCAGTTAGAAAAAGCTCACCCTGGCTGATGGCACAATGCCCTGGCTGGTGGCACATTGGATAAGGTGCCCGCCTGTGAACCCAAAGGTCTCTGATTCAATTCCCAGCCAGGGCACATCACCAGGATGCAAGCCAGGTCTCAAGCCAGGTCTCCAGCCAGGTCCCCAGCTAGAGGCAGGTGAAAAGCAACCATACATAAATGTCTCTCTCCTTCTCAGCCTCTCTCCCTTCCCCTCTCTCTAAGAATGATAAATAAAATCTTTTTTTTTAAAAAAAGCTAAGAATAATATGATTTCATCCACAGGTGGGATAGAAAACTAAAACTAATTTGTAGACACAGATAACAGGATGGTTGTTATCAGAAGGATGGAACATTATTTGACTTTGGGTGGTGGGCACACAATGCAGTGGACAGCCCATGTATCATAGAAATGTCACCCCAGTTTTTTAAAAAATGTGCACCATATGCATTGGACTGTCTTTATGGTAAAGGTTGAAAATTATTGCAGCAAAGTGGTGATTTGGGATCAAAGGATACAGTCTCAATTGATTTAGGGAAAAGGATAAATCTGCTAAAGACTAGAACTGAGTGATCTGAGATGACTGCCCTCCCAAGACATTGAAAATAGGTATTTCTTGTACTTTTCTCAAGGATTGTGAAATTCTGTGCCTTACTCCTGCCACCTTCTGGTACAACATAGAACTAAAAAGAACTCACAAAATGGATTTTAATTTGAACTTTGCAGGAAATTTACACAATTAAGTTCAGGTAACTTTAATTAAAAAGTTCATGTTTTATTAGATAAATTAGTATGTTTTCTTCTTAAAATGTATGCTTCTTTTGGAATACAGTATATAAATCTATTCAATGAAGAAATAAGGAATATTAGCAAATGTTTTTATGTGAATATTTCCCTATTTTCTATAACTGTCTTAAGGATTTGCTGTAAAAATAAAGTATTTTTATATAAAGAAATTCCAAAAGTATGCAAGTAACAAGATATATTATAGGAACTGAAAGTAATAAATGCAGGTGGGACTTGCAGAGCTATTCATTTAAACATAATACTATTAATTTTTATATCTTGTTATTGTTGTTTCTTTTTTCCTAGCTTCTTCACTTTCCATGCCTTCTATGCAAGTGTGGGCCAAAAAACCTTAGGCACCACAAAGTTATATGATGAGAAGCTGTTGTATTATCGCTATGTAATGATCCTACACAAAACTTGAGCTACTACTGTGCTAGGATAAATTATAGGGACACAGTGTAATTATAATTATAATTTCAGGAATTTAAAGAATAATTTTTTTTTTTTACCATTAGAGAACAAAATCTTTTTCTCATGAAAACTGGATCTTTTTTTCTATTTCAGAAGAGCAAGGACAATTATATGCTTAGAAGCATAATTAGCACAATACTGATTAAAGGCAAAAGGCGCTTTTTAAAAACCACTTATTAGCTGTGCATTATTTTTCATTATGTCAAGTGAATGTTTTAGAGAGGCAAAAAATAAATGTAAGGAATTAAGTGCTTTTTCTTCAGTTTATCTTACGGCTTGTTTTTCAGTATTTAATTCAAATTCAAGTTGTTCACGCTAATTAAATCTAAACCAGTTGAATATATTTGTCCTATTTTCTCAGGTAGCTTTCCAGAAAGTGGAGCCTGGGGCGAGGACTTATTGGAGGGCATTTAGCTAGGGAATGCAACCTTGGGGTGAGGGAGGACAAGGAGAAAGAAGCAACAGCAGAAAGCTCATACACAGCTGCTCTGTAGAGCTGGGGTTGCCTCCTGTGGGAAAGATGGGTGGATCTGCTAGGAATGTCCTCTAAGAATTCTTGAACCTCTCCTAAGCTCCTGTGTGGAGGACTTGGTGCATCAACTCCAGTTTCCAACTCATGTTTTACTCTTAAGGATGTTAAATCCCAGGCATTTTTTTCCACTAACCATTTTATTTATTTTTAATAGTTTATTTTTATTACATTTTTCCATGACCATGTACCCCCTTAATATTCTCTTCCACCTCCACCCACACCCATACCCACACCCCAACTGTTGTCTGCATCCATGAGCTCTTTAAAAGTTGTGTGTATAAGAGTACCTCAAGGTTTTAGGTTAGAATTTTTATTACCATTTAAAATAATAATCCAAGTACAGAGACATTAATTAAATTGCCAAGCTTTTTATAATTACATTGGTGACAGATTTGTGATTGTAGTTCATGTATTTTTAATTACTTCCATTGAACTTTCCATTTTAGCCTTCATGTAACTAAAATATATTGTATTAAAAATAACTTGTTTAGTATTTGTATCTATAAACAGAGTATTGTTCCTATATTTCTTGCAAAATATTTTTCATATCCTCAACTTTAAATTTTCTCTAAAATTTCCAATTTTTCTTGTGAAATATAAGACTTCACCGTTCAGAGATTTAACATCAAATCTTTAATAGTGTATGTGTACCAATACTCCCATTTAACAATATATTGGCATATATCCATGTACACTTTACAGATGCAGTTGAGTTGAATCCAATATTCATATACTTACATATTGTGAAAAGTCACCATGCCCACGCTACAAACAGCCAAATATATCTGGACTTGACTCCATTAGATCATAAAGAGCTAGAAACAATGTATGTTTGTTGGGATAAGCTACAAAACATGCACACAATATAGGCACATGCTATGCATAAAAACAGTCAATACATCATAATTGTACAAGAGAATAATTTTTACCTTTCTCCAAAGTGTTGGCATTTTTAAGTGTCTCCAATGAGCCATAAAATATCTGCCCTTCCTGAACTCTGATGCCAATGAACATGTGTGGGTTTTATGTCACTTCTAGAGAGTATGTTGCCATTTATGTGCTTTTTAAAATATTATTTATGATTCTTTATTTTAAAGGTTTCATTCATTATTTTCAGAGATAAGGACAGGGAGGGAGGAAGGAAGAGAGAGTAGCATCAATGTATGTTCTCCTTTCACCTGCCTCTAGCTACGGACCTGGCTAGAGAGCTGACTTGCAACCTGGTTGTGTGCCTTGACTGGGGAATAGAACCAGCGACTTTTTGGTTCGCAGGACAGCACCTTATCCACTGTGCCACCAGTCAGGGCTATGATTCTCAATTGTTGGGTGGTTTATTCACTCAATAGTGATCTTTCCTAAATCACTAATATGTTTTGAAGTAAAAGACAGTATCTTCCATAAGGCAATGCTGTTTTTCCTTAAAGTCAAGTTCTAAGTGATTTCATTGACTGAGTCATGGCCATATTTGAGTTAATTTCATACAGCCTATCTGTCATTGAGTGTCATCCTGGGGGTTTCTCTCAGTATCTACTCATGTGGCTGGAGGAGAAAGCAATTTTCACAATTACGATCCGAATTGGAACTTGGGATTCAAAGGTGAAGATGCGTTTGTTATGAAAAACCAAGGCATTCATTTCATGGAGCCTAGGACCAAGGTCAATTCTTAATTTAAACTCAGTCTTAGCTAAATAAAGTGTGTTGTTTTCTCCACAGTATTTTATTCTCTTACCCAGTATACGAAATATATGTTTCCACCTGATCTTATCCATCCCCAAAGAGCTCTTTTTGTTTGAATTGTTTGTTTGCCTGAGAGAAAGCTATGCTAGCTAGCCTTTGGGCAAAAATGTTCCAGCGAGGCAAGGGACTCATTGACGTTATTATTTTTCCTTTATTATTCTTTAAACCTTCTGCCTTAGTTTATGTTAGCACATGAATCATCTAACATGGAAATCTAGCTTGAAACCGTTCAACACCTTAAAGAGATTTTTGATTACTTATTTTCTTCTCTGTTTATAGGGGTTAACATTTATCAGGCTTTCCATGTCATTATAACCAAGCAGTGATAAGATTTTCTTAAATTACACTTCATGACAATGAGCTACTCTCAAGACAATTTAAATGCAATTTGTTGTGCGGGAAATATTTTCTTTAAAAAATGTTAATTGATCTCAGTGTTCAGACATTCATTTAAGAATACAATGCTACTTAATCAAGGATGAGAAGAGTATGCTTATATTGTCTCTGAGATACGATGATTTCCCGGTAGTATAATGATCTCTAATGAAAATCAAAAGTCATAAGGACATGGCAACATAATGGAGTTTTAGCTGGAAATAAAACTTGCTTGTGAAATACGAAATAATATGAATGTTCAGTCCTGTTAGAAGGAGAAAAAAGCATGACAAACCAAAAGCTTCTTTGGGGATTAATATGGTAACCACAAATATTTTAAAAATAGTTCATTGCTCCTTCAACTTAATTGATACATATTTTAAGTGTTTAATTCAGTACAGCTGTCAGAAAAAAGTGGACTGAGATATTTTGGGAAAATTATTTATATTTTTATAAATATGTCAAGTAGATGCACTACTAAGATTATTTTGGGTTAAACTTCTGTGAGCAACAAAGATTTGGAAAATAAGTCAAAACTCATCACTTTATTATGCTATTGTAAAAATGTTCTGAGTTAAACAGTTGATTTGAATATAAACATAAATAAATAAATAAATAAATATATTAAGAGCTACATGAGAAACCCTGGTTGGTGTGGTTCCTTGGATTAAGCACCAGCCTGTGAACCCAAGGGTTGCCAGTTTGATTCCCAGCCAGGGCACATACCCAGGTTGCAAGCCAGGTCTCCAGCCAGGTCCTTAGCTGGAGGCAGGTGAAAGGCAACCATACACTGATGTCTCTCTCCCTTTCTTCCTCCCTCCCTGTTCTTCTCTCTACAAATAATGAATAAAATATTTTTTAAAAAATAAAAAGTAAAAATACCTGTTTCTTAAAAAAAATTAAAAAGAGCTACATAGGAAATCAAAATGTATCTTTTGTTTCCCTAAATCACTAATATGTTTCAAATAAAAGACATTATCTTCCATAAGGCATCTTAGGCATACTATGCTAGATATATAACAGGATTGGTAAAAATACTTATATGTTGAATATTTCAAAAATGCCAAAAAATTCTAATATTATGCATATATGTATATATAATTTGAAATATAAATATGTACATATAATTTGAAAACATGTACCAAATTATAAATATGAACTCTAAATATAAACAAATTATAACTGGAAAAATTTATAAAATGTTATTGAGTATTATGGTAAACAATTTCTCAGCCTCTTTTAAAAATTATTTTAATTTAAAATGAATTTTTAAGTTTGCTTTCAAGTAATGAAATAAAATAATTGAAACTGGTTATTTGGTACTGAACTTAGTTGTACCAGGCTGCAAGGATGCAAAACTGTGAAGAGTTATGGAGAGTTCATTTGATTGCTTTTATATTTATTAAAAATCATCTTGAAAATTGATAACCTTTTTGATTAAGTTTTCAGCTTCCCTAGTTTTTGTTTGCATTGGTTAACTTATCTCCTCACATATTGGAGAGATTTTTAGAAGTATGAAAATTAACTTTCTTTGCATTGAAAATAAAAATGATACATATCTGATTCAACTCATTAAATACAGTTGTATTGCCCCTTTATTCCATAGAGTGTAATGGGAATTTAGGATTCTTTTAAAAAGTTAAATTCAAAGGCTGTATTAAATAAAATGTTTATCCTAACATTCACTTTATCTGGGATCTAATGTGTCCAGCATTAAAAAAGGAAAGAAAGAAAGAAAGAAAGAAAGAAAGAAAGAAAGAAAGAAAGAAAGAAAGAAAGAAAGAAAGAAAGAAAGGAAGGAAGGAAGGAAGGAAGGAAGGAAGGAAGGAAGGAAGGAAGGAAGGAAGGAAGGAAGGAGAAAAGACAGATATTTCCTTCTATTACTCTAAGATAAGGTACAATACTTATTTAAAGTTACCAATAGAAAAGAGATAGGCAGTAAATGAACCCCAGTTGAGGTTGAGAGGAGCAAGATACAATAAGTACTCAAATTGCTTTCACCCAGTGAAGTATAATTCATGTACAACATGCAGATGACAAGTGACATTTTAAAATAAAAATGAATGTAATAGTTCAGCAGTAGTTGAGTCAATTGATAATAACATGTAAAAGTGTATTTAAATCTGTAAGCAGAATTCCTCTAAAATTATCAATATTAGAAGAGATGGTCCTTTTTCTCCACTGTTAACATTTATTTTTATTGATTATGCTATATACTTGTCCCAGTTTCTTTCCTCTTTGTTCCTCTTTAACCAGCATCCCCCTCCTTTCAGCAATCTAGAAATGGCTTTATCAAGGACGGGAGAGCAAAAGCAAATATATTTTCTGAAGAATCAGGGTACCAGTCTTGCAATCAGTGCATACATTTACATAGATAATAGGTGGTGATCTATTTAAACAAGATTACAATATTCAGTCCAGGTCATTAAGTAAAAGGCACAGTTTATTTTATTCTCTAGTCAAGACTAATAGATATATCAACTTAAAAGTTTACTGTGGGACTGACTCACCTAATCCCTTTATACACACCCAAGTGCAATGTAGGATTTTTATTAGTTTCTGAGTTCTGAAACAAAGCTAGTATTTGTTAGCACTAGGTTCTAAGTTTTAAATAATAGTATTTTTCATTAGGGTGACTGTTAAACAGCTACATATGAATGGAGAAAGAGAAAGCAAGCATATCAAATATAAATATTTAGCTTCAGATTGCAACCATTTCACGGAGTTTACATTTCCTACAAATGTTTATCTGAGTTCCTTATTTAAACTCAAGTGATGGTTTCTTTCATTAGGTATTTGAAGTAATGTTTTTGGTAAGTAAGTATTTTTTGGTACAATTCCTTTTACTTTGTCAGTTAAAACCAAGGGAATATATTCAGTAGCAATTGATAACAGTCAGTGGTAATGCAATTCTTTACTACATAAATAGAGTGATGCACATACTAAGTAATAATGAGGCTATTAACTAGTAAATAAGTGATTACTTATGTTGACTTCTAGGATATAGAAACAAATAGCATAATGTATGAAGTCAAAATTAATTCATTGTTGACTATTTTTAATATATCTCATATCATCCATTTAAAGCTAATTATTAATAAACTTGTTACCAATAAATCTACTTCAGCTCCATATAATAAATATATAAAATTAGAATTTTGATGTTTACACTTAGCAAAAATAATCGTTCTTTATTCATTTATAAAGATTTTATTTATTATTTCCAGAGAGAGGGGCAGGGAGAAAGGCAGAGAAGGAGTGAAACATCAATGTATGGTTGCCTTTCACCTGCCTCCAGCTATGGACCTGCCTGGAGACCTGGGTTGCAACTTGGTTATGTGCCCTGGCTGGGAATTGAACCAGCGGCCTTCCGGTTTGCAGGCCGGCACCTATCCACTGCGCCACCAGCCAGGGCTAATAATTATTCTTAACATGTGTATTATGAACAATGCAGACAAATAGGTCTTTAGTACTGTATAACAAGGTAATGTGGATTTATAGGCTTAAAAAACACCCATTTATTATCTCCTACCTTCTGGAGACCAAAACTCTGGTCACAATCTAAACTCAGGAAATCGGATACCAATTTACCAATTTTCTTCATTTCTCCCTCAACTATTCAATACTATGTTAGGATTGTAACATGGCACATGGCGTAAATAAAAAATTAAGAAGCAAACAACTTCATATTTGTAGTTGACCTACATAAAAGACAAATGAAAATTAGGAATTATTATCAATTTTCTAATGAAGCTGTATAGAAAAGAACATATGTAAATTCCTTTACCTCTCTCGAGTGATGCAACACCCAGGTGCATCCGGTTGCATTTATTCCACAAATAGATCCATTATCCAATTTTCCAAGCAGGGCTACATTACAAAGAAAAATATTCTAAGCGAAATTTAGTGCTTTTTTTTAACATTGAAAAATGTTACTAATATTAAAGAATTAAAATAAAGCATCAAAAGAAACTTAATGTAATAACCATTACACAATTCTAATTTATTCTTAGTTAATTCCTTCCAGCAAAGCTCTTACCTATCTCCAAAGGAATAAAAAATAAATTAACATACCCCCATAATTATCTAGGTATTCCTTTTTTTTTTTTTTCGTCTTATAAAATAATGGAGAGCTTTCAAAGACTAGTTCAAATTTTAAGGTAATATTGGGAATTCTCTTTTAGACATTAAAAATATTATATAAAATTCCTCTCATATATACATACTTCTAAATCTTGAGGTATGTAATATTGTGAATAAAAGGGAATATTAATACAGCCTGTCTTTTTGTTGTTGTTGCCAACTGTGACCACAACACCAGGGCTCAAAAAAGACATCCGGGCCCTGGCTGGTGGCACAGTGGACAGGTGTCGGCCTGCAAACCCGAAGGTCGCTAGTTCAATTCCCAGCCAGGGCACATAACCAGGTTGCAAGCCAGGTCTCCAGCCACGTCCCCAGCTGGAGGCAGGTGAAAGGCAACCATACATTGATATTTCTCTCCCTTTCTCCCTCCCTCCCTGCTCTTCTCTCTAAAAATAATGTCAAAATAATAATAATAAAAATAATGAATAAACTCTTAAAAAACAAAGACATCAGGACCCAACCTACTATGCCTAATGAGTGCTCATCTTGCTGATGACTGTATGTCCTTCAATGGCTACCAAAAAGGGTTAAAAGAATGATCTAAACACATTTTCCACTCTCCCATACCTCCTACCTATGAAAACCTTTTTTCTTCTCCTTTGATGTTTATGTGACTATGATATCACATAAATATCAACGGATCCACTTACTAAGAGTTCTTTGAATTTTTTCCAAACATTAATTTTACTTTGATTGATCTGTCAACATGCCTGTAAATTCTTAGAGTCCTTCAGGATTTAATCTACCTAAAAGTGATATTGCTCATATTATTTCTTTACCTCCTCAAAAATAAAAAAAGCTATATTTTTATTTTAGTTTTGCTTACTTTATGATATGCAAAGGGTGTCACAGATTAATGTAATTTAAATAACACTGATAAGTCAACCATAAATTTTAAAGGGATAGGCATAAATGAAATAACATTGGTGTCAAATTACAGCACATATTCTAAGGAATTAAAATGATCAAATTCAGTGGCATGCTATGGTTTTCTTGGGATGCAGGGAATATCAATTCCAACAACTGCAACTTCAAAAAAGTACACTGAAATTTCCACATCCAATATTTCACTATTTGAAATTCTTTTTTGAGAGTTATAATTACTAAAAACATATCTATAGAATAAGTAGTTTTATGTATTTTTATTTATTTTTATTTTTTAAGATTTTATTCATTACTTTTAGAGAGGGTGGGAGGGGGGAGGGAGGAAAAAAGGGATAGAAACATCAACATATGGTTGCCTTTCACTTGTCTCCAGCTGGGAACCTGGCCAGAGACCTGGCTTGCAAACTGGGCATATGCCCTGACTGGGAATCAAACCAGCGACGCTTGGGTTCTCAGGCCAGGGCTCAATCCACTAAGCCACCAGCCAGGGCCTATTATCTAATTTTAGAATGCAATCATAATTCCTTCATTGAATGTGACACTAAAATTTTTAAATATTTCTTTTAATTTTTGTAGACCAACAAAATGAAGGCAAGACCAATTATATTGTATAACCCCAGAATTCTTTACTAATGCAACAATGCATGGAATCTGATAGGCAATTAAGAATAAAATATACAACCTCAAAGAGTAATATAATGCTTTGCATTTATTTACCCCACAGGAATGTTATCGTGTATTTTTACAATTCCCTTTTAGTTAATACCTCTAATATCACTATAAAATTCTATATCTCATAATAAGCAACAGAGGCACTAACGGAATGATAGATAATTTACAAGAGCATTTTTCAAAAATTCAGAGGTGTTATACATACAAAGGCCCTTTACTGATCTTATGTTCTCAAACTTAAATAGAGAAGCACACTACTCTGGATATCAGATACTTGTTTGCTCATGGAATCAATACCACTGATCATCTACCTATCACCTTTCACATATACCTTAGATGTCAAATTTGCAGAAGTGAACAAGAGAGAAAAAATTCCTACACTCATGGAGCTTATGAGTGGGACCATGTATGTCGAATACATAACTACTTCATTATATCATGTAATTTCTGGAATGTTAATGCTATGGAAAAAATTAAACTGAGTGAATTGTACAGTGGGCCTATTTGGGTGCTGATTTTAGTTACAACTCATAGACAATGACTATAATCTTAAAGAGACATTTTCAAGAAATGAAGGGAGGAGCTAAGCCACCTTGATAATATTTTAAGGTAGAGAAAATACCAAGTACAATAGTTCAGAATTTATTCAGAATGAGAACATGTTTGACTTATTGAACACAATTAAGAAAGCAGCACAGTGGTAAATGGTAGGTCAGGGTAGGGGTGAGTTTGAGGACACCTGTCCTTGGAGACCTTGATCATTGCAAAAAAGCATTTGGTTATTTATTGTGTGATGGGAACCATTGAGCATTTATGATTCTGAAAGCCAGTTGTGCAATCTGTTACAAAATCAGCATAGATAGTAAGATTGAAAATAGACAGACCCACTTGGACTGGGTGGCTCGGTTGGTTGGAGTATTGTCTCATATACCAATGTTGCAGGTTCAGTTGTCAGTCAGGGCATAGGTTGAAGCTTTGATCCCCAGATGGCGTGAATGTGAGAAGCAGCCAATCAGTGTTTCTCTTTAACCTCTCTCTCTCTCTCTCTCTCTCTCTCTCTCTCTCAAATCAGTGAACCTGTCTTACAGTGAGCATTAAAAATAAGAAATAGACTATTTGGAAATAGCCAGAAGTTCAGACTAGAAAGAAGCAAATAATACTGACTTCATTTCTAACATGTAAAGAGCTTAGAATTTGTCGTTCCTATTCTTACAACAAGAAAAAAATAAAACTGAGAAAATTGGAAAGAATCAACGTTATTTTTGGGTCCATTAGAGACTTGAGATCTCCTGGCAAACTGTCACTCCACAATCTGGAGAGATATGCAAATACTGAGGATCACAGCTAAGAGCTGCTCACTTAAAGCAGAGAAGCCTCTGGAACTACAAACTAATAAGAACAATTCAATCTTAAGTTTCATGAATTGCTGAAGGCCAACTGTGGCTAGCATATGAGTGAAAAACTCTAAGGGAGTAAACCTTTAACATTTCTCTCTCTCACACACACACACACACACACACACACACACACTTTTCTGGGTGTAATCTCCAGGAATCTCTTTAGAGTCTTTTATTTACTTTTTTTTTTTTTTTTAATTTATAAAGTAAAGTTGATATGTATATTATAATAGTCTCAGGTGTACAGTATAATGGTCAGACATTTATGTAACTTATGTGCAAAGTGATCCCCTGATAAGCCTAGTACCCATCTGACACCATATACAGACATTACAACATTATTGACTATATTAGCTTCTCGTGATAAGGAGCTAAGAAACAAATTCCTACTGGCAGACAGGTAGAGAGGAAAAATAAACATTATAAAGTGTGGCCAGAACATTATCCTCAAGGCTCTCTCTCCAGGAGAAAAGGCTACATGGAGCCTGATCTCACCCAGAGAGAGGTCCCCAGCTTTAGCCCTTTCTAGTTTTCCTGTCCCACCTAAGGGGAGAGGACCTAGGAAACATTGTGAAGGTTACAGCCCAGGAACACAGTGCAACTAAAGTACAGATTTAAGCATAAACTTATAGAAGGTTTCTCTTCCTCCACACCTTCTCACCCCCTCAACAACTCCGTTATAGCATCAGTAGAGTACCCCTGTAAGAGAGGGAAGGAAAAGGCTTTGTGTAAGGAAAAGTTCTTAGGAAAAATAAAATAAAATAAAATAAGGAGGGAGGAGAGAAAAAGAAAAAACAAAAACAAAACAAAACAAACAAACAAAAAACACACACCAGAGGAATTGATGACTCTTTCACCTACAGCTAGCTGGGTCAAACATAATTATAGTTTAAGTCCTAGCCAAATTAATGTAAAAACTTCACACCAAAGGCCTTCAACCTCAGTTCCTGTTTGGAATATGTCATGATGGACTTTCAACAAAAACTTTTAAGGCATGCCAAGTCAAGGAAAAAGAAAAAGAAAAAGAAAAAAAAAAAATAGTCTGAAGAAATAAGGCAAGCATAATAAGCAGATAGTATAAATAATTGGTGTATAGTTCATAACTAGTTTTCTCTATTATCAACATTTTGCAAAGGTGTGGTACAACTTTCACAAACATTGAATAAATATTATAAAATACTAAGGAAAGTTCATATTTTATTCAGATTTCCTAAGCTTTTACATAATGTCCTTTTTCTGGTTCATCATTCCAGTATACACCACATTTAATTGTCATGTTTCTGTCTCAAATCAAAAGAATCCCCTTCTTGATTTGATTAAAGGGACCCAGTACAAGCTGGATGTAATGTGCTTTAAGCCAAATACAAAAACTTGTTGAGATGATTGGTTTGGGGTTAAATGTGCTCTGTGGGTAAGGTTAAATAAACCATAAGATATTAAGGTGGAAACTAAATATTTGAACAGAAACTGATAACTCTTTCTGAAGTGCATTCACCCCATCTTTCTCTATTGTAAAATATTCACCTTCAGCACATCATGTTGAATGTAACCAAACAAAAATGGAGGTTTGGCTACATGCCATCATAAAATCCAGATTCATGAGGCAGATGCTGGTGCGAAAAGAAAGAGGGTTTATTCAAGGGGCATGGAGGATTTCCATCACAGAGACCATCTCTTCTGTCTGCCATGGAAAAAGCCCAACCATCCGCAGCAAGGCCAGGACGAAGGCCAGTGTCCAGAGTTCCTTCTCCGTTTTAAGTACCCTACTTGGGAGCCTTAAGGCATCTGCTAAGTGGTCTTAATTCTCATCCTACCACCAACCAATCAATAAAGGTCAGAACCCTACCTTGCTTAGTCCCCTGTATAATCCATTTCTTAGAAGCCATGGGGAAACATGGTCTTTGACACTTGCTCACCTGTGATGTTGAGCTTGGTACCATTTCCGCAACAATAAGCCCTTACTTTCTTGGCTAAAAACGCTTGTTTGCATTTGATGAGGCTTTGATGCATGCAGGAACATGGAAGGCTTTAGTTGTATGACACGTGTGTTATTTTAAGTATAAATAACACACTTAACTTTCTGGAGAGTTAATTAAAATTCTATTTATTTTTTAAAACCCAAATATTTGGAGTTATAATGGGCAATTATAACATAGGAGATTTTAATGTATACATTTCCACATAATAAATATATGAGAATTTGACTATCTCAAAGGGATTATTTCCTAAGTTACATAACAATAAAATTAAGTCAAAATAAGTAAATGAGCTGGCTAGCATTGTCCTGATGTGCCAAGTTTGTGGGTTCAGTCCCTATTCAGGGCACATGCAAGAAGCAGCCAATGAATGCATAAATAAGTGGAACAACAAATCAATCACTCTCTCTCTCTCTCTCTCTCTCTCTCTCTCTCTCTCTCTCTCTGTGTGTCTCTCTCACTTATTCCACTCTCTAAAAATTCAATAAATAAAATTTAAACAATAACACAGAAGTAAGTTACTTTTTAAAGAACTATGTTTAAATAAAGATGTAGCAATAATTGATCCATAATCACCTCTCCTTTTTTTTCTACATCTAAATAAATTTAATTCCTAGAACATATGTATCAATGAAGATATGTAACTAAATATGGAATAAGCAAAAATGATTACAAGGAATGGTTAGGGAAATATAACATTCCTAGAAGTCCCCTCTGTACTAACATAAAAGAGAGGTAAAAACATGGTTAATTACTTAGTAAAGCATTAATGGTTTACATTCATATAAGGTGTATGAAAATGCATTCCCATAGGTAGACAGGCTATCACACAACTTGAAACAATAAAGTAGAAGAAAAGGACAATTAAAACTTTTCTTATCTCCTTGAGACAGAGGATTGCACCTCTTGGTATTCTCTTGTACAACTCCTCAGAGACCCCTGAGCTTTTTCTGTTGGAACACTTTTTACATATCTAGAGGTCATTAGACCTGCAAAATTGGAGATAAAAGTACATTGTAAAAACTAGAGAATGGGCTTAATCCCTAGAGAGAGTTATCTCTGTACAATGTTAAAGTCAGATTTACTATGTCTCTCAGGAAACACAGAACAAATGTGAAGAAAGAGGGGAAATGGTTTCTCATCCATTTATAAATGGAACAGATAATTTTTATTTACCCATCTGAGACCTCCAATAGAAAGTGAATCATTGATTATGATAAGCACATTTATCTGGTGTACTTGTCTCAAGTCTTTTGTTCTCTTTGAGTTATAAATTTGATATATCGTAGAGAACTAATGGCAACAGAGATTCAAATAATTCTGTTCTGAAAAGACATCTACTCTCCCTCCTCCAAAACCTCACCCACTCTTAAAATAGTTCAGCAGACCTCAGCAAATTCATTTTTAATATGCTTGATCTACAAATGTGTCTGTTCTTTTCATTGTCCCTTAACTGATTGAATATAGCTAACTGATCCCTTCATTGATAATGATTTAAAGGAAAGTGTTAATACATGTTTATTTGACAACTTTCTAATAGAAAGTCATGATTTTACCTTTATTGAAAAATATCTTTGAACAGATATATTCAGTAGCAAGAAGATTGAAAATAGATTTAAACCTAAAATGTTCACAATAAAATACAGAAACTAGTTTGATCCATATATCTGTGTATTCAGAAGATCAGGTGATCAGTGATGTCACTCTGGTCCCAGCTGTTCTCATTTCTTTAGTCTGTTTTCTATAGTGTAGCTTCTTCCTGAGGTTGGCTACCTTAAAGTTTTTGAAGAGGATCAAAAATTTTCCTTCTAAAATAGGGGCTTTTTGAGATATTGAATCTAAGCTAGTCATTAAAAAATAGAAGACTCTCCCAGGCCAGTGTGACTTAGTTGGTTGGAGCATCAGCTGGTAAACTGAAAGAGCATGGATTCAGTTCCCAGTTGGGGCACGTGCCTTGGTTATGGGTTGGGTGCCCACCCAATACATTTGAGGTCTCATTCTCCCAGCACTCTTGATTATGCATTTGTTGTGGGAAAAACTCGGTTCTTCTTGCCAACACAGTCAAGAATCAGAGAAGCAAGTCTGTTAGCATTCAAACACAATTTGTTAGTGGTACATTCTCATGGAACAGAATGAGCCTTGCCAAGGTGGGGGTGGAAGGCATAGGATTGGATGGCAAAAGCAAGGTCTGCAAAAGCCTCAGATTTTTTGTTTTCAGGACAATGTGTAGTTGGTGAGATGGGAGTGAGGGGGTTACCTATTCATTGGTGGGTAAACATAGTGTCAGCTTCTTCCTGGGGTATCTGACTCCCCAAACCTAGATATGTGTAGGGAGTCATTAGCCCAAATCCTTATCTTTTTTCCTTTAAGGGTGGTTTAATTTTCAAGTTAACATGTCACTGCAGGAACATGTTCTGATGGGGGTCTTCTAGATCATGTGATATAACTGGGTCAGAAAGTTGGGTAACAATATGTAAGTTAAAGCTCTTGGGAATGTGAGAGAGTGACATGCTCTGTTTCTCTGGCTCCATCCGATTGCACTCTGCTTTGTACCTACTGCCCTCAGTTGAATAGCTCCTGCTACATACCTGCCAATCATTAGAGGAATTCTGCTTGCAGCCTGAGTTTTCAGAAGAACAGCTCCTTGTAGGATGATGCTTGCGATAAAGCTGTGAGGAAAAATTATAAAATAATTATTGTTCATCAAAGATTTGCAGGAGCCTGAAAACCAGATTCAAATCAGTCCAGTCAAGGAATCAGGTGCTCAAAACTCTGTGGGTTGTAAATCACCTTTTGCCCCTCCCATTTTTCCTTCCCTTGACATAAGAGAAGCCTACAATACCAATCAGAAAGAATATGTGGACCCTTATTTATGTCCATAGCAGCACTATTTACAATAACCAAGATCTGAAAACAGCCCAAGTGCCCATCAGTAGATGAGTGGATAAAGGGTGTGGTACATTTATTTACACAGTGAAATTCTACATGGCTGTTAGAAAAGAAGGAACTTTTACCTTTTTTGACAACATGGATGGACCTGGAGATTATTATGCTAAGTGGAATAAGCCAATCAGTGAAAGACAGATACCATAAGATCTTGCTCTTATGTGGGATCTATTGAAACAAGCTTAAGAATAAAATAGGGCCAGAGACATGGAAACATAACCAAGACTAACAGATGTCAGAGGGCTCTGTGGTGGGAGGGCTGGAAGAGAGAATCAAAGAACGTGGACCCAATATGGTGAAGGCCAGGACAGGGTGGGACTCAGTGGTGGTGAGCTAACGGGGGAAATGGGATGCATCTGAAATATTATCAACAATAAGAAAAGATTGATTTGAGGAACTGTTCTTATCCCCATCTTCTTGAATGGTGTCTTCTAAATCAATAAATATTTTTAAAATATTTTTATTTATTATTTTTAGAGAGAAGGGAGAGAGGCAGAGAGAGAGAGAAACATCAGTGTCTGGTTGCTTTTCACCTGCCTCCAGCCACGGACCTGGTTGGAGACCTGGCTTGCAACCTGGTTATGTTGCCCTGGCTGGGAATCGAACCAGTGATCTTTGGGTTCGAAGACCAGCACCTTATCCACTGTGCCACCAGCCAGGGCAATAAATATTTTCTCACTACAATCTCAGACACTTTGACTTTTGGCCTTTTGAAGTATTAGGCGCATAGAACTTCTGTGGTAACAAAAATAATAAATTCAAATGTACTAAAAACACAAACAATATATAAAAATAATTAAAAACTTAAAGGTTATTCTATTTGTTTTATTCATTTAGAAATTGTTATTTTATTGATAAATATTAGTTAACATTTATATATGCAAGATATGAAGTGTGAGTCTATGTAGTTTGTGTAAGGTTAAGGTTTTTTTTCAATAGTTATCTTTTATAAGACTAGTAATATTGAAAAATGCCATTATTTAACCTGTACATATATTTTTAAATATGAGTTGTTATATTTTTCTATGACAATAATATGGAAATCATAATAGAAAATATGTTATTACTTTGTCATTTTGTGTAATTTATTGTTTATCTAACTTATATCTATTTTTCCTAAAATAATTCACATACTTCAGAGCTTACTTTTTCAGCATTCTTGCAACAACCCATAACTTTACCTGAATGGTGATATGATACACACATCGTGCTGTGTTTTCTTTACTTCCTGTGAATATGGTTTCTTCATAAGTTATATATATATATGTATATATATATATATATATATATACATATATATATATGTACAATAAATCCACAATGAGTCAAGTAGCTGCTATAGCTGATAAACACAGTGCTATTCCTGGGTTTCAAAATGTAATAGAAGTTGGTTATTTAAGATGGCATTCATTGTTGAATCATATTTAGGTTGCTGCAGTGCAGACTTCTAAAACTTGCCATCTCATATTCAGATCTGCACATTTCAACAGTAAAATTTATCCTCCTTCTCTACCTGTCTCTAAAGCAAGTGTAAAGTCATTCAGAAACAGAGATACAAGAACCCAAATATATGTTTTTATGTAATAACAAATACATTCAAACTCTCTGTGGATACTTTGTTTTGTATGATAAAAAATAAAACAATATTCCAGTTTCAAATCCGATATGGAAAAAGTTAGAAGACAGTAATCTTGTCCTTGCAAAAGAAAATTATTTTGAATATTTGTTCTTTTGTTATCTAGAGGAGCAACCACTTTTAAAAATAAACCATGCCTGCCTTGGGTAGTATGGCCCTGTTGGTTATAGCATTGTCCTGTACACCAAAAAAAGATTGCAGGTTTGATCCCTGGTCAGAGCTCATACTTAGATTTTGGGTTTGATCCTTAGGGATCATATGGAAGACAATCAGTATCTCTTTCTCTCTCTCTCTCTCTCTCTCTCTCTCTCTCTCTCTCTCTGTCTCTCTCTCTCTCTCTCTCTCTCCCCACCTCCACTTCCTTCCTTCCCTTCTTCCTTCCCTTCCTTCCTCTCTGTCTAAAAATTAACCAACATATTCCCTCAAAAATTTTTTAAAAAATATTTTATTGAATCACTATATCAAAGATATCACCAACCAGATGCATACTTTAAGGTATATTCATTTCTTCATAAAACAGCTTAGAATTCCGTGTGTGTATGTGTGTGTGTGTGCGTCTGTGTTTGCTCTCAACTTTTTGATAGTGTTGACATGGGAGTAATTAGGTTAGGATAAAGTTATATCTTTGAAAATCCATTTTTTTTTTCTGTTTCTCATGAAAAAGTGTGGTATCTGTTTATAAAATTTATCTCTACACACCCTGGGTGTAATGTGCTCCCTGTGGTGCTCAGCTCTTCACATTATATTATGAACTAAAAATGACAGGTTTTTTGTTTTTATTTTTAAGCAGATAGCTTCTCTAAGAAAGAAAATTATATTCTTGGAAATATTAACTAGTGGTTATTGGATATGATTTCAATAATCCTCTTAGTGACATTTAGAGAAGCAAATCACCTGAAATGTTTAACATATTCAGCATTAACATGGTGTGATAGAATTGTAGCTACCTTTTCCCTAACATAAAAATATCAGATTTCAACCAACATGAAGATGGATCAAAGGTAAAATTGCCTCACATTCCACACATAATTGAACCTTACCTGCAAGGTATTCAGTATTGTTCATTCTCTTCTTCTCATTGTTTTTTTCCATTTGAAAATGAAATAACTGTTTGAAAATTCCTTCACTGGGAAAATAAACTATGAATACTAATTAATCCTTTGAATATTCTTATACTGACCAATTTTGGAAAATTAGAAAGAACTGGATACTCCTGAAAGATGGATCAGAGTCATTTTGAAAAGCAGCAGAATGGATTCCAGATTAGATGAGGAGTTGTGTGTTGAGAGGCAGGAATAGATACGGTGGCATCCAATGAAATTACCATGTTCACAGGGAAGCTTTTGGCTTTTTTAAGAAATAGTAAGTTCATAGTTACCACTCAGAATATACAATAGGTTGATCAATTGGTCTGCAAAAGAGCTGAATTCATACTCTATAATTAACCTGATGAGTAGAATCTGGTCACATTAATGGGCGTGAAATGATGTGACATTGAAAACATTGACTGATGTGTGTGGGCACACGGGAGGGGAAAGGTGCAGGGACAGCAAAGTAGCTTGTTGGTGGCATTTTCTTTTAGTCTCCAAACCTAAGCATTCCCTACATTCCACCCCAACAGAGTAAGAATTTCTAAAACAATGCTTTTTGTATTACTAATCCATATTCTTAATCACTTCACAAAAAGGTAGATGAGATGTAATAAAAGTCAATGTGTTTCTATTCTATAATTGGATATTTGAAAAGCTATGGGATGTTAATGAACAAGACTTTGTTTATTGCAGCATCATACCAGGATTACAAGCAGCAGGATCAAATAAGTAACAAAGCTTATTATAAAATCTAATACAGAACCAGAGAGGGGAGCAATTATGCTTCATCTATAAATGCTATGAGCAAATTTAGATTTTTAGGGCATGAAAATTACGTTTTCTTTTGCAGTTTCTAAATTTCTGAAGAAACTATGGCGTATGTTAATTTTAACAAAGAAAATAGTATTCATTTTCCAAGAACACTCTGTATCAATGTCAACACTGGATTAAAGGTAGACTTTTAGTTGTGTTGCTATAAAGCTGATATTAGTGAGCTGATTATAGCAAATATTTTAAACACTGACTAATATGAATTATTCCTCTTTGGCTAGTTTATTTATTTTTTAATGATATTACTAATATTTTTAGAAAAGGGCATGGGAAGAAGAAAGAGACAGAGAAACTTTTATGCGTGAGAGAAAACATTAAATGGTTGTCTCTTGCATGTCCCTGATTGGGAACCTGGCGCACAACCCAGGCACATGCCCTGACCGGGAATTGAACCAATGACCTTTCAATTTATAGGCTGGCACTCAACCCAGTGAGTCACAGCAGCAAGAGTTCTTTGGCTAGTTTACACAAGTAGTCTTGTTAAATATTTGGCACTAATTATATTACTGTTTTTAAGGCCATGAACAAAGAAGATTTTAAGTATATTTTATTTAGTGAGAGGATAGAGTTAGTATTCTATTATTAGTGTTATAATTTTAGGACTGCCTTTCTCCCCAACCCTTGGCAAAATGACCATGGCATTTCTAAAAGCAATGAACACTTGCATATTTAAAACTGTATTCATATAGTTTTATTCAACTTCTGTGGAAATGAAAATGAGCATATTATTATCTAAATTTATGAATAGAGGAAAGGATACAGAAGAAAGCAGATGAGTCTAAAATAGTATCTGGCTAGCACTGACTATCATATGTATCCCCTAGAACATTTATAATAATAAGTTAAATCATGAATTATTATCTAAACTTATTGTCAGAATCTGGGTTAATAACCACAGAGTGCAATATCAGAACAAAAGACTTTTTATGTCCTGGAGAATGGCACACTTAATTTTATCACTAATGCAGTTACTAAATACAATGAAAAATGTGCTGGTTGGATGCTGGAAATAAAGATGGAGATATAGACAGAAAGAGATGGACTAGCCCCCTAACAGTAAATATTCTCAGAAGCTAAACCCAAATATGACTGTGAATGTTGAGAGAAGACCTATGTATGGCCTTGATTTTATATTTAAATTATCTGGTGAACCCTAGTGAACTTAGTGTTTCTACTTTGAAGGTCAGATGAAATTGGGAGAAAAGAGGTGTGGGGTCTGGAATGTGTCACCTTAAGATATGCCTCTGGTATGCAGTTTGTTTTGAGCTAGATGCAACTTTAGCCACAGGTTGTAGATAAACTCCTATTCGATCTTTTAACTACCTAGAAGAACTTGAATCAAGGGCCTGCCCATGAGAGATCATCAGAGATAACCTTTTGACCTATGTATAGGACAAACCAAACTTTTATGTACTAAATATATGTTCTCATATCAGAATGACACTTGAAAGTCCCCTGGGATGTGTTAACTGATTCCTAACCCAGGATGTCTTATATACTTCAGTTTCCCATTCTCTGGGTGAAAAAGTCTTCAAAGGGAAATCTTTTGCTGTTGTGGAAGAGGGGAAACAAACAAACAAACAAAGGCAAAAGCACTGAAAGGCATCAAAATTGATTTCAAAACTATATTGGGTAGAGAAAAAATGTTTTGGTAGGTGTATTGCACCAAACAAAGAATATTCTGAAGGTGACTAAAGTTTAAACATACAAGAATAAATACACAATTTTTTATAAATAAATTCTGAGTTTGTGTGTGTGTGTGTGTTTCCTGTTTGTAATTTAATAATGAATAAATCCACATATATTACTAGGAGAGTGCCAGGTCCCATGGTGTTGGGTGTGCACAAGACCACCAAGTGATGACAGCAGGGAGGGCCCTCGCCTGGGGATGAAGAAGCACTTACACTGAGTGTTTAGGAAGTTTGGCATGCTTTATTCCAGCAGCAAGCTAATGACCACACGGCTGAGCAACCAAGAGTGTTGGTGTCCTCATGCACAGTTGGCCCACCCTTTTCACAGCTGCACTTAGGTTAACCACCGCAGAGAAATGGGTGTCTCTACATCACTCTCCTGCTGTCACTCAGCCAGGTGCTGGTGGGTAGCGGTGTTGCCATGCATAGTTTTTCCACTCTCCCACAACAGTAGTGCATGCTGAACTTACAAGCAAGGGCAGTCTTATATGCAGGTTGGAACAAAGGAGTTTCTACGTTCAAGAGTTACACATGAGGGTGACATCAGACTGCTCAATGTTGCTAAATTGGTTACCAAATACCATTAACCTGGGGGGTTAGAATTTTAACATATGAATTTTGAGGAGACTTGCACATTCAATACAGTCATGACAAACGCTTTCAAACTACTTTCACACTTATGCTATGATTATACAATCTCTATTTCCATATTGTTGGGAAAATGAAGCAATCCTTCCAACCAAAGATTCTTCTTTACCAATGCAGAAGAGAAAAAGAACAACAGCTTCCTATTTGGGAAGTATATTGGTTTCTTATTTGTGCTGGGATAAAATACTACAAACAATGTTTTAAACTGAATATATGTATTCCTTTATAGTTCTGCCTGTCAAAAGTCTTGAAGCCAGGGTTTGGGCAGGACTGTATGTTGTCTGTAGATGCTGGGAAAGAATCTGTCCTTACTTCTTCCAGCTTCCCAAGGCTGACCTTAGTCCATGGTCTATAAGTCTACATCATTCCAACTTCTGTAGGCCTGTCCTGAAAGTATCAAGCCAATGGCAATGTAATTAAAACATTATATGGCTCAGTACTTTTGAAATAGACCTCCTTCCAAGGGTGAATTTGGCACATTATTCTTCCCCAGCTCATAAGCCTTAGTTTAGTCTCCGGCAAAACCCTTGTTCTCAAGCGACATGTTAACAGGTTCTAAAAATAAGAATTAGGACATTTTTGGAGTTCATTATTATTTTAACCAAAAGTAAACATTAATAACATGTGTGTAAGGTAGCATAGAGAAAATAGAATATCTCATACAGTTTCTATAGTAAATCAGAAGGGAAAAAAATGTTCTTGTGAAACCAGTCCTATACCTTCCAGCAGTTTTGCTACATCTTGTTGAGGGACCTCTGAGCAAATTTCAGTGGTGCATTTTTTTACATATCTAGAGATTACTCGGCCCCGCAAACTCGGAAATACCACTGCATTGTAAAACCTGAAGAATAAACTCAAACCCACCAGGTCTGTATTCCATAGGTTAGAATCAGAGCTCCAGGAGAGACCTTTTGAAGGAATTGTAACTAGAGGTAAGACATGGCTGAAAACTCCATTTCAGCTGGGAAATTAAGAGGCCTAACCATAAATAACCCTAGAAATGGTCAGGCTCTGTTTATGAAAATAGATAATTTTCCTAGAGATTACTTGGGAAAATATTCATCTAGAGAAAAAAACAAGTTTGAAGACACAGAATATTAAGTTTTAAAATGTGTCAGGAATCAGCTCACTGATTTGTTTGTATTTTTCAGTAGTAATAGAATATAAAGCTGAATTTTAATATAAGTGAATAATAGTAAGATATCTTCAAATCTTTCTATAAAAATCTGTTTAAACTCTTGAAAGAACACTAAATAATAAGAGTTTAAGTTAATTTATTTATATCAATATAGTTGGTTGTCTATATGCATAGTGATGTGAACAGAAATAGTGAATACCTGTATTTTAAATTTATCATATATAATCAATGTTCTTTTCAATGTTACCTGATAAAGTCACTTTCTTTTTTTTCAAAAATCTTAATTTGTAATATATATGTATATAATACATAGAATAAGTACAGTGAATGATTATGTTACCATTTAGATAGGATCTATGATAAGGAGATAATTTTTATTTTTGTTTATTTATTTTTCAAGATTTTATTATTTTTAGAGAGAGGGGAAGGGAGAGAGGCAGAAAGGGAGAGAAACATCAATGTATGGTTGCCTTTCACCTGCCTCTAGTTACAGACCTGGCTGGAGACCTGGCTTGCAACCTGGTTATGTGCCCTGGCTGGGAATCAAACCAGCAACCTTTGGGTTTGCAGGCCAGCACCTTATCCACTGTGCCACCAGCCAGAACTAGAAGATAATTTTTAAAATTGTGTTTTATCACTTATACCTATTTATTAAAAGTTAATTTGAAGGAAAACAAACCATTCAAACAAGTAGGTGATTTTCAATATGAAAAGATCAGTTAGACACAAGCTATTCTGCCTTATTATTTTTTTTTTTAAGATAGGGAACTTTATGCCAGGCCTTTCTTTATCCTTTTTATCTAGATACAGAAAGTCACCTTGGGCATATCATCTTTGTTGCACTAAGAAGACGTGATTATCCTCTTTTATTCATGCAAATGCTATGTCAGAGGTCACATTTACACAAAATGAGGGTATAAAAGGACCCATTGAATCCTAACAAAGAGAGCACCACACAAATCCTTTTTGCCTCAGGGCAGTCACAATGATGAAGTGGAAATGTCTACTGCAGACCCAGTCGCCTTCTGGGAATGTAGAGTTTGACACTTTTTCTCCTTTCATTCCAAAGTTCAGATCTTTAGAGCTGATGGGCTGAGATGTTTGGAGGTAAGAGAAATACAACCTGAGGGAGGAGAGTTTCTGGGAGATTGATTCATGGTCAATACAATGGACTGAAGTTAATATTAATAGAGCTGGGTTTATGGCTAAGGATGAACATAGAATTGAGGGTAACAGTGGTTATTTGAATGTGTACAGGCTTCTTATGTTCATGCATCTGCCCAGTATTCAAAAGGTGGCTCCAAACAAGCAAATCACATCAGTGATTAATGTTAACTTCAAAGGGATGGACCAGTTACCAGACAGCTAATTCAAGTCCCTGAGAAGTAGAATTCAGTCAGCTCAATTAGACCCAATCTTTTCTGTATATATTTGGAATTAAGATTAACATTAGTTGGGTATAAAAAAAAAATCTCTGGAATTTTGGTCAATTAAGGGAGGTCTTCAAGAAAAAGGAAATTTCTGTTAGTAAGGATAAATTGGTACTGGAGGACAAAGAAGGTATAGAAATAGGCAAGATATACGATAAAACATAGATCGACTTGATAGGATGCTGTGAGCTGACCTAAGACAATTGGGTTATTCACAGTTAATGAGTATTTTAAATGTATATTATAAATCTCCTCCACACAAGCATGCTATCAACAGTCTGATATGATGAAAGTGAATTTCACAATGAATTCTGCCACACTTGCAAACATTTATTTAAAAACGATGAAGGATTTCTCTCTCTCCTTTTGCTTTTTTTGCTCAAACCCTCCCTCGATTCCCAACAACTTTGACTTAGTGTGGTAAACAAAAAAATACAGTGTAGAGATGATGCGCTGTAGAATTGCATACTTGAAACCTGTATAATTTTGTTAACCAATGTGACACAACAAATTCAATAAAAAAGAAAAAAATAGAAACAATGAAGGAAAGAGTTACAGAACTTGATTTGTAAGCTTAAAGAAATCAGCAGCTCTCTGGATTTAGCAATTGTAACAGAATTTACACAATAAATCAAAGAAGCAGCATTCATTTCATCATCTAGTGTAATTGTAAAGATTTCATACCTGTAGTTGGCATCCCAATATCTAGTTTTCCATTTTTAAGGAAAACATTCATTATCTTTCAAAAGCAAATGAAATACTCCTGACCATCTTTGCTAAAGTGTTCGTTTGCTAAAAAGAAAGGGAAAAGAAACACAATAGTCCCAGAATGGAGTCACTTGTATTATGCCCCACATCAAGCAAAGCAAGATGTGCTACTTAACCTAATTGCAGTTTCAGCTTCTACCACAAATGTAACCTTTAACCAGTCAATTGGGATGATCTGGTCAGCAATAGTGAAGGAATCTGCCCGATAGACCCCATCTTCCCTTAAAAAAAGGTGGCCTTGCCTAAAACAATCTGATGTTTGATCTTAACTTCCTTGTTTTGCCCTTTTATGTGTATAAAAACTTTTTATTTTGTATAGCTTTCGGGGCTCCTTTCTGTCTGATAAATGGGATGCTTCCCAGTTCATGAATCAGTGAATAAAGTCAATTATAGCTTTAAGTGTACTCAGTTGATTTTTTTCACAGTTTTGAATTTAATTTCAGAACATATCATATATGCAAATCAAGTTAACTAAGCAAGTATAGCAATATCATTTGTCTCTGAATTACTTGGTAATACTTTTTCTTAAAACATGGAAAATATTTGAAAGAAATATCTAGGAAAGTTCCTGGTAGAGGTCATGGAAATTTAAAAAAATAAATGAAGATAAAACTTAGCTTTAAGTTTAGAAGCAGAAAAAAGTCTAGCTATACATTTTTGGAATGGACAAGCTCTTTCAGAAACTAACTTAGATGAGTGTAACAGACTTGAGGTAAAATCAGGAAAAAAGTATGTTTAATGTATCCAAGCATTAGTTTATTTTTGGCCTGATGGGTGGTTATACAGATGAGACAATTAAACAAGAGGTGTATCTATAAATCCTATAGGTTTCCATAATATGTCATATATCAATAAAATGTTAACTAAAAATACTTTCCAAATTAAAAACAGAAATAACAAATATGTTATAGATGCATAGCAGGGAAGTCTTCAATTTACTGCAATGAATCTATAGAAGTTTTGCTTCTATAGGTTATACTTCAGTTTTCACATGAAGAATGACTGAAGGATTTTCAGAAAGCGAGCATTCGATAGCACATTGACTCGAAATGAGGAAGAGCTTTGAAATGTTCAGTGGAGCTACAGCACAAAGTAGATGATGAAGAAGTGTGGCATGGCAGGAACAAAGAAAGGAAAACAGGAGGCAGAAGAAGTGTTTCATCTCCCCAAATCCACAAATTCATACATTATTCTTTGTGACATAGGAAGACATTTAACTTGCATAGTACCAATAGGTAAAAGAACCAAGAATACATCCTAGGATTTATTTATATGAAATGATTGGATGGAAATTCATTACGTGAGCATGAACTTTGTGCTATTTAATCATTCTCAGCTTTACAGTGTGCATAATTTAGACAGATGACAAATAATAGCAGCAAGATTCAGAGACAGCCCATTTAGAATGAATCTATCACCGAATTCCCAAAGTCAAGTGTAAATGGAAGTCATTGAAGATAAGAACATGGAGAAACCACTTATGGAGGTGTGGATGGACAATACATGTGATTGTTTAATTTTCTGTTACTTGAAGTTTAAAATAAAGAGATCAGCTATGATTTCGGTATCAGAATGCCTAGACATATATGAAAGAGGAACCTATTAGGAGAAGGATCACAGTGAATGATATGTTGAGCTGAAGCACTTGTGTTTTCACCCGAGAGCAACAGAGTGTCATAAAAAAGGGTACACAAGAGTGTCCAAGTGACCTTCGGAGATTGAAAAGTATGGGTAAGTACATTTGACTCATGAGGATACAAAAGGAGTTTTGTTGGCCTGACAAGTATATTTCAATTAAAGAATGAGGTTAGAGGCAGGAAAATTTTTACAGTAAATATAAAGAGGGTTCTATATTCCAGGTTTGAATGTTAAATTTATCTTCATCCTATAATTGCCTTATGTTTATTCAAGTTTTAAGTAGAATCTGCAAAAATATGATTCAGTTAATTTTCTCTGTTTCTAAAACTACTGTAATTATAAAGAAAATGGGGTGTGTCTTTAGCACCTGATATTCTGCATAGGGAAAATGAAAATAATGTAGGTTATAATCTTTCATTGCTTTCCTTTGTAGTTGATACAACAGAAAATGTAGGATATGAATATTTAAATTGGGTCAGAGCTTCAGACCATCATCCAATGCCTGACACAAGCCATGCATTACAGAGATTTACTCATAAAATATATACTAAAGATCAGGATTTGATTGTGCAGATCATGCATGAGTCATAATACTAGAAAAATAAAACACATCACATGATATTAATCAATTTCTGATAGAATGAGACAGTGTACCAAAAATCCGAAGTGGGGTTTTAGATTGAGATTACATACATAGCAGCCAATTCATTTCTAAGACTTCATTGCCACGTGGGTTAGCCTTCTAAAGGACTACAGGAGACAAGTAATACATTATGCACCAACCCATTTACTTACAACATTTGTGTTTAACATGAGTCATTGAAAACTGGTTTTATCAAAGGCCATGCCTTAGATATTTGAATTAGTTCTCCAGGTAAAAGTTTCTAAAGAGAGTCCAGAATATTGAATTGATAATTTTGATAATACACATAATTGTGATTCCTAACCTTGTATATAAGAATCTCTACCCTGGAAATAAATCCATTGGTGGTCTATCACATTCAAAAGAGTACTAGATAGCTCATGTAACCATATTAAAAAACATCTAGCTTACGGTCAGTAGAGTATGTTGATTTCTAAACGTAGCTTTATAGTGCTACTGGTACTACCATCAAGATAAATATTTTATTAAGGAAAATATAGAAAAGTATATAGGATATATTCTTACTTACATAAAATGCATGTACATTAAAATTTAAATATGTATCTAATATATGATAACATATATATGAAGAAAGAGAGAATCTATATTTGGTTTTTTTCTGAAATATCTCTGGAAAAGACAAAAAAACTGGTAAATGGTATTTCCATATGAGGGAAGTGGATGGCAAAGTAACAATTTAAAGAAAACTTATTATTTGCATTATATCCTTTTGTTTCTTGGCATCTTGTTTTATGTATATGTATTCTCTATTAACATTGTTTAATATCTAATCAAAAATCAAGAAAAGAAGATGCTTAAACCAGCCTTCAGGAAAATAGAGCTCTGTGAAAGAAGTCAGAAGCCTGCATCTAACTTTGTGATTCTACTGGGTTTAGTAAACATTGGGCAGTGAACATCACAGAATAATAAAATTATAACATTAAAAAGACAGAAGTTCAGCCCTTGCAGCACAGTGGATGGGGTGCCAGCCTGCAAACCCAAAGGTTGCTGGTTTGACTCCCAGCCAGGGCAAATAACCAGGTTGCAAGCCAAGTCTCCAGCCAGGTCTGTAGCTGGAGGCAGGTGAAAGACAATACATACATTGATGTCTCCTTTCCTCTCTGCCTCTCTCCCTTCCCCTCCATCTAAGGAAGATGTATGGAATCTTAGGGGGAAAAAAAAAAAAAAAGAACACACGCACACACACACACACACAGAAGTTCAAGACATCAAGTTATTGTTAGTTTGGAAATACTAATACTTTCTACTGGAATGATTAAATTAGAAAGTAATTAGCATCATTTCTTCTAAACAATGTATTGGGGAAACATAAACTCTTTTAATTATGTCCAAGTAGAAACAACAGTATTCTACTGCACATAAGAGCAGAATATTTCTTTCTAGAAATTGCAGAAGTAAAGAGTACCCATTTTACCATTAAACATTTATCCATTCTTCAATGGTTAGTGTATTTATTCTACCTTATACCAAGTTGACCAATGTATGTAATTACTTTGAACATATTTTAATAAATTATCCAATATGGTTATACATAATATAAAATATTATTGGATAATTAAAGTTTTTACATTTTAATTACCTTTTAAATATAATATTTTATAAATGGAAACATTTAGAAACTTTTAGTTTTTAGATATTCTGATGTGATAAAAATATACTCTTTTAAATTAAAAGCCATAATTATAGTATTTAGTAGCAATAATTATCAAGGCAGTTGAATAGATGCTGACAATAATAGAAACCTCACAGAGAAAAGGATAATAATTGTTGGTAATGCCAAATAGATCACTTTTTTAAAAAGACAAAGCAATTTAAGAACAAGCATATTTCTTATTTTGATGATGCATAATTTAAACATTCTTATAAATAAGGAGATATATTACAGACATTTAAAAATATTTTATTTATTATTTTTCAGAGAGGGGAAGGGAGAGAGGCAGAGAGGGAGAGAGACATCAATGTATGCTTGCCTTTCACCTGCCTCCATCTACAGATCTGGCTGGAGATCTGGCTTGAGACCTGGCTTGCAACCTGGTTATGTTGCCTTGGCTGGGAATGGAACCAGTGACCTTTGGGTTCCCAGGCTAGCACCTTATCCACTGTGCCACCAGCCAAGGCTATTATGGAAATTTTTGATTGACATCAAATAGCCTTTTAACTGTTGAAAATTAGGGTGAAATTATATGACAATAGGTAGTTTTAAAAGAAGATAAGATATTTACATTTAAAAAATTGTCTAGATTTTTTACAATGGATATTTTCCACCATGGAATAATAATAGTAAGATAACATACATTTTTATCTTTATCAAACTTTTATAGAGGAAGGTGATTGCAAGCATGACTTAAAAATTGTATTTTATTATAATCTTAGATTCATTCTAAATAGATAAGCTCATATAGCACTTTTTCCTACAATCAAAACATTTTTAAAAAATTAATACACTGTTGATACACATTTCAGTAAAAATGGCCCAAATCACAAGCTCCCAAGGCATATAAAAGCCATGTGGTTTATAATTTGCAGCATTCACAAGATTAAGCAAGAAAGTTTGTAGAAATCATCTAAATAAGAGTTAGCTAGATAAATTAAATGAAATGGTATTAATTTCCAGTGCATCCATTTGATAATACTTATCCTATGTTTGCCTAGGCAGTTAATTCTGTAATTTTGGATCAGTGACATAAGGTATGATTATTGTAATTGTAAGAAAATAAATTTACACAGATATATTATATCGGATTCAACTGAGGGTTTTAAAGCCTCTGGCTAGCTTCATCATTGTCTTTACTTCCACAGTGATGGTTAGGTTTTCCTCTTTAATAAAGCTTTGGACAGTTATTCTCATATAATAATCTACTAGATGAATATAGGTGAACAAATAGGCTGGCAGAGGGAAAAATTCAATATTGATAGGATCATTTGAAATTGCAAAAATAAATCAGTGCATTATACATAATTGTTTTTATGCTCTCACTGGTTTTACCATGTTTACAATGCATTGGGTCATAATATGAGTAGTTTTTAACATTTGTAGCATAAATATATTTGCAATAACAGATCATTTGTTCTTCTATGTCAATATATATAGAAGATAAATTCTAATGATGTAGTTGGTAAGTCACAACATATGTGTATTTTAAAAATTGCCAAAGATTGGCCATTTTCTTCACCCCATAACCTCAAGAAAACTTGAGTAAAAATTCAGAGCATCAGAAATACAAGTACCTCAAAACTAAAAACAATTACAACTACCAGAAAGCTGAACTGCATGGAAGTCCAACAAACATATAAAGAAGCAACACTCATTCTGACAGGTAGGAGGGGTGGAGCCAGGTGGCAGCAGCCAGGAAGTGGCAAAGTAGTGGCTGGGGTCAGCCAATGGAAAGCACAGTCACACATTATAAAAGTCAGGACGGACCCTTGGGGAGCAGTCCCAGCCCCAGGACAGACCTGAGAAGACGGTGCAGCTCCAGGCTCCAGTGCCAGTGAAAAGACTGCCTTACTTCTTTGACTGTGAAAATCAGCAGGGGTTGGGATGGCAGAAGAAACTGCTGGTTTCTCTGCAGAGTCCAATTTTTTAGAGGACACCACAGTCATAGAACATCTGCAAAGCCAGCTACTCTGGGGATAACAACCAGGGCAACTGAACATTAAAATGACAACAAACTCAGAACTATCAACAACAGAATCTTAAAAATAAAAATAAAAACAGATTAAGCAAACAACTAGAATTGGAACAGAATCATAGCTATGGGGATCATTGGGAGGGTTATCAGCTGGGAAGGGGAAGGGGAGAAATGGGGAAATGGTGCAGGGATTAAGAAGCATAATTGGTAGGCATGAATAATATAGGAAAGGGTGAAAACATGAACATAAACTAAAGGGGTGGGACTGCTGGAGGGAAGGGGGTTACTGGGCAGAGGGAAGCAAAGGAAAATTGGGACAACTGTAACAGCACAATCAATAAAATATAATAAAAAATATTCAGAGTAACAATGAGAGCATACAAGAGTTCAGACTTTCTTATACTCTCTTGGGCAATGTGTATTATAAATTATTTGGCTCTGCTACACTGACATTTACAAATGGCATCTCATTGTGATTTTAATTTACACTATCATCACCAAATTCAATATCATGTCATATATTTGAAAGTAATTTGAATTTGTTATTATAGGAAAAGAATGATGTGTAATTTAAACACAATGCTACCCAATACTGTAATTTTTCTCATTTTTATGAAGGCATATTTAGTAATTTATTTTTTGCTAAAAACTCTGGGTTTCCTGAATTTATTGCCTTGCTTAGAAAAGAAAGGTTTTTCTTATTATTATTTTATAAAGTACCTTGACAATAAATAGGTAATTTATTTTTAGTGACATTTACATATTTATTGAGATACCTGAAACTCCATTACAAAATAACAACAATGAAAACCCAACCATCTTATAGTAACTCCAGTAATCTTTCCTTATTAACTATGTTTGCTAAAAATTTTAAAACTTGACTGTACTTGAAATTTAAGTTCTCTTTTTACATTCAGTTTATAAAACTTGATTATAACTTGTGCACTATTATAAATGCTTAACTTTCTGCTTCTAAATATTAATGCTGATCAAAGAGGCTAGATATCAAGGTATATGTAGAATAATACCCTTGCATCTGGGTTAAGATATTGACTACAGAATCTCATCTTTAACTGTTTTGTTGTATGTAAATTCCTCCAGCAAAACATCAAGCTTTACATTTTATTTGTTGTCATATTGTTCCCATTTCCCATTGCTACATTTTAAATTATTTTTTAACAGATAGTGTAAGAAGACCATCGCAAAATTATGGAAAGCATACACTTTTTATTGCTTTCCATTATGCACAGATGGGAAAATCAGGATGCAAAGTCTAAATGAAACAGAAAACACACAAAAATAAAATATAGGAGAATAAATTAAAAAAGGACTAAAACATATTTCTTTCTATTTAGCATATAGTAGATTTTTAAAAATATGATAAAATAAATTGAACTAACATGCTTTTGTTTAGTTAGCTTTTTATAGAGTCAGATGACAAATGTTCTGGTTTCTTAGATGTGAAACATATTTTGACAATTAAATAGGAAACAGTCTTCGTAATGTTATAGACATTTGGTCTATAGAAGTACAATTTGGATCGAAACTTAAATGTAATTGTATTAAGTAAAAAGACCAGGTTGTATAGTTAAAACAAATTGAGCTAGAAATAAGAACAGTAGGTAAACAGATTTGTAAAAATCTAGAGGTTACATATAATATATAAAATATGAGTTGAAGTACCATAAATATTTCCAGATATCTATCTCATCTGTGCTTTGAGAAATAACCCTGAGATTGTATAAATTGAAACAAAGCAGAAAACTTTACAGCAACAACCCGTTCCTTTATACCACGGCCTTGGAGTAATGAAAGGTCAAGATCAGCGATCATCTATCTCCATAATTTCACTAGCAATTGACAAACACAATTTAGACCCTGCCAAAAAGTGAAATTGATCTTGTTCTTAGCGAAAATTTTATCTATCTGTTTAGATTTCTCTACTGTGGTATGACAGCAACAATGATAAATAATTCATTCACAACCATTAATAAAAGTATGAAAGCACCATACGTAAATGGGTTGACTCAATCAATGTACAGAACAGAAATCCCATTTAAATGATATACATTTGAATGGAAAAACTGCTCTGTTTCTATTTCTTTACGTTTACTATATGCAGCTATAATTTTAAGCAGACAGTTAAGGAATATACAATTATTTGAACAATTCGAAGATGAAAAGTTACCAGTATATTTATCTCGCCTATGAGCACACAGTATCCCTTTCGGAATTTTCTAGATTAAAATATATTATAATAAGAGTGGCTGAATATTTTATGAGAAACTTACTTTTAAAAGATGACTAAATAATATTTTGCCGAAAAACCTGGCAATCATTATAGAAACTTTGAAAACAGACATTTTAAAAATCTATACATACAATGAAAATATTATGCAAATCATGGTCAGTTAGTAAGTAATAACAAGTTGAAGATTAGTGCATAACTAAGCTTATTAGCATTTTTATTATTATTAAGCAAATACAGTTTGCTTAATAACCGTAACAGCATACACGCATGTATACAAAAAACATAATAGAATTCTATTTTAGGTGATTATAATAGATCAGCAAACAGTAAGTTAATGTATTTATTTCTAGTTATTTAATAATAAGTAAATATTGAAATTAAGGGGTGAATGTGGAGACGACCAAAAACACAAACACATTCATCTCTGCTCTCACTAATCACACCTTGGAAATACATAAATTAAATATACTAAAAGTTACTGTATAAAGTAAGAGTTTTATGTTTTTGGTAGAGCACCTGAGATGTTATCTTTCAGAAAAAGTCAGCCGAAGCTTAATTTATGAGTTTTTAATATATATTATGGTTTTTAGTTCTTAGAATTGAATGTTTTGCTTTGTACTGCTCAGCATTACAAAGAAAATTAAGAACACTAATTTAAAAGAATATTTTATAATGATTAATATTTAAAGAATATATCAAAGTTGGGATCGTGAATCTTAAATAAAGTGAGAATTATTTAAATCATGCACTTATTCGTTGAAAGCACTTTAACACACTACATAGTAAGAACAGGGAGTGTTTCACTGTAGTATGCATTATTAATATGCATATAAGTATGTATGTACATATACATGGGCATGTGTGTATGTACTTTATGTATGCATTGATGTTTACATATATATGTAATGTATACTCTAATAAAATATAGTAAAAGGTTATAGTAAAATGTAGATACTTATTCTATTTGACACAAAGGAATTGTAAGTCAATATTATATTTGACATACTGTGGTTTGTGGCACTATAATAACAATAAATATTTTTCCTTATAAATAATATACTACAGCCTTACTCAAATAGGGCTAAGAAAGATTCCATTTTTAAACATATTTTTAATTTATTTTTACCAAGTTCTCATGATCATTTTTTTTTTATGTTTTAGGAAGACATTATATCACTATGAATCCATACAGTTTCTTATTCTGATCTTGGCATATTTTGTTTTAAGTTTCTGTTTTTTCTTTTTCCCCCTGTGATCTAGAGATTTGCACCAAAGGGGTGTTAGGATAAAATGAGCTTAGACATGAAAATAGACTAATGAAGTACCTGTCACATAACAAGAACTAGTTTAAAGTTAATATCATCATCATCATTACCATCATTAGTGGTGATAATAGAATCATTAGCTATGTTTATAATAGTTTTGATTAAACACCCTGATTTCATTTCTGTGATACAGTATTTTGTGCATCGAGGTGAAGGAAGTATTACGTTCTAATTCATTTAGCAGAAATAATACTTTTCTAATTGAGTTCCACAATAAATATGAATCTGGACATTCTGAAGATAAGTAATAGCCCTGGTATTTCCCATACGCCATAAGAATTTCTACCTTAGTTATAATTTATTTCTGTTAATTTCTTTGTGTATTATTTTACTTAGTGGCTTAAGTTATAGAATGTTTTTCTCATTATTAATGATTAGACCCTCTTTTTAAGAACCATTATGTTGAAGAAAAATTAGCAATGAGTATAGAGAGTTTCATTTACTCTTTTCTCCTAGGGCATACACAGACATACAGACACATACATTTTCACTTATTATTAACATCTCCCATTAGTGAGATATATTTCTTATACTATGACCTAATATTGGTACAATATTAGTAACTGAAGTCCACAGTTATCTTAGGATCACTCTTTGTGTTGTACAATTTATGAGTTTTGACAAATACATAATGACATTAATGACATATGCATAATTAGAGTCTCTCTCCTTCTTGGTTCCCAATCCTCATGGAAACCACTCATCTTTTTTATTCTTTCGCATTTTCTACAATGTATTTTAGTTGGAATACATAGAACTCAGATTTTTATTTTTTATTTTTATTAGCTACTTTCCCTTAGCAGTATGTATCTGTTTCCTCCACATTTTTTATAGCCTGGAAGCTCATCTCTTTTTATGAATAAATTTTGTTGTCTGGGTCTACCACAGTGTGTTCATCCATTAACTTACTAAAGGACACTTTGGTTGCTTGTATGTTTCAGAAACTTTGAAAAAAATTAGCTACTAAAGAAATTCTAACCTACTTAATATATTTCACTTTCATAACTTCTTAGTAGCACAAAAGTACTAAGCCTTGTAGTATAGAAAATTAAACCCATCTTTATGAAAGGAATTGTGGTAAAAAAGAAAGTATGGTATCATAAGAAAGTATCTTTAATCAAATACAGAGGGACTATATATTACCCCAGAAAAAAATGACATTCTAGGTACTTTGTGGATCTACTAAACTAGATCATGGCAACAAATTATGAAAAATTCTCTTTGCAATTCATTTGTTTTTAACTTTTATTTCTTTTTTTTTGCATGTTAAATAATGAGCTTCACTGGCTTACCTGTTTTTATCATTGGCAAATATCTAGTGTATGGAATATCATTTACACATTATAGATGCCCCATATATATTTATGAAATAAGTAAATAACTATCCCTGGAATGAAGAATTGGATAAAATTTTTCTAAGCCTTGACAGGGTAAATCTCAGAATGGTACTGGGTACTGGGTTCAAGTCCATAAAAAGAGAAGAATCCATAGCATTAGCAATTTATGCTAAAAATGAAAGACCTGTAGTATGTGAGTATGCATATATACTTTGTGTATAAATAATAGTATATATATATATATATCTGTATCTGTATCTCTATATTTCTATATTAATATCTATTTATCATCTACCTACCTATCAATCATCTATCTACATAAGCTATGCTTTAACTCTGGCATTTGGTTTTATGAAAGTTGCATTCTATTAGATTGCACTATATTTTAGCCAAATATTTTTCTCCCTGCGGCAAATATGATACTTCAGGTCCTACCCCTTGGAGGTAGTCTATCCCTCTGCTCTTTGACTCGGGGTTGGGAAAGTGGCTTGTTTTGGCCCTAGGCCATTATAAAGGAAGTGCCAACAAAGCTTATAAAGTGTTTGCACATTAACAAGTGCCTTCTTGCTGCCTTGCAGAATCCTGAGACTACTATGAAGAAGCCCCAGCTAGCTTAATAGGTGACAAGGACCCATGAAGAGTGCAGATTAGTTGTCCCAGCAATCCTGCTATTCCATCAGACTGCCAACTACGGCACATTTGAGTGAGGCCACTGTAGAATGTTGGCAATAGATTCATGAAAGAGCAGAGCATCTATCAGCTTAGTTGGCTCAGAAGTCATACAGTTGAGATTTTTTTTCTTTTAGCTTAATGCAGTTTTGTCAGATACATGGGTTTATCTGATTTCTTATAAAAATCTCACTTGTGAGTAGGCAGTATTATTTAATGAATCATTTTATAACATTATAGTTAAGTTTAAATATACAGGCACATATAACAATGCCTTCACTTTTTATTATTACACTGAGATATAATAGATATCGAGCATTATATTAGTTTCAGATGTAAAACGTAAGTTTGATACTTGTATATATTGAGAAACAATCACCACAGTAAGTCTAATTAGCATCCATCACCACACATAATTACAAACATTTTTCTTTAAGAGAACTTTTAAAGCCACTCTAACTTTCAAATATACTACATAGTATTTATCACTAGACTGTATCCCCATGACTTAAAAGTTTTATAACTGAGAATTGGTAACTTTGACTTTCTTCACTATTTTTCTTGCCCATCACTATCCTTCTGTGGCAACCACCCATCTGTTCTCTGTTCTCATTATCTATGAGTTTGTTATTTATGTATTTATTTTAGCTTCCACAAGTGAAGTTGTATGGTGTTTGTTTTTCTCTGCCTCCCTTATTTCACTTGGCGTAATGGCAGCCTCAACCAACAGAAAGTTGACAATGCTTCAGTTTTTCAAACTCAGCGCCAGGACATTCTCAGCACCTGTATCACAGGTGGGACAAAGTGTCACCTCTGCCAATTGGTAAAACCATATTAAGATAAGGATACGTGGATGCTGCTGGTTTATGATATCTCCATTTGTCCAGTGTGCAAAGTCTTAGGTATGTTCAATGAAATCAGAGCCAGGAATGCCCAAGCCTTTGCTGTGCACAAGAGTTTATAAACTGTTACCATTGCTTTTCAGGTCTCTGATCTCACCAACACTTTGTTTCCTTGAGTTTCTCCTTTTTTAGTCCCCAAGCCAGAACCCACTCACTTTTCTGGAACAGTAGGTCAGTAGTAATACGGAACGAAGAAAAAGGAGAGAAACTAGCAACAGGGGTTCACCCTTCCTCACGGGAAGAGCAGATTTGCAGACAATGGCCCCTCTGGGCAACAACTGGGTTTTTGCAGCGTGGTGGGCAACCCTGAGCCAGAGGACTGAGATGAGCAACATCAAGGTCCTGACAACAGAAATTGTGAGGTAATCAGTGTTTTTCTTGTAAGCTGCTATGTTTTGGGATACTTTGCAGTATAAAATCATACGAAGTACAATCAGTGATTTTCAAATAAAACAGGCATGGGAGATTAACTATAGGATTATGTCACTCTAAGTTCTGAGGAATTATACATTGCATTTTTGTTCACTAACATTTCTGAGGCATGTTACAGCTATTTGCATACATTTTATATCTTCTAAAACACCATAAATATGCTTAAAGCTCAGTGCCTAAGGAATGACACTTCAAACTTTAGATACACAGCACCATGTTTGGGTGTTTTATTGTTAAATATGAAGAAACAAAGGGGGTGTCACAAACCCTAGCTAAGTATAGTGTTCATCTTATTCTTTTAAAATATGTGCAGCTTCAAATTCATAGATATATTTCTTAATTTTAACTAATGACTCAATTCCTTAACATGTGGGGAAAAAATCTCACCATTGGCCCAAAATTTACATATAGTGGTAAGGTTCCTAAAATTAAATTCCAGAAAATGTATTCTGGAAATTATATGTATAGTAAAAAATAAAATTTTGTAGTGTATTTGAAAAAACCTTAGTATTAATTTTATACACTCAGAGAGCCTATATATTGCAATGGCAGAAATAACAGTAAGGGTCTCCTTGATTCTATATAAACTAGAAAAGTTCCTCTTGCCTGTGTGATAAATATATGCATATATATAGTATATAAAAAAATAACGAGCCACAACAAATCTGTGTCAATTTGTTTTTCATGCAGTAACCCTTTAGGTAAAGAAAGACATGCAATCATGATCAGTTTCTCGAAGTAAAACTATCCATAAAGTGATAGATCTGAACTTATTTTTGGTCCTTGAAGAAATCTAATTATCTCTTTAAAATGGCCAGAACAATTATCCTTAACTTTATTGAACCACTCCTGTTGGCTGATGATTAATCAATGTGCATATTTAGCTTGCTTATGCCTATTGATTTCAAATAATTAATTATTTTTTTGAAAGGATATATTGGCTGCATTTAAATTTATGTTTAGTACCTAGTAACTAACTGGATATTTTTAGTTGAGAAACTGCTGTAATAAATTTACTTGTTTTTTTTTTTTTTTTTTTGGTTGTTGTTGTTATTGTTCACATTTATTTATTATGTAGTTTTAATTGTAGAAAGAAAAAGAAGAGTGGTGAAAGTCATAGGAGAATAATTTTAATAAATGTGTTAGGCATAGAAACAGGAATGCAATGCATTAGTAAATTTTGACAATAATCAAAATAAAATATAGTTATAGAAGAAACTTTAAAATTTACAAAAAAAAAAAAACAGTGGCTTTACATGTTTTATTGTAGTTGCCTATTATCTTTCTGACTAGTCTGTTTTTATCTTTAGAGCTCTGATTAGATGATACGTTAGAAAGTTGTTTTAAAATATTTTATTTATGTATATTTAGAGAGAAGGTAAAGGAGGGAGAAAGAGGGAGAGAAACATCAATGTGTGGGTTGCCTCTCCCGCACCCCCAACTGGGGACCTGGCCAACAACTTGGGCCTATGCTCTGAATGGGAATTGAACCTGTAACCCTTTGGTTTGCGATGGAGGAAAGGACACTTTCCTTGCATTTTCTCTGCTTAGCCTGTCTTTTGTCCTCATAGGAACTCCATAAAAGTAAGTTGATTGAGTGGGCAAATGACTTGCAGGCATGGATGCATTTAATTCCCCATTCTGACACCTGTAGACTTGGATCAAAAGTCCTGGGAGAGAAAACAGCAAATGCAAACCAGGAAGGTGCGTTTCACGTCCAAGTTTGAGTTGGTCGTTAGAATCCTAGGGTCCCCGTTGCGGGGTGAGGGAAACCACCTAAAGCCACGAAGGCACAGCGGGGCAGCTCTGCGCATTTCTGCGTTGGCAGCGACAGCAATTGTGAGGCATCAACGGAGCAGCGTGCTGCAGGGCCAGCCAGCAGCCAAGTTCCTGCTCCTCCGCAGGCACAACCGTAGGGAACAGGAGTCAGAACCAAAACCGAAAAGCACATCAGAAAATAGTGGACCCGGGCTGCGGGTACGGACGCTGCTGGCAGTAAGCATATGAGACAGTAGTGCTGAATGGAAATGTTTTAGGAGACGTGCAAGTCTCCAATCTCAAACATTGGCAAAAGCAGAGAAATAGTATTTGCAACTGTGCCAGTGAACCTGTAGATACTGTTTTATTTTTTCCCCTTAGGCGACTGATAGCTGAGCAAATGCAGGTGACATAGCTATATTAGCAGAAGTTTATGTTCAGAGATTCTTGGGTGTACAATATGTAATTCTTGGCGACTGTGCATTTTAAGGAATAGTTGAAAACAAAATAAAGACTTCATTGAAGGAGCTTGTCCTTGCAGAAAACCTTCAATGAGGCCATGGAAATGCCTGTTCATCTATATCTGTGCATAGCTTATTAATATTTAGATGATTCTTAGAAGGGATGCTAAAGGTCACTCTAAATCTTGTTTTTAAATGCATTAGGAGGAAACTTGGCAACATTAAATCAGACTGTGTAAGTTTCGGCATTTTCTGGCTATCTAAAACACACTAACCTCACTGAGATAGAGGCAAAGGAGAAGACAAAGGAAGGCTTCCTAAAAAAAAAAAAAGTGTAGCATCAAGGTCGCTGGTTTGATTCCTGGTCAGGGCACATAACCAGATTGCAAGCCTGGTCTCCAGCCAGGTCCTTAGCTGGAGGCAGGTGAAAGGCAACCAAACATCGATGCTTTTCTCCCTTTCTTCCTCCCTCCCTGCCCTTCTCTCTAAAAATAATGAGTAAAATCTTTAAAAAAAAATTAAAAAGTGTAATATCAAAGCTGAAACTTTCAGAATGAGCAGGAGATAGTTAAAAAAAAAAAAAAAAAGAGGTTATGATCTGTGAGGTGTCCGATCAGGCATTTTTATGTGGTGTAAGACTCAGAGATTCCAGTGCGTGGCCCAAAGATGGAAAAATGTTTTGTATGTATTTGGAGCTGTAGGGTGTTGTATGTGGGGCAAGAGGGTTAAAGGAAGCCAGAACATAAATGTTTATTTTAGGCATTAGGGTGTCATAGAAATCAAACTTGATTCTATTGCTCCTCCCATAGACAGCTGTATCATTGTCAATGGATTAACCTACTTTCCCAGACAGAAAGTTGCAAAGCGGGAAACTGCTTAAGACAATATATAGTTTACCTTGTTGAATACCATTGTAATTGTATTAGAACAAAGTTCCAACACTGTAAATTCTTTTATCCAACTTTCAGAAAACAATAACCTATTTTTAATCATGCTTTCCTTACTTTTACTACAATCCAGCAATATTTTAATTTTTTCCCAACCCTTAAATTTATGACTGATCAAATTCATAGTTTCATAGCATTATCCACAAAACCCTTGATCCTGCCTCATCTTTTGTATCCTGTAAAAACCCATATCCTAGAATTAACCTACGGTCTGCCTTTTGCTGCTTTCATGATGACTTAATGATATTAGCCAAACGTCTCATAACCATATGAGTAATTGATGCCACAAATTATTTTTGAATGTGTGCTGAAAACTCAATATGACACCTAAAAGATTTTATCTTTGTTATTTAGGTTTTTATCCCACTCCCATTAGGGAATTATGGTTGGGTATATTAGTTATTGAACAAGCTCTTTTTTGAGCTGACAAGAGTTGGCTGTCTCAGCCTCATCTTTCATGCTGAATTAACTCTACTTCATATTCCAGAAATAGCAGCCAATTTAAGATTTTGCAAACACATTATATTCTATTCACACCTTTGCATATTTTTTTTCATATTACCTATTCTGAAATGTTTTCATGCTGTGTTTTCTTCCATTGAGAACTTCAAATCATCAATTCAAATGTAATTCTGTAATCAACTCTTCTAGATAACATTTGCTGAATATCTGCCAAATTCCCAATTAAACTTGTATTGAAGGACAATTAGGCTCTTATATGTCATTTTTTTTTATATATATACCTCCATGAGAATTCTCAAAAGGTAGTATTGAAATTGCTAAACAATCTTCCAAAAAATAAAGAATAAAAAACATGCCGTATTATTTTTAAATCCATAGAACACAAAATAATTTGTCATGCAAAATAATTACTAATTTAAAAATAAATAAATTAGATATCTTATGACCAAAATAATTATAGTTTGCTTCCCTCTAAAGAGGTCCACAGTAGGTAAATTACTAGAAATATAACAAGTTAGGGTTGGGTCAAAAAAATATATATATCAGAGGCAGTATTTATTCCCACATAGAAATACCAAAACAGTGTGAAAAATATGTAATGAAGGTGTTTTTAAGTTATTGGATATAGATGATAAATGAAAGTGATCTTTCAGAGAAAGGAAACAAATGAAGTGAGGTCTATAATTGGTTCACAATAGTGTTCAGATGTAGTTTGCAGAACATGGTGAACAAAGGAAGAGACTTGAAGGGATCAGACACCCTGAGAGTTTAGGAGAAAAACTTGAGACCCCAGGAAGATCATAGTGATTTCAGTTAACAAAACAAATAACATTAAATGAAAGAACTTCATGTCGAGAACCCTAGAGTTCTTCAATGATTTCTTCTTGGGTATTCAGCTGTGTACTGAAAAGTATACATAATGAAAAGTATCTGAATCCACCAAAATGAACATATTGAAAGGATTAGAGGCAAGAGTTTCTACTAATTATTAGTTGCACTAGTCATTAGAAAGTCTCAAGATTCATGGTTTATTGGATAGAGTTTATAGAAGATGTTGAGTTAATATGGAGAAATAATTAGCTTTAACCTGAATATGGCTCTATGTCTGCCTAATCAATCATAAAAATAAGATGCAAAAAGAATAATACAACTTCTGCAAATTACCAAATTGTACTACAGAACACAGCTCAAGATTATTCATAAGAATGCAAAAATTATTAGGCCTAATGAGAAGGGAAATATATCATCATGACAAGAAAATTTAACTAATAGAAACTAACAAAGAATGAACACAGGTGTTTAATGAGAAATAAAGGGCCTTAAGACAATTATCTTTTTTCTTCTCTTGTTTTTTTTTTTTTTTTTTTTAAGATTTTATTTCATTATTTTTAGAAAGAGGGGAAGGGAAAAAGACAGAGAGGGAGAGAGACATCAATGTATGGTTGCTTTGCACCTGCCTCCAGCCACAGACCTGACTGGAGACCTGGTTTGCAACCTGGTTATGTGCCCTGGCTGGGGAATCGAACCTACGACCTTTGGATTCGCAGGCCGGCATCTTATCCACTGTGCTACCAGCCAGGGCCTATTTTTTATTTTATTGTTATTCACTTAAAGTTTTCTCAGTTTTTCCCCATTGCTCCCCACTGCCCCACTCTCCCCAACCACTTCCACAATCTCCACCCTATTGTCCATGTCCATGGGTCTTTTATACTTATTCCTTGATTAGATCCTTCCTCTTCCTTCCCTCCCAGCTCCCCTCTGATTGCTGTCAGTTTGTTCGTTATTTCCATGTCTCTGGTTCTATTTCACTCGTTTATTTATTTTGTTGATTAGGTCCTACTTAGGTGAGATCATACTGCCACAAATGAACACATGAAAGTTAAAATTCCACTGAATAATTACTTAAATGGTTTAAATTAAAACCATACTAACTGAGCGCGTACTTAATTTTAAGTCTTCAATCTTAAACAAAGCTCAATTTGACCTTATTTTACACTTCTGCATAATACCATTTCCCCATAAGGATGCATTAAAAACACAGAATATTATAGGTGTAAAACACTTGACATAGTCAATTACATACAGTAGTCTCCTTTAAAATTAAATATCTATTATTATTATATTATTATCCCAGTCTACCCACATAATCTACTCTCCAAACATCAGCATACTGTTCACCTAGCTATTTTTGGGATATTTTTTCCAAGTCACTGAGTAGAGCAAAATAAAAGAAGATGAGGTAAAATCAGATAATGAGAAATAAATAACATGCAACTTTGTGCACTAGATATACAAAGAACCATGGGTATGAATAAATAAGAATGAAAATGTAATAATAAAAACTTAAATTGCTTAGCAGTAACTATGCAATATTTCCTGTAATCAACACTTCCTTCCTGTATTGCTTCATTTATTTTTCCCCACAACGCTATAACATTAGTTATAAAATAATCCACATTTTATGATGAGAACACCGTTGTTCAGAGAGATTAAATATATGATCACATACTGCTAATTTGAAAGTCCAAATCTCTAACTACTGTGCAAAATACTTTAAATGCCTGATTAGGGTGTTCAGGTTAAACAAATGATGGTATAGTCATAACATGAAATACAAAGCCAGCATTAAAAATCTAATACTAATGGTAATGATTCTCACTGATTACCTACCACTTGAAAGTTTTTCATGCTAAGTATAGTTTTATGTCCCTTTTTTGTGATCATCATGAGTGGATTCAAAGGGAAATGTGTGCCAGGTGTTAAGTAATAAATGCAATACAAAAGCAAGGCACAAAGAATAATTTTATCATTCCTTAGTGAGAATGTGTGTTTGCTTGCATACATCATTTTCTTAAAATATTTGCCAAAATAAACCTTTGTTGTTTCTAAGTCATGAAATTATAACTTATATCTTGTGATTCCTATTTGGCAATGATGATTATGTATATTTTAAATGAACAAGTATAAATACTATGTACATATAATAAAAGATAACATTGTTCCTAAAAACATGTTTATATTTTCACCATACCCTGCTTGGAGCTTTGTATCTGGTACACAGTAGGCACTCAATAAATATTTGCTGTATAAATGAAAAATAATAGCACCATAGTGGGTGAATACTTCCTATTATTATATTCAATAATAGAACTGAAATATTCAAATTTTGCCTATAAAAACATACAAGAATATGAGCAATTGCTGAGTTTTATTAGTGTGTTTATATTGAAAAATGTTATATAAACTATACCACAATGACTCTTTTCAAAATAGGCAAATCTCCAGATTCTACCATGGACACTATTGAGTTTGAAAGACCAAGTCCTATGTTTCAGTTGTTAAAAGGAGGAATCTAAAATTTTATATTTTAATCAAGAAAGCTCAATCAAATTATAAATGTGTTTCAAATAAGAACAGAAGTTTATGATAATCACGAATTCTGGCCTTCAGAGTTCTTTTCTTGTAATAGATGGGAGGAGTCTCACTAAAGCTTAAACAAAAATAATTAAAGCAAAAACACAACAAAATGAAGATAAAACTTATTAAAATGATGCTAGGTGACTCATAGATATGAGGGATTAAAAAATCAAACAGGAATTTAGAAAGACTAAAATCATGAAAGCATCCAGATTTGAGGAAGAATTTAGAAAAGATATTTTTTATGTGCTACAAAAATCCATAAAAGAAAAAAGAGAGTTCAAAATAATAATAATTAGTAAACAAAAGTAAATGTAATCTTTAATAAATTATCTTCAATAATGTTCATTATACAATACCAAAACACACACCTTTTATCCTCCACCACATATCTATATAATCTTTCCATTTGCTTGGCATCTCAGCAGCACAAAGTTCTTTGCCAAGTAAAATAACTCAATTTAAGTAGAGAAGAGGAGTAAACCTTTGGTGTAAAATTTTTGCACTAATATCTTGGTGGTCACTTTCCATGAACATGTAGTGGGACATAAATATTTAAAAAGTATCCCAAGGAATTATCTAATCTCAATCCAAGTAGTACTTTCTTTAATATCTCTGTCACCTTTTGTTGAATAACTCTTTGAAAAATTCTCTGATTATCTGACAAGAAAAGTATGCATTGTATAACTTATTTGTATCAAATACATAGATAATTACATGCTCTGTGTGTAGAGGGAGACATAATAGTATCTATCTATCTAATTAGTCGAAGTTCTGTCAAGTATGATAATTATTTCTCCTTTTTCACTTATCATCCCAGACCTTGACTTGTACCTGTAAGTATAGCTAAAACAAAAGAAACAAATAAAACAAACAAACAAACAAAAAACAAGGGAGACTTTGAGAGATTGACTAGGAACAATATTAATTTTAGTTAGTTTTTTTTTTTTTTTACTTACGGGAACCTGGTAGTTAAATCTACACAGGAACATATGTGTAGGTTTAAATAATTTAACTAGTAGCCACACAATTGCAATAAACAGTTTGGTTGTGAAAATTATATACATATATATATATATATAAATTATATATATATATAATTTATATATATGTTATATATATGTATGTAATTTTCTTTTGTTTTTAGTGATTATTTAGGCATCATAATGCTGAATAGAATTCTCTCAAGGCATGTAAGTAACTATTTCAGTAATTGTGAATCTCTGATTATGAACAAGTATCTTTGAATTTAGCTACCAATCATAGCTGTGTGTTATCTGATGCATCATGATAAGACATGCCTTTCTATGAATGTCATCTTTCATTAGTTACCCATGTTGTTTTACAGGCACAAGTATAATGTGTTCATAGTGATGCATCTAGAAAACATAGTTTCATCTGCCACCACAATAAAGCAGGAAACCAAAGTTTACCTTGTTTGTAAGAGTCCGCCAACCCAGTTGTAATAATTTCATTTTCAAGCTATCAGTTCAGCTCGGGTAACCAATACTTTCTGGAGCTAGGGCAATTTAAAGGAACTATATCTGTGATCACTGGGTGAGTGTTCCCTTTTTGGAATTAGACTTTCTATGCTTATCATCTCAAAAATAGTGGTAATGGAAACAAAATGTTGAAAGAAAAACATGTGTTTGTGCTAAACAAGGAAATGTTTGCTACCTTCACTTTTGAGTCCAGCCAGTCACATAAAAAAACAGTAAAAAGCCCTAGTCACCTGGCATTAAATTATGTTGTATCTTTTTCAAGAAAAATGATGCAATATGGTCTCCAAGGGTATTTACATAATTTGTATAAATCTGCGCCTATGCAAAACATTTTTTGCCAGAACAAGTTGTAGAACTAAAAGTGCTAAAGAAATCAACATCAAGCAAATGATATGGCATCTTATGATAATTGTGTCCGTTGTAATGTAAATAATACTTCCTTCAACTGAAGAAAGGGGGTGGGTAGTTTTTGACCCAAATTTGTGGAATACTCTATCTTTACTCTTTAGACCCATGTAGACTGTGTTCACTAGGCATGCTCACTGTGATTTCTACCTGGTTGGACCAAGGACGAACACAGGTGGAATAAAACTGGGGAAAAAGAGGAACATGGTATTTCAATTTATCTCCCTCTATGCTTTTTTGCTATATCTCGGACAGTAGTGGTGACACTTCTGACTATAGAACCCAAAGAAAGGGTCCCTCCTTAATGGAAGACCAGGCTCGTTTTATACAAAAAGGTCATGTTGAGACATTCCATAGTTTTACCTCTGTTTTAAGTAATTTTCTAGTGACCTTATAAAATTCCCTCAAATTAAGATGTCATAATTTCATCCCATTTTTAACCAGAGATAAGTTTTCCTTTTGCATTCCAATAAAAACCTCTAAATATTGACTTATATAAAAATATTTATTTTATAGTTGTTCTTTATTGCTCAATGGATGGAATATATCTGAATTCAATAATATAGTAATTCTTTGTTCATACATAAAATGTGTTTATTTGTACATTAAAACATACACGTTTTATACTGAATAACATGTTATATTAGTTTCCGGTGTACAGCATAGTGGTTGGACAATCATGTCCTTTACAAAGTGCCCCTCTGTATATTTCAAGCACCCACCTGGCATCATATATAGTTATTATAATATTATTATATTCTTTTTTATGTTGAAAATAAAATTTAAAGTAAGTGAAAAGAGGCCCTGGCTGATGGCACAGTGGATTAGGTGCCAGTCTGCAAACCCAAAGGTCACTGGTTCAATTCCCAGCCAGGGCACATAACCAGGTTGCAAGTCAGGTCTCCAGCCAGCTCCACAGCTGGAGGCAGGTGAAAGGCAACCATACATTGATGTTTCTCTCCCTCTCTGCCTCTCTCCCTTCCCCTCTCTCTAAAAATAATATATTTTTTAAAAATCTTAAAAAAAATTCTTCTACATGAAAACAAAATTCAGTACAAACATAGTTTTCCAGAATTTAGCTCTGGAATGAAAATTGTATAGTTCCATTTTTCTGTATACATAATGCATTGATGAAAACCATAATGTGTATACTTACATACACTTTATCCAAATAAATTATAAAAATACAAGACAGTACACACGAGATCATTGCTACAGAGTATTTTATTTTTTTAATTTCATTTATTTATTTTTAGAAAGAGGGGAAGGGAGGCAGAAAAATGTTAATGTGTGACTGCCTCTCACATGCTCCCAATTAGGGACCCAGCCTGCAACCTAGGCATGTGCCCTGACTGGGATTTGAACTGGCGACCCTTCCATTCACAGGCCAGTACCCACTGAGCCACACCAGCCAGGGTGCTGCAGAGTATTTTAAACAGTGGCAAGGGCTGAAACCTGTCTGTGTGGAAGAAATTAATCAATTATTACACTAAGCAATGACAATTTAAAAAAGGGAGCAAATTAACCCAATTTATTGCTATATATTATGTGTTCATGGTATATATATATATATATATATATATATATATATATATATAGTGTATATTTGGGTAAGTGTGTGTGTGTGCACATCCATATTCATAGCATGCTCTAGAAACCAACTGCTTGGATTTGAATTTAAACCTCCTAATCTGTGGTTTATGGCAATTTACATAACATCTCTTTCCCACTTTCTTTACCTGTCAACTAGGGAAAATAATCTTATCTATTACATAGCTTAAGAATTTAATTTTATAGATTAGGTTGCATCAAAACAAAACAAAAACAAAAATAAGAATTAAAGCAAAATAGAAATGAACAATTTAGGTCCTTACTGGTGTGGCTTAGTGAGTTGAGTGTCATCCCACAAAGTAAAAGGTTGCCGGTTCGATACCTGGTCAGAGCATTTGTCTGGGTTATGGGTTCAGATAGAGCACAAATGAGAGGCAATCAATTGATGGTTCGCTCTTGCATGGGTATTTCTTTCCCTCACTTTCTCTTTCCTTTCCCTTCTCTCTAACAAAATTAATAAATATAATTAAAAACAACTAAGCAATTTAGTAATGTGTTTAATTTGTACTATTTGAAGTTGTTTTCATTAACTATTTCATTAGCCAAATACTAACACTACACTGAATTTTAATGCCTTTTTTCTCATTCTTATATTTTGTAGTAAAGGTTAGCACTTGACATATGTGCATTGGATATAGGTGAGTACCATATGAAAATGAATGACAGATCACAAAATACCTATCAAATCACACCCTGGTGGATGGTATTTATTAAGTTTGGACATTCTTGAATCAGAGCCAGGATGAAGTATTCAAGGACCTCTAAGCTCTAATTTAAGATTCATTAATCAAAAGTCACCATGAGAAACTGTGACATTCAGATGTGCTCTCTGTTTGAGCCCAGGCTGGACAATCTGTTCACATCACATCAGTTTCTAAAATATCGCTCTAAATCTCTGCCTGTCTGTATTCTCACCTTTCATCAGTATTTACTACATCTTTAAAATAGTTCAAACCACTAAGACAAAAAGCCCAGTTGTAGCTAAAAGAGGCTACTGGGTTGAAGAATCATTATACAAAAAAGACAATCTATACATTTTTCAATGATTTTCCCAGTCTTTCAAGTTCACTCTTTCCTAAAACAAACAATATAGATATGCCAATTTTTAAGATTAGCATAGAATCACTAACAATACTAGGGTTTGGTTGCTGAGTTAGTGTAGTGGGTAATACTGTGTGCAGTTTGTTTTATGCCAAATTAAATGTGAATTTCTCCTCTATTAATATATCTAGTTCATAGCCATTATTTACATGGCTTTAGATTTTAGTTTGACCCTATGAAAGGTTATGATACATTAAGGGGCAACTGTGTGTCTTTGGGGGAGAATGACTCCAAGATATAAATCACTGCTCTAGAAAAATAACAGCTACATGGCAATTCAACTTATTAGTGTTCCAAATGTTAACCACACTAATTATAAAACAATTTTCTTTATGAACATGGATCTAGGATCCTATTAGAGTAATTCAGTATTATTAAGGTTCTTATTTGGAACTTAACATTTTGTTTACAATGTAGTGTAAAACAAGACTATGAAAAACTATTACTATTTAAGTAAAAATTATCCAAGAAATTGCAGACTATAGACTCATATATTATTGAAAAATTTAGTAAATTAAAATTATATGCTTGCTGATTATGTACAAGTTTTTTTGTTTTAAACTTATTATCTGATAAACAATAACTCCAGATAATAATTAAGTGCAAAGAACTTAGACCTTTGCACAAAAATATTGTAGAAATAAATTTCACATTTTTATTTTGTCAATAATGTACCATTCTCTAAAATTCCTTATAAGTATTCTAATAATTTCATGGTAGAAATAAACCACTAACATTTTGTTCTACTGTCTGCATAGTGAGAGCATTATTTCTTACTGAATTCTATAGCAATAAAACAAAATTTCTGCTCAGTGTGTATTCATTATTTCAAAATATGAATTACTGCCTGAAATATCCAGTACTAAAGTTTTAAATAGTGTAAATGTCTTTTTTATATTCTGGTTTAGGATGTAGAATTCATTCAACTCAGAAAATGATATAAATATTTATGCAATAGAATACCACTGATAATATAATGATATTAAATACAATATATTGGCTTTCATATTTGTAATAGTGAATGATCAATCTTTAGGACATTATCTGGAAAAATACATGCTGTGACATCTTTTACGTTATCATCATTTTTTTTTTTTTTTTCTGTTTTGAGTCATTTTCATCTTGGACCTCATATTTTTTTCTCTAGCTAACATACTATTCTTGGTTCACCTTTACAGCCTGACTCCTCGAAAAAAGTTTTCTGCACTTAAAGACTCCATTTCTTCATCTCCCCTACCTTTTGAACTCATTCCCCTTGGGCATATTCACCACACCAGTACAAAATATCATGGAACATTCTTCCAAGTCATCTTCATGAATGCTTACATTTCAATAGCTGTATTGATTCCGTCAACATCTTTTCATCAGCACTTACCAGGCTGGCTTATCCCTTCATATTGAAATATTTGCTTTACCTGGTTTCTGAGACGGGATACCAGCTTCTTTTCCCACCTGAGGCCTCCAGCAGGAGCTACAAAGTGATCTGTTCATGGCTGATGTTGCTAGGTTTGGAGGAGCCCAGCTGAGGCCAAACTGTGAACCAAGCCTGGTTGCTGCTAGTGCTGGTCCTGGGGCCACTTAGCTAGAGTACCTCAGAGTCCAGACACTGCTTTTTTGGAAGGTTTTAGGAAAATCTAAAGTATTAGCAAACAAGCCATGTGTATGGAAAAGCCACTGTACACAGCTTAGGTGGGGCTTCAGGGTGGGTGGAGTGAGGTCTCAGGGAATCACCAGGGTGGGGCCAACTGATAATCTGTTTGATGGAGACTCAGATATGATGCCTTCCTGCTGGCTCTGTGCAGACGGGTTCATTAAAGGCACAATAGGCTCTGCTAGTGCTTTTGTCTTGGAGAAAGCTTCCCCTCCAGTTCTTGGCTCAGGACACACTCAGCTCAATTCCTGGCTGCAGGTCACTTTTCGAGCTGCTTTTTCATTGCTGGAGCTGAGTGACTGAGTCTAAGTGTGTGTGTGGGCTCTTTAAGAGTATTTCCTGGGGCGTCAACTGCCCCCTGTTCCACTCATCCACAATCTCTGCTGGTTTCACAGCCAGAAGTTATGGGGACTTCTCTTCCCGGCACCTAACCTTGGACACAGGAGCCGGTGTGGGACTGGAATCCTTGATCCTCAGAAGGGATGGTCCTCTGCGTCCAGACATCTCTCCGGATTCATGGTGTTTTGTAGTTTAGTTGTCCTTTTGATGTGGTTGTGAGAGAATTTGAGGACAGCCTTTACCCACGCCACAATCTTGACCAGAACCTTAATTTTATTTTTCTTGATGTAGTGTCTCTGTTTTTATTTTTGCTCAATGTTTAAATGAACATCTCTGTTTTATTCAAATGGTTTTTGCTCAGTTGGTTTTCTACCTACTTCAAAACAAAAGACTAGGTGTGTTACTGTAGGAGCTGATATGTTTTTTCTTAGCTGCTATATGTAGAGTTCTGCATCCTGCATATGTCTCTCCTATTAATGGGGAGTTGGAGCTCTTATTCTTACGCAGAAACTATGACTTGAGATCCTTTTCAGAGTGCATGTTAAGGATGTATAGTCAATCTTTTCTGGATATCAAAATAAGCAAGTTTTGTACTCTGAGAAACAAATGTTGATTGTTCTTGCCTTGCTTGTCATGGTTTTTCAATTTTAACCATGAACCTAATTACCTCTGCTAGCATCTTTGCAAGCTGAAACGTTGACATTATTCTAACAAGTGATCAGATTTCTCTACTATTGACTGGCATTCAAATGAATTACCAATACCTGTTACTTCAGAGCTCTTAGATATTCATTTTTACACTGAGAACTTGTGTAAATATTTTTTGAGAAGTGTCCATGTAGGATTATTTCGGATTGAGCTTCTTCTGGCCGTTTATACAATGCATTTGGCCCCTGGCAATAAAGAATTATAACTAACTCTGACTTAAAATAATGATAGCTGTTATGTAATGAAGAAAATATTTAAAATAAGACTTCTCTTTGGATAAAAATGTGATACTTGTACTTTTTATTTAGCAATCTTCAGGTATAGGTGTTGCCTTCCCACAAGATCCATTTTCTCTCTCTCCCCACCACCTTTTTTAGTAATACTAATGCTGCTGGCAGAGGCAAGATTTATGTAATGTATATATCCATGATTTGATTATAGACACAGTAAAAGAGATTACCGTCATTTGGTTTTTAATTTGAATCAATTTCCTACATTTAAGCCCCTTAATAAAACTGGATTTCTGTTAGCAATTAGTAACATTTTTAAGAACTAATATTAATTATATATATTTTACTTTAAAATAATCCCTGGGCACTTTTCTCTCTACCTTACCCTTTTTATTATTATTAATTTGTAATGTTTTATACTCTCGTGTTTTTATTTTAATATATTTTCAGGTTGAGAAGAGTCTTACATTTTAAAGTCAAAGGTATAAAATTGTAAATTATTTTAATAAACCACTAGTTTAGTTCTTCCTTTAAGGAATTAACATAAATATCATTAACTGAAAATATATAGCAAAAAATATAAATCAAATCATGAAAAGTTTTCTTACTGGAATTAGAAACGGTTCCATGATGATCAAAATTTATATATAAATAAATTAGTACAGACAAATTATAGGATACAAGTATTCAATTAAATTTAATTTATGTTTAGTTTATAGCACCTTCAAGTTTGAATACTTTAATGTGCTTTTCTTTAGTTAGTTAGTTATAATTATTTTTTCTATCTGAGAAATACATAAAACCTCTGCTATGAAATTTTTATGCAAATATGCACTTTGATATTTTCTTTTAAAAATTATGAAAGTTCTTAGTAGTTATGTCAAGAATGTAAATATTTTGACAAAACATATGATGTAAAGTGTAAAGTTGAGTTTATTATGGTTTAGTTGTTTTGAATGAGTATTTTTAAAGAGCTTAGTTTATTCATAAAATACTGCCACCTTCAATAATTGAAGTAACATGTTACTTGTTTAAAAGTTTAATCAACTTCATATAATTTAGAGATTAGAAAGAAGTTCCCTATTAAAACACCTGACAATATGCTTCTGGGATTAGATGATACCCCTGGTAATTCCATTCCTATGAGTGAAGTAAGATTTAACTATATAAAAGGGATAATAAAGCCCTGGCTGATGGCACAGTGGATAAGGCACCAGCCTCGAAACCCAGAGGTCGCTAGTTCAATTCCCAGCCTAGGAACATAACCAGGTTGCAAGCCAGGTCTCCAGCCAGGTCTATAGCGGGAGGCAGGTGAAACACATTTATGTCTCTTCCTCTCTGCCTCTCTTCCTTCCCCTTTCTTAAAAAATAGAAAGTAAAATCTTTAAAAAATGAATTAAAAGAATGATTAGCTGGAGAAGCAAGCAATTCCAACTTGAAACAGGAAAAAAAATGTAGATATAAAAAAGCCCTGGCTGATGTAGCTCAGTGGATTAGCGCTGGCCTGCAAACCAAAGGTCGCTGGTTCAATTCCCAGCCAGGGCACATAACCAGGTTGCAAGCCAAGTCCCCAGCCAGGTCTGTAGCTGGAGGAAGGTGAAAGGCAACCACACATTGATGTCTCTCTTCCTCTCTGCCTCTTCCCTGTCCCCTATCTCTAAAAATAATAAAATTAAAAATCTTTAAAATAAATAAATAAAAGGGATTATAAAACATCTAATAAATTATAACTGATTCTGTGATGAAACATGATTCTTAGAAATAATAAGCAATCACAACAAGTAAAAAGTAGAAAACTGAAGGGAAGTATCCAAATGCAATGGATAATATATAGAAACATTTACATATGAAAATGCTTCCAGTATCAATCTAATTTTATATTTAGCTTTTATAAAATAGTAACTTAAAAAATTAGCTTATCAAATAAAGTTTAAGAGAATTTAATTATGGTAATATAAAATAACCCTTTCAGTTTTTAAATAATAAACTAAGTAAGAAAATCTGTGATTACATTTTTAATAACCCAGTTGAAATATTTAGACATTTTCAGCATTTAGCAATATTTTAAGAGCAAGTCAGCAAGTTAAAAATTAGCATATTTCTTCAATGCAGGCTAATTTAGATATTAATTTACATAATTTACTTACCATAAATCATTTTTGAAACACTCAATTTCTTAACCTTTAATGAAAACCTAATGTCTTAATAATAATATAGTACTCTGAACAAGACAATTTGGTGAAATTGTTGCATAATTTAACATTTTGCTTTCAGTAATCAATGAGTCTCTATAATTTTTATAAGTGTTTTGAAAAAATCTGTCTCAAACTATTAAATAATTTAAGATTTTAAATTTGTTGATATGATACTTGTCGCTTCCCAGGTGGCACATCTTGCAAAGAGAAGAATTATCATAAAAATAAAAATACATTCTTTTTAAAAGTTATAATTATATTAAAGGCTAGAGTATCTTTAAATAGGCCTATAATTTTTTTTTAATACATCCTGAATTCTCAGGGGATATTTCTTTTATATTTACCTGATAGACTATTCAAATCAATAACTATAACACACCACATAAACAAAATGAAGAACAAAAATCACATGGTTATATCAATAAATGCTGAAATAGCACTTGATAAAATCCAACACCCATTTATGATAAAAACACTCAGCAATGTGGGAATAGAGAGAACATATGTCAACATAAGAAAAGCCATATATCAGAAAACTAGAGCCAACATTATACTCTGAGCAAAAGCTTTCACCTTAAGATTAGGAGCAAGACAAGAGTGTCCACTCTCACTACCCTTATTGAACATTGCTTTGGAAGTTCTAGCCACAGCATTCAGACAAGAAAAAGGAATCAAAGGCATCCAAGTTGGAAAGGAGGAAGTAAAACTATCATCATTTGCAGATGACATGATAATGTACATAGAAAACCCTATGGACTCCACCAAAAAGCTACTCAATCTAATAAGTGAATTTGGCAAAATAACTGGATACAAAATCAATATCCAGAAATTGAAGGCATTTTTGTACACCAACAATAAAACAGCAGAGACAGAAACTAGAAAACAAACCCCACTTACTATAGCAACAGGAAAAATAAAGTACCTAAAAATAAATGTAACCATGGAGGTAAAAGACCTGTTCTAGGAAGATCATAGAACACTGAAGAAAGATATTAAGAAACGGAAGCAAATAACCTTGTCTATGGATTGGAAGAATTAACATTATTAAAATGTCCCTACTACCCAAACAATCTATTATTCAATTCCTATTAAAATCCAATGACATATTTCACAGATAGAACAAATATTTCAAAAATTTATATGGTACCAAGAGTGACCCAGAATGGTATCAGCAATCTTTACAAAGAAGAACTAAATAGAAGGGATCACAATATCCAATATCCAACTATATTACAAGGCCACTGTAATTTAAAAAGTCTGGCACCGGCATAAGAATAGACACATAGATCAATGAAACAAAATAGAGAAGCCAGAAATAAACCCAAATCTCTATGTTCAATTATTATTTGGAAAAAGGGTCATGACCATACAATGGAGTAAAGATAGCCTCTTTAATAAATGGTGTTGGGAGAACTGAACTGGTACACAAAAAAATTAAACTAGATCATCAACTTATACCATACACCAGAATAAACTCAAAATGGGTAAAAGACTTAAATATAAGTCATGACAATATGAAGTCATAGGGGAAAACATAGGCAGGAAAATTTCAGATAGCCCATGGAGTAATATTTTTGCTGACATATTTCCTAAGGCAAGAGAAAATAATGAACATTATACAAATGGGGCTTAAAAGCTTCTGCATGGCTAAAAAACCATCATGACAATGAAAATGAAACTAACTGTATGGGAGAACATAGTTGCCAATTATATATCAGAGAAGAGTTTGATTTCCAAAATACATAAAAAACTTCTATGACTCAACACCAGGAAGACAAACAATCCAATTAAAAAATGGGCAAAGGATCCAAACAGACACATTTCCAAGGAGGACATACAGATGGCCCATAAATTATGAAAAAATGCTTAACATCACCAGCCATCAGATACTGCAGATTAAAACTACAAAGAGTTATCACTTCACACCTATCAGAATGGCCTTCATTAACAAATCAGCAAACAAGTGCTGGCCAGGATGTGGAGAAAAGGGGACCCTAGGGCATGGTGGGTGGGAATGCAGACTGGTGCAGCCAATAGGGAAAACAATATAGAGTTTCCTTAAAAAACTGAAATATAACTGCCTTTAGACCAGTGATTCTGTTGCTGGGACTATACCATAAGAATCCCGAATTATCAATTCAAGAGAACTTATGCACCCCTGTGTTCACAGCAGTGCTGTTTACAATAATAGCCAAGTGCTAGAAACACCCTAAGTGCCCATCAGTAAATAAGTGGATCAAAACACAGTGATACATTTGCACAATGGAATACTACACAGCAAAAGGAACTTCTACACCTTTTGCAATATCATGGATGAAATTGGAGAATATTTTGGTAAGTGAAATAAACCATTTGGTGAAATACAAATATCATGTGACCTCACCTATAACAGAAATCTAATGACCAAAGTAAACTAATGAACAAAATAGAACCATCAGTGTGGAAACATGGAACACACTGAAAGTGACTACAGGGGATGGATGAGGGGGGAATAATGCTAGAAAGAAAGGGAAGGGACTAGACAAACACCATGTATGAATGACTCATAGAAATGGATACAGTGTGGGAACTGACCGTGGGGCAGGGGGTGGGATGGGTGGAGGGGGGCAAAGGGGGGAAACTGGGACAACTGCAATATCATAAACATTTTAAATATGAAAACAAAAAGACAATGGTGTTTTTTCATTTGTGATCCAGTCTCATTAGGAATAAGTGGTGTCCTCTGAATTCCAGATCCTTACTTATTCCAGGGATGTCCATTGTGACTTAAAATATTTCATGGAAAGAGAATCAGAGGCTCTAATTAATCCTCTAAGAGGCATGGTTTTAAGAGCACCATGATTAATAGGCGAGAACATTGTGTTTCAGACGAAACCTGACCTGGGATCACCTATTGCAGTTTTATAAATTTCTATTCTAGTCTCAGTGTCATTATATATTCTTGTATAAATCACAATAGTTATTAAGAGAAGGAAACTCTGCTCAATGAATGTCAAACTCAGTCAAATATGCTCCATATTTAAAAGTCTAACATTAAAACTCTATAATTTGCAATCACAACAACCATTGTCTAAAATTAAAAATGTGTAATTTCCATTGAATTACTATGGGCAATCAGGCTTCAACTCAGTATTTGTCTGGGAATTAGAATTAGGCCAGTGTATTTAAGCCCTAGGATTCAATTCATGTAGAATTGTCAGACAAGACTACCTTATCCATCAGGGTAAATTTTCCGTTGGAGTGTTCTCTTCCAATGCATCCAAATTGAGACAAACTCAGTACACATATATTGTTATTCATTTGGATCATTCAAATGGAAGCATTCAAACTTTAGACAATTTTACCTCCATGACTCTTCTAGACTGCTACTCAGAGTTTCTCACATCTTCTCCAAAGACCATCTGTGTATTTTTTGAGTAGAGTGTTGTGTACCTGTACTACGTCCAAGGGGAGCAGATTACCATGTCCAAGGTGAACCAGGTAGAACTTGAAAAAGTTCTGCCCATTGTATCTTGGTCTCCATGTTGCCAAAGAAACCAGGAACAGTTGAAGACTGAATGGAGCAATGCTTCATTTACATATGAAAGAGACAGAGAAAGATTCACTTAAACTGTGGGTGTTGGTCGCACATCACTTGTGTGTCTCTCCTGGAAGCGGACATGGGGCAATTTGCCTGTGTGTCTCCATGCAGCTCTCATGTTCCACGCAGGAAGAAAGTCAGCCTTTCTTCTGTGGAGTCTGAAATACTGCAAGCTGGAGGGCATGACATGTACCCTGAAGAAGAACAAAAGAGCAGACAGTAAGCTTGAAGTAGAAAAGACATTTCATTCCCACACAAACCCACACAAAGTGGGTGAGCTCAACTCATCTGTGGATATCCTTTATTTCTTGATAAGAAAGTGTTTCAGGTCTGAGGCCCATTTTCATGGGGCTGAACAGAGGTTAAATGACTGCTCAGGAGATGGTATTTTCCAATGTATTTCAAGTGAGTACTAAGTGAGACTTTTTTTTTTTTTTTTTTTAATGACTCTTGGAACACCTCCAGTAGCAGGTGAATCGGGAATTGCCTGCTCTAACAAGTTAAATAAATTCAAGTTTTGTTGTTCTTGTTGTTCATTTCTAAAAAGAATAATATTCAAACTCAAAGAGTTGTTGTAACTACTAGATATGTTAATCCATGGTAAATGCATAGGATTTTGACTAACACATAGCTAATGCTAAATAAAATTTGTCACTATTATCATAATAGCTATCATAAATATTAAATGTGTGGGCACTTGTCTTTCATGTAAAAACAGCAAGATCTCCAAAAGATTCTTCCTGAACCAAATAACATCCGCTGAGGGATATTGGTTATACACATAAATTGGAGTATAAAGTTGCCAATTTCACATTATAATATTATTATTAGTCATACTTATTACTATTATATTACTTTAACTTTTTAGTTATTCCCTATTGCAGTCCTTTGTTCAAGATAGAGCATTCTCCATGCTATGGTATCCTCACCCATAAATCTGCTCCAAATATTGCATCTTTAGGGCTAAGAAAAAAAGAAAAAAAAAAAAAAAACAAGAAACATTAAATGTCATCTCTAAAATTATATATTGATAAAGTGTTCTCTATGTGAGAGTTATAAACTCATTTTGGAAATTGATATGCTTGTCCACATAATTTAACTCTATTTTTTTCTGTCAAACTCAGAGAACAGTTTTAGAAAAATCTGACATATAGTTATGATTTATAAATTTGCTTAAATTATTTAATTTTGAAATATTAAGTGATTTGATTTTAAAAAGGGAAGAAAAAGATAATTATGATGAATTATTAGACCATTAAAAGTGCAATTTAGCAAGCAGAATATTTTATTTAAAATTTGCAATTATTTGGTACTATAATATTGATATTTAAAATGATTTTTAAAAACAACTTAAAGTGATTTTAATAGTCTTGTTTATTCAAAGTGCAAAATATTTTAAAATACACTTAAATTAGAAATGTTTGAGGTCAATAAAAATATTTTATTAGAGAAAAATAAATATAAAATATAAAGCACATATTTTATATAGCAAAGATTATCAGTAAAGTTTCTTTATTAATGGACAAAGCAAAAAGTGAGTCATATAATACTCTTCTCCATGTACTTATGAACAGATTTGTTATCATCTGAGGAAACTCTGAACTGTCAGGAGAAATTCAGTGTAAAAATATTTTTTTTTTAAACTTTTCAAAGGCAGATACAGGCCTTTCAGTGTGGCATGCTTATATGTCAATCAATTCAAGAGCAGGAGGTCCGCAAGGAATAACTGCTGGAAACTAACTCATTCAGAATTTTTGCGAGTCATATAGAGGCTTGGTGGAATTTAAACCAGACAATAAATTACAATTACAAAATGTTGAGCCATAAAAGAAGACACACTAGGTAGACATCATCAATTACCCAATCACTCACATTCCTAAAGGGAAAGAAGCCAAGGTCATTTGAATTCAATCTGGAAAATTTACTGGTTAATCAAGGCTGTACTTAAAATTAAGTTCACCCTTCATCTGAAGTCAGTAAATCTAGCCAATAAGAGGGAAACATTTCATATCTGGTAATTATTTACTCAAAGATAAACATTTGTTGTGGTAAGTAAATGCTTTCATCTCAAAGACACAAAGGTTTTATTTTAACTGAAAAAAAAAAAAGAGGAAATAGTTATCAGGTAATAAATATTTTCAATGTGGGTATAATATTTAGAAAAGCCAGATTTCAACCCTAAATAAGAATAGTTTATTTTGTAGATACGATTGGGTTCTTAAAGTTTGTTTTCTATTTATGAAATTTTACAAAATATTCAAAATATATTGTCCCAGAGAACTTAGCAATGGAAATAAAGAAACTGAATAGTTTTGAAAAATGAATAGTAATTGAATAAGATGGAGGTAAGCACAGAGATGCAGGATTTATTTGTGTAAAGGATAAAACCTGTTCCTTAGAGATCCCTTACATATATGTGTGTATATATCTATATATATATATATTTTTAAGTTCAAATATTAGCAATTATCACAGATACAGAATTTTTATTTTACAGTTCAGTAATAACTATTAATTATTAATCACTTAATTAGATAACTAATTTTAAAAGAATTACTAATTAAGCATATGCTTTCTTAAGCTAAGTACTTGAGGTAAAAGATAACTGAGTTATCAAACTTTGCCTTATGAAATTAACACATTTTATCAATATGATTCAATTAAGATATAGAAATGAAATTACATCAAGAACTCTTCTATTAAAATGCTAAACAGCCACAACCTTAAATTTTTAGTTTCCTAGGAAAAGATATAGAAGACAAATTTATATGCAGTCTGGACCACTTCAAGGTGCTCATTCAAATGCCTTATGCCAGGGGTGTCCAACTCATTTTCACCAGAGACCACATCAGCTTCGCAGTTGCCTTCCAAGGGCCAAATGTCATTTTAGGACTGTGTAAATGGAACTACTCCTTAGCAGTTAAGTGAGCTGGGTAGAAACAAGGTGCCAAGCCAAAGGTACCAGGCCGGATAAAACAAGGTGGGTCTTGGGTTTGGCACCAGTGCCCTATACATAACATCTAAGGTAGAAAAAGAGACGTGCTTCAAGAAGCACCTGCCATGCCCCATATCAAACACTAAATGGCATAGACCAGGCAAGTATGAAAGCCTCAGTAATGGTCCCCAGAGATGTCCCTGCCTTTAACCCTGATCTCTGTGAATATTGTATGTTGCATGGGAAAAAAGACTGAAAATTTAAACCTATAGACCTTTAAGTACAGAGGTGGTAATGGATCATCTAGGTGGACCGAATATAATCCCATGAGCTCTTAAAGTCAGAGAACTTCCTCAGACTTGAGTCATGAGAAATATGGCAGAAAATGACCTTAGAAAGATTTTATGCATGGAAATAATTTGATGCATTATTGCGGAAATAGGGGTCCATGTGTAAATTTATTTATTGGTTTATTTTTGGTGGAATACTTATAGTTACCTTTATACAGTAGTATGTCATCTACAAAAATTAACAGTTTTACATTTTTATTGAATGTTTTATGTCTTCTGGTCTGATTGTTGTAATTAGAACTTTCAGTACTATGTTGAATATGAGAGATGAAAGTGGATATACCTTTCTTTTTTTCTGATATTAATGGAAATTGTTAGCATTTCTCTAACATTAAGTATAATGTTAGATGTGGGTTTGTTATATACAGCATTATATTGAGATATGTCCTTTCTATTCCCACTTTGCTGAAAATTTTTATTATAAATGAGGGCTGGGTTTTGTCACAAGGTTTTTCTGTATCTATTAATGTCATTGGATAATTTTTGTTCTTCACATGCTTTGAGTTGTGTACTCATTAATTTATTATATTTATAGATATTGTATTAACCTCGCATTCCAGAAAAATCCCAGTTGGTCAGAGTGTATGATCTTTTTACTGTATTGCTTGATCTGATTTACTCATATATGTTGAGAATTTTAGCATCTATTTTCATCAATGGATAGTGTCCTATAATTTTATTTCTTTATAGTGTCTTTATCTGGTTTTGGAATTAGAATAATGCTAGCCTTATAAAATGAGCTTGGGAGTCTTCTTTCCTCTTGAATATTTTGGAATTGTTTCAGTATGATAGGTGTTAGTTTTTCTTTGATTCTTTGATAAAATTCACCTATGAAGTCTTTTGGTCCAGAACTTTTGCTTATTGGAATTTTTTATTTTGTTTGTTTTAAATTACTACTTTTATTTCATTAGTTGTAATCAGTCTATTCAGATTTTCTGTTCTTGCTTGTTCAGAAGATGGCATGTTTCTGAAGATAACATATTTCTAGGAACTTACCTATTTCTGGCTGATTGTCCAATATGTTGGCACAGAGTTTATATTCCCATGGTGTTAGCTGTTACTTCTCCTCTCCATTGTGGGGCGATATGAAATTGCAAGGATGGGGGTCTTGCATCCCCTTTGTTGGTGTCATAAGGAGGGAGCGCTCCACCCATGAAAGATGACACCTGCAGGCCATTTGGGAGAGGCCTCAGCCCAGGACTCTGGTGTCTGTGCCTTCCCAGCTCTCTCCAGCCACAAAACTCAGCCTCTCCTCATACAACAGTAGTCAGCTGCGTCTCTGCAGGAGCCCCTGGTAAGTGAGATATTTGAGCATTGGTGCTTTAAGAGGGATCCCAGGTCTTATTTTAAGCAGACCCCTGTCTGTCTGGCAAAGAGGTTCCCCACTGACATTCACAGACAGCCAGGGCTCCTCTTCCTGGCTCTGGCGTTCCTGGCTGGGGAACCCCGTGTGGAGTTCAAACCCCTTCCTGGGGGAACATTGACAGCTGAGATACCCATCCGTCTAGATGCTCAACCTCCAAGCATGGGTGCAGGGTCTGCACCTCCACCTTTTCTACCTGTTTCAAAGTGTCTTCTCTAAATCCTTGGTTGTAAAGCTCCTGTTCAGCAAGTCTTCAGTTAATTGCTCTGGCTTATTACTGCACATTTCAGTTGTAATTCCAGTTTGTTTCTGTGAGGAGGCTAATGCCACTTTACCTACTCAGCCATAATCTTGGATCTCTAATTAAAACACAACTAAACCAGACCCATTTGCAATTGTAGCCATAAATACCTAACATTTTAAGATTAGTTAATAAAACTGGTTTGCAAAATATATGACATTTTGGTCATGTGTTGTAATGCTCAAATAGTTACATAGTATTGATTTAATACAGAGTTATCAATCTTTTGGTTCATATTCATATAAAATCTTGTTGTTCATTGAACCTAGAATTTAAATTAATTATTAATCTCAGCTGGTGGCCCAGTGGATAAGGCACCGACCTGGAAACCCAAAGGTCGCTGGTTCGATTCCCAGCCAGGGCACATAACCAGGTTGCAAGCCAGGTCTCCAGCCAGGTCTGTAGCCGGAGGCAGGTGAAAGGCAACCATACATTGATGTTTCTCTCCCTCTCTGCTTCTCTCCTTATCCCTATTTCTAAAAATAGTAAATAAAATCTTTAAAAAATAAATAACTTAGTTATTAATCTCAAGATAAGTATGGAATTGAAAAATAATAAAATTAATGATGATTTTAAATAACATGACTGTCATTTTAATGCCTTCAGCAATAGGATAAGCAGAACATTGTGTCATGTCATAGCAATATGACTTTTAGAAGTATGTTCTAAAGTTTTGGAAAGAAAAAACACCAGCCTAAATTTTTATTTGATCTATTTTATTATGCTTGTAAGGTTTGTTCAATTAGTTTTCTTAAAGCACTTTATACGTTACACTCTTGCATACAGTTACGTTGTCAGGTGTTTAGATTATCATTTATATAGCTACAAAGTTTCATTAACCTCTACCTTCAAGTGTAAGATATTCTTGCATTGGGTAATGGTAATATTCCCTGAAGAATCTAAAAGATTATGCAGACAATGATAATGACTAGAATGTTCTTTTGACAGGGAAATGTCATACCATAAATGTGTCATTTAGAATTCTACATGAATAAGGTCATTGCTGAGAGAGAATTTTTGTTTCTCCTTTTAGAAAATGACCTCATAAATGTCTTTAAGTTTTCATGTCTGATATAAATGGCACCTCTTACTAAACCACAAAATCTTAGTAGGTCATTCAAAGTAAGTCAGTCCTGCAATGTAAGGGCTATGGAGACCATTGTCATAGAGGCCAGTACTTTCTTAGGGGAAAGCAGTCATAATGGCACATATGTCAGTCAGGGAAAGTTTAACAGTAAGTGTATATTGTAGCACCTATTTAAAATAATAAATAGGTGCTATTTGTGTGTTGAGTTCTTAGTATGATCTAGCTATGGTTTTACACGAAGATATTTTTAAAGTTAGTAATAAAAATACTTAATTGTCCTTATATTAAATGATACAAAGGAGAAGTGGTGTGTCTTCTAAGAACTTACCAAGGTAGCTTCAAAGGAGAAACAAATTTGTAAAGGAAGCCTTTTACTGCAAAGTACTACATAACCTGAATCTTACATGATCAACATAAATTATGGAAGATGGGATGAGGGGTGGAATAGGTGTCTTTCTACATGAAAATCATGAAGCAAAGACTCAAAAAAATCACAGAAGTATGGAAGGACACGATCATCTAGATTTAAATTCAGTAAGTGTATTATTAAAGCATCCAAACTTTAAGCATATTTTATGTACACTTTTATTAACAATCACTAAGCTGATACCATGCATGTTTGCGTTGGTGGTCCTTGGATTCTATTTTTTAAACTCCCAAATCAAAAGCTTTATTACACACCATTCTGAAGTTCACCTCCTAGATGATGGTTTTTAAATATTATATAATAAAATGCATCCATTTTAAGAGTCCAATTTCATCATTTTTGACAAGTTACGTAGGTAGCCTCTACCACATTCACAGTATCACTTATTGTTCATTCGTGCTCTGTTGAGGCTTATACAAATGAGTCCATGGAAAACAACTTTTCAAAGGACTCTTCATATCATGTTAGTAAGGCACTCACTACATTTTGCTCCATGTTAAATTTTCAAAGCTATATTTAGAGCAAAACACCTTGGAGGAAAGATAGGATTCCTCCCTCCCTAGTAAATGGCCAACATGTTCACTGTCCACTATACTAAACGTAATGTGCCTTACCAGGGGATAAAACCAACATGTGCATTGTGCATTATAAAAGATTCAAGTTCCCGAAGTTCATACTCCCACTTCAGTAACAATACCCAGTGTTTGCAGGTATCACCTGCCTGACCCCTAATAGCCCTGTGGGAATTTGAGCTGAGGAAAGTTCAGGCTAAAATGCTGATATTCTGCCTATTGCTGTTTGAGCATGGTGAATAATAAACTGAATTTCATCTCTGAATCTAGACCTTTCTGTCTTCTACCAGTATTCATGAAATTGTGTCAAGTAGGCTCCATTGTTAACTTGCAAGTAGGTAAAATTTCAGAACTTTCCATTTTAGTGACAATAATGGGATGCTGAAAGAAACACATTTTGGAAAAATGTGAGAGGGTCTTACAGAACAATTACCAGAATTTGAGAGGAGTCCATAGAAATAGGTGTGAACATGGTATTCAAATGGTATGCTTAGCTGGGCAATAAATTGTCCTTGAATTTGTCTTCTAATGAGAAAGAATGGGGGAGGTGGGTGTGGCAAACTACTAATGGGAAGGTTCAACACAGATGTTGCAGAAATGTTACCATGGCAGTGTTAACTCTCTCGGGATTGGAGGGCTTACTTGAGAATCTCAAGGACACTCATTTTAACAAATAGAACAAAACTTATCCTAAGTGTGAGGAAGTTTCTGACCCATTTGCAGACCAGGTGATCAACAGACACCTCCATTACATACAAAAGGAGGCAAGTTCATGACTGCTATAGGCAGGAACCAGGCCAAGTATTAACACTTTGGATTGTTTCTTTGGAAAGTGAAGAGCAGAGTATATAATGTGTGTTAAAGAAAAATGGAACAACTGGATGTCTTACCACTTAATCTTTCCTGTGGTCCCACACCACACCACGGCAATATATTCACTAGAAGGCGAGAATAAAGATCCCAGATGGGTTACTTTTCCTTCTGTTTTTCTTAGGTTTTTTTCATTTTTTAATTTCTTTATTTCCAATGTGATCTTGTTGGTAAAGGGAGTTTTGTTTTCTCTTGGCGAGTTCTCTGAGACACACTCTTCTGGGGAAATAGTGATGAGGCATTAACTAGTAACTGTGTTCTCATGGCCCCAGATAGGCTCAAATATGCTGATTAAGTTAACCCGCTGAATAATGACAAACTTACACAAATAAATCTAATAAAATACTATTCCCCATGTTCTGAAACACAACCCCTACAAACACACACACAACCTTTATTTTGCCACCATCCAGAAACCTAAGAAATGTAATCTTAGTAACGGGACTGCACATAACCAGGATTTAGTAGTCATTAAGAAATCTTTTACCATATATTTATGTTTCTTTCCTTCTCTGCCTCTCTCCCTTCCCCTTTCTCTAGAAATAATATATAAAATATTTTTAAAAATTAAATTAAGTTTTTTTTAAAAAAAGAAGAAATGTTTTGTGGTGAGAGAAAATTTTATCTAAGTGCCAATGCACTACTTTTGGCTCCAGCCAAAGAACACTGTCTTTATGGCTGGTGTTTCTTTCCAAAGCTAAAATGGGTGGTGATTGTCATTGAGTATCTTACAACCTGATAAAGAGTAGATAGAAGGTCAAAAATATTTAGAAATGTGTTTGGTTATGAACCCCTATCACACCAGTTGCCCCCAAATACATATCTAAAGACTTGTTTAAGGTCGTGGAGCTACTCTCTTCCTTTGTGCCTCCTGATTTCTCCTTCCTCCTCTATCCTGTTAGCCAATGCAAGGATAAAGATAATTAGAAGTGTTGATGAGGTCCCTTGGTGCTCAAGAAAGACTGACAACCATATAGACTTATCTGAGTATGTTGAGAAATTTTGAAGAAAGACAGAATCAAATCAAATAAATGGCTTCCTTGGATATGTGCACAAAAACTAGGACTATGGAAGAAAGAGGTAACTAAATTAAGGGCATGTGGTTTGTATAGGTTTTCCACTGGGAGGGTGAGACCCTTTGGGTCAGCTTTGTACTGTTTTGTTTCTTCTACATTTTAATGTGTCATTGGAATTCCTGTGTTATATGTATGAACTTCCCAGTCCCATATTGACAAAGGGACTTCTTCTGAATAGAAAGAATCCTACATAAGCAAATGTTGATGCAACACATTAATTATTACTCTAAGCCAATTATCATTGGTGCCAATTCAACACCATAGGAATCCCCGATTTGAGATACAATGAAAAAATGTTCAGTGCAAATCAGTTCAACTGTGGTACAGCACAGCTAACAGCACTTCTGTGAGGCAGCGAGAGGACCAGGCACCTCTCTGGCTGGACAGCTCTGGTCTGCTTTTCCATGATTCCCTCTGTCTTGGGCTGCTCTGCTCCACTGGGCTGCTCATTCCGTGTCCATCAGCCCTGACCTGCACTGCTGTCCTCCTGGGAGACATCATCAGGATTTCAGCTCAGCTAGGGAAACTCAGTCTTCAGTCTTTGGTGGAGAGGGATTCTGCCCTCCCCTAGCCACAGGAAATCTGGTTGATATAGACAGAATTCCTGCTCATTGTTCCCTGATTCTTCTTTCCTTAGGCAACAAAGATTCAAAATCCTTGCAGTTTGATTGGTCCAAAAGTCATTTTCCTGATTGGTCAGAATGGACTTGCTCTGATGGGTTGATGAAGACATTGCTAGGGGTATAACTGTATTGTTCCAATTGGATGGGAAAACCCTTCTCGGTCCTATTGGTTGAGATAGGATTTCCGAAAACCTTTATAAGGGCTGGCTCAGATGGCAGAAACACAGGGCAGGCAGGCAGGCAGTTCAGTGCAGACTTCTCCATGAAGTGCAGCTTTCAGGAGAGACCCTTAGGTGGGTAGAAATGGCAGCTAGATTGCTATTATTTAAGTTTAAGCCCCATTGGCCAACAGGAGCCCTTTTCTGTAGGCATCTTTCTTCTCAGTGTTCACCCTCCTTCAGTTCCTCCTTGTCTCCACCCAGATGATCAACCAAAATTAGTATAAAATCCAGTAAGGGAAAATAAAATTGCAGGCTTAACTCAGGGCTTAAAATATACAGGATTATAAGTGAAAGAAATATGTTAACATAGCAGCATTTTATAGCTTGTGAGAAAGGTTAATAGGAATTAAAAGTTTACAGTGGATTGTCTCCTACTGAATTCTGTTCAAATTGATTACTCTGGTCCCTGTGACTAGAATTGAGCCAATACAAAAATTGAAAATACTTGTTTTCTTTTGGTTATTGCCAATATGTTTGTCACATTACTGGCAACAGAGAATGAAGATTACTTTTCATGTACTTGGTAAGAGTGCCAAACTAATATGCTGGTGGATCAGGAATTAGGATAAGTGACTATATACTCTAATGTTCAAAGTTCTCAAATTTAACTGGCCGGGTTCATAGTTGGAGAGGGGGTTCATGTGCCTGTAGGCTGTTGCCTTTTGTCAATTGAATTTTGTTGCTGCTTCTATCTGAATGTGTGTCAGACATTTCACTATTCTTGACAGTTCCTCTATCCATATTTCTGGGTAGGAGGTAGGTTAAAATGAAGTTTGACATGGCCATCAAAACTTTCATTAACTGCCTATGTTATTGCCACTCTGTTCTTAATCTGCTAACTTTGTAAATTGCTATGACAATATAAAGATTTACCTAATTTCTTCCTGTATTTTAATAAGGAAGAATACTTAGGAAGGGTGTTAAACAAAACCACATAGGTAGCTGGAGAGTGCATTGAGATTAATAATGTCATATTTTCATATTTTGAGATTTGTGGGTTTAATTATATATGTTGTGATAGATAGAATAATGGCCCACTAAACATGCTAACTGGCTAATCCCTGGAATCTATGAACATGTTATATTAAATAACAAGGAAGATTCAAGGCAATAGATAGAATTAAGGCAACCACCAATAGACCTTAAAATAAATAAAATATTCTGGATTATTCTGGTGGATCCATGGAATGAAAGGTGTTCTTAAATATGGAAGAAGGTGGCAGCAAAATGCCAGAGAAAGACTTGATTGGCTGACCACTTCCGTCTTTGAAGATAAAAGGGGACATAGACTCTTGGGCTGCCTATAAAGACTAAGAAAGGCAAAAAAATGGATTCAGCCCTAAAGCCTTTGGAAAGGTGGGCAATCCCACCAATGGTTTGGTTATTGCTCAATGAGGCCCATGTCAGAATTCTGTCTTCCAGAACTGTAACTGCAGTATTTATGTTGTTTATGACACTTAGTTTGTAGTAATTTATTGTAGAAGCAGTAGCAAAATAATATACAATGCTACATGAAGGTAATAACCTTCAAATCCAATTTGTGAAGCTCAATACTTACAAAATTATAGTCAAATAAAACCTGCATTTAAACACTTTGTTTAGGCTACAGGGTGTGTGTACATGTGTGTGATCGTGTATAGGTATTATATAGATCACTTGGGTTGCAAACATAATTTCTTTTGAGAGTATTTTAGTATTGCAGTTAATGATTTTTTCTAGGCTGCTAGCTGCACATTTATTTATGTATTTTATATGTTTATTGACTTTATTGGGGTTACATTGTTTAATACAATTTATATAGGTTTCAAATGTACAATTCCACAATGCATCATCCGTACATTGTATTGTGTGTTGACATATTTAGTTGTAGAGTTGTTATAATGAGGTAAACTTTAGACAATCTTCCCAAGTCCTGTTAGCCAACAACAGTGGAAGGCAAGTGTTATGAGGGAGAAAAGTATCTTGCCCAGCTGGCTTCAAAACCTATATTGATAGAGATTCAATCTAGAGACAGACACAAAACCAGCACTTAAATCAAAATTGCTTAAGAACTGAATGATTTAGACTAATAGTCATTCAAACCTTATTAGTAAGTGTCATGCATTCAGTGCACCAAGAGTCACACACCCATATTAGGTAGTTTGTGGGTATTCCACAGTGCTTTGGCTTTCCTTGGTGGAAAACAAAAACTCTACTTAAACCCATCACAGGTGGAATTAAAAGGAGGTTAGCTCTTTGAGATTGAGGTGAAATTTAAAAGGGAGGTAGAATTCTGCTTAAATCATGAATATAAGGGATCTCTGTCCTTATTAATACCTTAGGAGAAAAAATGTGCCATAATATGTGAGGACAAATATATTTGGCCTTATAATTACTATAGTCATCCTTTCATTATATTCATTATGAAAATAGCCAAGGTGTAGGTGAGATAAGTACTGGAAAGACTGAAATATTATGTTATGCAACTAAGTTTACACCTGAATATGAGAAACATTCTAAATAATTGATTTTCTAATCTATAAATGAAAGAAATAGACCAAATTACCTGCAATGGCCTTCAAATTATGCCACAGTTCTAAAGAAGGACTGTTTCATTTAGCTCAAAGACATAAATAAAGAAATAAAGAAATAAAATAAACCATGAAATTAGGAAAAATCACTTCTGAACTGTCTTACATAAACGTGCATAAAAGATTGAACTAATATTTATAATTTTCTAAAAAGTGGCCTGAAGTCATTTTAATTCATGCAAACAATAGGTAAACATTTATTTGCACAATGTCTATATTTAAGTGTTTACTTTTTTCTTTATTTTTAAAACTACAACATTACAATACAATTTAAGATTTATTTTCAAAGCATCTATCTTCACTTCGCATTGCCTTGCATCTGAGGACCTAAAAGCATTTCACATCTTTTCATGATTGACCAGAGTGTCACAATGAGTCCAGCATCTAATGCGACACAGCTGCCTCTGTTGGGAGGAATTTCATTAGGTTTTCTACTGTGGAGCAATATTCCTGAATTGTAATGTCAAAAGCAAAGTATCCATTTGCTCAGCAGTTACCACCCAACAGTTTTTACCATCCCAGCTAGTTAGTAATGTATATAAATTAAAAAAAAAAAAAAAGAAAGAAAGAAAAATATAATGTGATTTCTAAAATAGCCAATAATCAAACACATGGTTAAATGAAAAATTGTGATCATTTCATTTATTCCTTAGGAATCTTTTTAAATTTCTAAGGGTTTGGTCCCCCTTCATAATTATCATGTTTTTAATTGATATTTTAATACAATTTTCAAATGTCTTTGAAGCCACTTTTACTGCTTTGTGACCTGAGATTTATACTAATACCATTATCTTCTTTCAATATGTGTGTGTAATCACAATAAGGTAAACCCCAAGTAGCTGAAACAGGAAAGTTGTTTGAAAGACTGTGACAGCAATCATGTATTATCTGAGTCAATAATTTATGTATAGGGGATGAGAATTCAAGAATGTTTTCCCTGCATTTAACTAATAGAGAAGAAAAATAGCAACTTTCAGATACAGTACAGGAATGAATTAAACACATATACATTTATTTAATTCTAATATTTTATTTAATAGTAAAATAAGTATAATAATCAAGAGAATGACTATTAAAATGTGAACAATGAGCCATTTTTAATGAAGTAATTGTGGATTCAATGTAATTGCTATTCACGCTTAGGTAAAATGGAGAAAGCTGTCCCAATGGTAACAAGTGTGAATTGCAAGGAGTATTTAGTTCACAGTGTCTGGTACAAGGGGGCTGGATTTGAATTGTACTGGGACAAACTTTTCCTTCAATAACTTGTGGATTTTGGGGTACCTCCAGTTCTGCAAATTTAAGAGATTAAAATATAATAAAAATATATATAGTGTGACTAGAAATTGCCAACATGAAGTTGTTTTAAGGGAACTAAAATGGAGAAATTTGTCTCGTACAGCCTGCACTCTGCATGTTTACTCATTATCTTTCCAACTTTTCAGCTGTCCCTGAACTTTGTCTTCTCCTCACCATGACAACCAGGCCACCTGTGAATCTTACTTTGAAAGGAAATAACCCAGTTTGCAAACTGGCATTCTGCCTTTGCATGTTAGACTTAAGCAATATTGACCCAGAACCCTTCAATTCCATCCCATACAGAGGACCAGATTGAGGACAACTCCTGGAGCACAGACCTTTATAAACTCCATTTCTTTGTTCTCAGTGGAGAAGCTCTTTTAGGTTGCTACCAGAATCTGTGTCTCGTGGTGGTAATCCCTGACCTCAATAAATGTTTTTTCATTCTTTTAGCTCAAGCCTCTTCCTTGGTTCACAGTAACCTAGCGTACAACTTGTAAATGTTGTGCATTTTATATAATTTTGTCAAAGTATGATATTTCTATTGATTTCTTAATTATTTCTTGAAATTGTACTCTTTTCCTTATTTTCTAACCCACCTCAGTCTTTCACTTCATCCTAGCCAGCCCTGTTGGGAGCAATTTAGTTAGGAATTAGGGATTCCAGGCTGGCATGCCTATTAAATCTGTTACTCTATCTTTATCCCTATATCTTCCCAGAAAGAAAACTTAGAGCTATAACCTGAAAACATGTCACACGTGGACAAATGGAATGTTGCTGTTGACATTAAAACTGTATCCATAAATTTACTTAGTGGTGGCTGACATAATATAAAAGGGTTTACTAAATAAAAGCATTTGTCATTCAGCATACATGAACTCAGAGAAATGTTAAAAGCATTAATATTTGTTCCATACTGAAGCATCTAAGTTATTTTCCTTACAGATAAAAGGGTTGCATCTTACAGTTATGTACTTTCTCTTATATTATAGTGTTTGCTTTTAAAAAAATGTAACTTAACACAGGAGAATCTGTTTGGGGGAAAAAAAACCCCAGCTCAAGTCACTTCAGTCACTTCCACAATTCTAATTAACTTATGAATGATTTTGGGCCCTGAATAGGTAAAATTTAAGCACTAAATTTATTTTCTGCTATGAGAATACAAATTTTATCTTAATTCTTGACAACTGCACTGGGATAAAATTTAACTGATTCTAGGGAAAATAAAATAGAGTAATAATATAATTAATAAAATAATAAGTTTAAGACTCTAAATAAAAATAAACAATTTTACTAATATATATCCAGTATACTTTGAGTAGATCTATCACTAATTTAACAGAAAATATATTCATGTTGAGGTAAAATCTGGGTCCCTGGGAAGTATTCTTTTATTTTTCTACAAATTTTATAAGATTATGAACAACTTCAAAAGCAAGCTCTTTTAAAATTTTATTTTTTTAAGTTGATTTAACCAGCTAATTATGTTTGCAATCTTGGTTATATAACTTAAAATAAAATTAGATAATCAGCTTCATCATCTCCAATGTTGGAAGGTTTTATCTCCCAGTCTGTTTCTTGAGACTTAGTGGCCATGGACAGACATGCAATGGAACAGGAAAGAATGACTTAGAGGAGAAGTCATAAATATTAACTTCAGTGAGTCTGTCATTAATCATTTTCCAAATACCATGCAAGGCCTTAAAGAGGAAAAAAAAAATTTGCTGGACACACTCAATTAATTTTATATAATTTATTTAATTATTATATACCTTATTATAACTTTATTTAACTTGATTAAATTCATTTTTTATATTTAAAAATAATAGAAAATACTACTTTAAAAAAAGAAAGAAAACTAACTATATGCTCAAGATTTTAAATATCTGCTTAAGGCCTGATAAAAAAATCCTCATTTTTAATGACTGCTCCAAAATACCTTTTATCACTAAAAATCATTGAGTTTCTATAATTAAGAGCCTGATTCAGGAAAGTCATGTCTTGAGCATTAAGGAACTAAATTGGCTGTATTCAAAGTCTCACAAAATTGGTAAATGGAATTTGGACCATTAATTCATGAAATTTGGAATCCCCAGAAATTAGAATGGAGAAGTTAGTCAAAATTCAGGTGGTTTGATTATGTATAATTTTTCTAAGACTAATAAGTATCATTGGAGGACTAATGAGTTCTCCATATATCTCCCTTATAATGCTTGAAGAACAATAAGGTACTTCATCTGAGACACTTGATTCCTTTCTTATCTTCCTTCCTTACAGTCACTACCTTCATTCTTGCATGCCCATTAAAAGAAGTAGATCTTAGCATAGCACAGAGAATTAATGACCAAGCAAAACTCAAACTCCTATGCTCCAAAAACAACTGCATTTTCATAATTTCCATTAACAAGCCTAGATCATTCCCAATTTATAAATATGTGTGCATTTACTTACAGAGTGTTTTCAAATGTTAATTTAACCAGGACTCCATCCAAATCTCTGCTACTGTGAAAGAAACACCATATTCCTGAACATACTGCCAATATAAGCATTACGATTAAAAACCTGAAGGATTCAGAAGTGGCAGTTTTTAGCCCTTAACCAATTACTTTGCCCCCATTTGTCCTGTCCTGATAGCAGATGGTCTTTAGATCCTGGCAATGAATCATTATAACCTTAATCAGATGGTATAACCAATGTAGTAGCTGACATTCTAGTTATGTTCTCCTTGCTGGAGGAAATCAGAACAGTTCCCTGGATTCTGCTTTGCAGCTATTGAGTGCCAAGTGCTTTTCCAGTTAACAATAAAATAAGTTTAATTTTACCTAATGGCATAGGAAGTGTAACTTAATTGTTTTGTCTCAGAGCCAAAACAGCCCTCCTGATATAGAGTATCATTTATTCACAGAGACATTGAGAAATCATGCTGGTCCAAAAAGTGATGAAATCATGTTTATAGAACTGATTAGGCAGGAAGTATAAGCAACACAGTGTGGCTCTGTAAAACATCGTTGTCTTGGAGGGTGGACTATACCCCCATTAAGGTCAAGGTCTTGCCACCTCCATTACCTATCTCTGTAGTGGTCTAGTTGTTTAAAGTTTTAAATTTTAAAAACAACGTGTTATCAAAATGTCTTCTCAAAAAATTGAGTCAAGCCCTGGATGGGTGGCTCAGTTAGTTGAAGCATCCTCCCCAGACTGGAAGGTTGAGGTTGGATTCCCACTAGAGCACATACCTAGTCTTGGTTCCACCCCCCCAGTTGTGGTGTGTATGGGGGACAACTAATCCATATTACTCACTCATACTGATGTTTCTCTATCTCCTTCCCTTCCTCTAAAGAAGAATGAAAAAGTGTCCTCAAGTAAACATTAAAAAAAAAAAAACACACACATGAAATAAAGTAAGTTAATTAAACATGCTTCATGTTTCCAAGATGGTGCTTGATGACCTCTGAGCTTCATTGGCAACATAACTAGATTCAATTTTGTGATTCCTTGCCCCATTTACCAATTTTTTGATATAAGGCTTGTTGGTAAAAACTGTAATTTAGTTCATAGATTCTAGTTTAGATTGTAATTTTTAGTAGCATTATACGGATGTTGCTAAACAAAGGATAGGGTGACTCAAAATTTCATTCCTAAGGGGTTAACATGGTTATGAAGATTACTTGAAAGAATAGAATGTTATATACTGTGTGGGAGCATGCTATTGATTGCTAGCTGGAAGCTCCAAGTAGAAAGGAGTCTATCTATAGATTTCAGAGGCAAATTCTGGCTTGTGTTGATTGGTGCAGGTTAGCTTACTTTGCATTGATCACAGTGATTTATATTTCGTGAATCCTTTGCAGCTTGAATTCATATGGCCTCCATTAGGGAGATTGCTTCCTAACCAGCAGTGGTGTTTGGTGACTTTGAACAACCTATATTAAAAGGATTACTACCTGGTCCTTAGTATCACATTTGAAAGAAAAAGGAAACAGAGGGAATGCCTTTCTACCACAGAGAACAGGGGGCAAGTTACGTGTCCCCCACCCATTGAATTATCACTAGGTAACAACCATACAGTTCAATTTTCTTGCCCTTCCAGAAATTTCAAGTGCATAATACAGCAGTAGTGAATGCTGTAAAATCACTACTACTGAAATTAAATGACAAAGTCACCCATTACAAAATTTCTGATTAATAAATGTGAAAGTGGTCTCTAGTCCAGAAATGCAAGGATGGATTAGTGATATAGATCATCATGTATGTCCTTAATACAAGCAGATGAGAAAAAAACAAGTAAAGCTTAGTTACCTACTAGTTATCTCAAAATAACATCTTCATTTATCTAAAAATACATTTTAAAATAAAATCCACATTTGTCTAAAATGTATACTAGATAGCTATTGCAAAAATATATATTGGAGATTAAATACTGGTAATATCAATTTTGTCAGAAAAAAATATAAGAATGTTTACAATCGCAGCTGATATTCAACTTCTTTTGGAAGTTCTATGTCATTGCAATAAGATCACTGAAAAGTTTTAAATATACCAATAAAATATTACAATATCATAGTGTTTATATTGTTTCTACTGAAATATTTAGGAAGATCAACTAAAACAACTATAAAACTAGGAATAATGCCTAGGAATGCAGCAGAAACAACTCCTCTCCTTTTATATTAATGATAAACAATAGAAGATGTCATGATGAACTATTTCATACAGTCACAAGCATCATAAATTAGTCATTTGTAAGCCCAACCTTGGGTTTGGATGAAAGAGTCTGGCAGGAGCTCCGAGAGAAGAGGCAGATTGCTGCTGGTGCTCCTTCCAGTTTCAGGATCCCAGCTTCCCATAGCCACCCACCCACATGTCACTGCAGGCAGCCATGGGGAAGCCAATGCCTGGAAGCCAGGAAGGCTAGACAACTCTGTGGCTAGAAACCCGGGGATCATAATGCATGGATCTAGTTACTTCAGTAGGACTCTAGGGATATTACTAAGCTTTATCGTAATTAGCAATATTTAACTTTTGCCACCATAATAATCCATGTATTAACCTCTGGGTATTTATATGTTTAAACCCCTCAAAGCATATTCCATTATTAAAAATTCAGATCCACTAGTTTTCATTACACACACACACACACACACACACACACACACACATATATATATATATATATAATGTTGGGCCATTGTCTCACATTATAGTAACCTTATGATATTTTAAAAAGGTTTTTATTAAACATTTGAAAGTCTATGTTTTCCAGATAATTTATTTGGTTTACCACTTCACTTGCTCAGCAAAAGCATTCAAAATTACCCTGTATTTTATCTGCATTAAAACTCAGACTCTATATTTAGCATTTATTTTCAACCCCAGATCTTTTACCTTAGTTGAAAATGATTTTATTTGGGATCTACCTAATAGCTCTTAAACTATGATTCTTTTGAGACATAATGTAACTAAAGATAAAGTGAACTCTATTCTTATGCCAACTATGAAAAATAATTTTAGAAGGAATGACATTTGTAAATTCTGTTCACTCAGTCCTAAAGCATTCTAACATTGCTTCAGATAGTCTTTTAAAATCTGCCAAGAGATCTTAATAGATAATGAGGATTTTGATGAAAGATGTTAAGACAAGAAGATTCACTCAATTACCCTGTAATATAAACTGACAAAACCAAGTGTTTTTATTTCATTATGGGGCTTGTCTGCTATCTCTTTCTCTCTGTGCACACATGAACATGTACATACATACACAGAGGCATGCATACACACACACACACACATGCTCATAAATATTAGTTGTTATTGTTATTAGGTAGTAGTTTTGCTTTGTCTTGTAATTTTTTAAAAGGTTCAGCAAAAAGATAATCAGGTATCATTTATTGGGACTACCATCAAGACAAATACAAGCATATATTTTGGGACCCAACATTTTGGAATGGGTGTGAGGCTATTGAGTTTGGTATAATAATCACTTCTAGACCAACATAAGTGAAAAAAAGAAACAAAGAAAAAACAGAAGAGAATTTAACTGACAAATTATCTCCATATGTAGGCTGCAAAGAGAGTTACTTGAGCTAGTGATTGAATACTTTTAGGAATACAGAGTAATTTTATGCACAGAGATTCATAATTACATAAGGAGAAGATGGATGTAGGGACATGGCAGTCTACTTTTTACATTTCATTTGTCATTAAAACTTAATGAAGAATAAATGTTGAAATAGTCTGCTGAGTAATGTCATTTTAAACCTTTTAAGGTTTAAAAGAAAAAAGAACATTTTTCTTTTAATAGTTCTGTTGTCTTATTGATAGATGTGTATATGTTATTACTCATGAAACTTTTTTGAAACTCAACATAATGCACATTGAGCATGCATAAATAATTGTAAATCCAAATGAACTTACTTTTTAATCTGCTTTTGAAGAACTAAGAGTAAATGTACTTTACATCTAAATGGGACTTTCATCTAAAATGTTTAGAAATTCCAGCCACATGTTCAAGCAACTGAAACAAAGGTGTCTTAAAAGGCATCAACATGTCTTACATATTTCTCAATATATAAAGAAGACATTTCTTGACTATGTTCTTATTTTTAATATCACTAATTTTTATTTGTAAAATATTTAATTTTATTAGAAGAAAAATAGGCAAGGCAGAGTTTTCCATAAATGATGCTAATTAAATTGCATATATAAAATAATTTTTCGATTATAAATGCAAATCTGTAACTAAAATTATTGGTTATATTGTAAAGTCTCTACCATATTGCTTTTTAATTATACAAGAAAAGTATATGTAACATCTCTAATCCATATATAACACACTCACCTTCTTTTTACCCATAATTTCTGCTTATTTCAAACATATATAACAAGGCATGTTGACTGAGTTTCATCTTAGGATTCCACTCTGTAAGTAATGAATTAACTAGACTATTATAAGCACTCAAAAATGGTTTTGTGATATGGAGCCTATAGTACTGGATAATGCAATGACTCCCCAAAACAAAAATCCCATCAGGAGAATAAAAGAAAGAATGAAACTTGTACCCCAGGGAGACATCCATAAGGGTAAATGCAATGACCTTATTGCTATCACCTGGGTAGATAATAATTAATATTAATAGAAGAAGTATTATTGATTCAGGTGATTGGCAATTGTTTCTTTATATAAAAGACTAATGTAATTTAATGTAATACATACAAGTAATTTTACACTAACCACTATAATTGCCCATTAGATAGCTAATATTTCACTTATTAATGAACACTTAACATAACAATATTTCAACAAGGTGGGGATTGACTGTGGGAAAGGGGTTGGTGTAGGTGGGGTGGGGGAGAGCAATGGGGGAAAATGGGACAACTGTAATACAACAATTAATTAATTTAAAAATGCATATCACTTTGATTAGAAATCATGTTTTGCATTTTGCAACTTTTGACATTCTACAATAAAATTGTATTAAATGGTATAAAGACATTTTATACATAATCTTAAATAATCTTATAACAAACTAAAGAGATGACTACTCACAGAAAAACACACTTCTAGATCAATTCGAGGGTTATTTTTTCAAATCACAGAGCATTTAGGTTGTAAGTGAGTTTAATTTCTTAGGCAGGAATAATTAGTAGACAGTTACAGCAGCATGACTACATACTGAACAATTTCAGTGGTAGACACACCACACTCAAACATGGTATATACAAATTGTAAAGCAAAAACCAACACCTGCTGTGGGTTTCAATTCCTTCCATCTCTCTTCATGGGCCGGTCCAGGCTTTTACTCAATTCTGAACTTCAAGATTCAGAGCTGCCTAGGGGAATTTTTTTTGTGTGAAGCTACTCAGGGGGGTTCTTTTCTGCCCTTCATGAGTAAATATAAGCCAATCAGTTATATTTATTTGTGAAACAATTCAACCTAAGCATCAATGTGAAAAACAAGCAGGATGAAGCAGAAGCATACATTTTAGAGGCAATATTTCATTTTTCTATCACATTTTTGTTTTGTTTATTGTGTTACAGAACCCTACCAATGCTGCTCTGGGGCTCAATTGTCCACTTCATGGCTTCCCGTGCAAGAGTTTGGTGAAAAGGAAAGTGTTGTTTATTTAAAAGTTATACAAATTAAAAATAATGGCAACGTTTTGCCATTAAGTCCCACTCCCTTTAAAAACACCCGAAAAACAAATAGCCCTGTCTTTCTCTGCCAGTTCCAGAACATGCCAGTCAGATGTACTGTCTTTCAGAAAAGCAGAAGTCTGCAGCTTAGCACTCCTGGTCACAGGTCAGCTGCAAGCATTCATCACGCACAGGTGCCAGGCACGTTCTAGGCAGGCCCCAAGAAGCTCCATCAGCTCTGCTGCGGCCTTTTCCAGGCAGACTCGAGTCTGAGTGGCTGGACAGGTGCACCACTACCTCTAAGGACTCACTCAACTTCTGGCTTTCAGCCCTTCTCTGTCTTACTCTAAACCATGTGGCTTCCCCTCCTTCTTTTGCAGCCCACCCTCATTTAAATGCTTGGCCCAGGACTTCCTATGGTGGGTTAGTGTCCACCACTTTTATCAGCCTCCACTCTGTATCTTTTACCTTCTTTGGGCTGCCATCTTTGATCAGGTCAGAAATTCTGGTGCTGCACAGACATTCAGGATGGGCCTCCACCCCCTACTTCTGGCACAGGCTCTACCATCTTCCTCCTGCTCTGTCACAAGTCCCCGACCATTCTCAGTCACTGCACAAGTAGTTCTAAAGCAGCAGCACTCTTTGCTCAGGAAGCCAGGGCTATGAATTTGTCATTGTCATGCAATGCATCTTAAATGGCACATCAGCAACTCCTCTCCCCAAATCATAAACTGTGAGGGGGATTCTCCTATTTTCAGGGGACTCTGGCTCTGTACCCCATAACATCTGGAGTCATTTGCTCTATGTCAATAGAAAGGCTCTCTAGAGAGAACACCATTCTTTTTTCATTTCTGGATGAATGACTGTTAATATAACAAGAGGGCTTTACCAGTGAAGGAAATGACTAAAGAGAAGTATAGGCCACCCACTGAAATGGCACCTTTTAATGAGTAAACTTGATTTCTGAGCTTAAAGCCTCAGAATCTTCTTGTAAATTGAAAGGTATAATGTCTCCTACAAGCTCAAAAACAGTTTGATGTTTCTAAATTATACTGAATTATCACCAATCTCTAAAACAAAATACATCTAGGGTTTTATTTTAAGAAATTTAACTTGTTCTTGCTTGAAAGGGACTCAATTTGAAAAACAATCACCTTTTTCATTAAAAAGACACTCTAAATTTGAAACATTTTGGAGATATTTTATACTCTTCATCATTTTATGCAAACCTAGAATATTTTTATATGAGTAATGATGGATAATGGATATAATGATGATGATGAGACAAAGGATTATGAAATTGATCACTTCAGGGAATAAATGAACATTTAAGACACTGAATTTGGAGCACATTTTAGGCTTTACTAGTTAATTTAGCTCAACTGAAAGTTATTTTCCTTTATTTTATTCTATTAACATCATGATAGGTTTTCCCATATTTGTTATTAGTATTCTTTTTGAAAGCATCTAGTTGAGTACAAATTTAGCTACCCTCACAAGAACATGAATGTTGTTACATCAATTAAGGCAAACATGGATAAAATGAATTTTCTCTCGGAAAATAAGGATGAACTGAAATCAAAATGAGGACTAAAAGAGCAACGTACATGAGAAATATAAGATAAAGGATATTTAGATTGTGAGCAGGCTTTGGACAATAAATAAAAAGAACTCATGACAATGCTACATGTATCTTACATGGAGCCAATGATTTCCATACCTCCATGTAATGGACCTAGATGCCTTTTCCTATGACCAGGAGGAACAGATGTCTAATGCATTTTAATGATCGATTTACAATATCGATTAACCTTGGATTTCTAAAGCCATTCTTTCTTATGTTTAAAATTTTAAGGTGGTATTGGATTCTGTTTGTTATATTTTATTTATTATCATTCTGAAACAATTTTTACATAGTTTTAGTGGGGTTATAGTACACGTATCATGCAATTCAACCCTTTCAAGTGTACCATTCCAGGTTTCTTGTTTGTTTGCTTATTTTTAGTATATTCAGCACTATGAAGCTATCATCTCAGTCAGAATTCTTATATTATCTCAAAAAGATATCCCTGCTCCATACATCTCATTTTCTAAGAACAGCTAAGAACTAGGCAAGCACTAGCTTATTTTTCATTTCTATAGAATTTGCCTGATCTAGGCATTTCATATACATAGAATCATACATGCACTATGCTAGTTATAGTAAATGGCTTGTTTCACTTAGCAAAATGTCTTCAAGGAATATCCGTATTGTAGAATATATCAATATAGCATACCTTTTTGTTTCTGAAAAATTATGCCATTTTGGGTTATAACATATTTATGCATGTGTTGCAGTTGTATGTTTTCCACTTTTTATTTTTACTTTTATGAATAATGTTGCTATAATATTCTTATATAAGTTTTGTGAATTTATATATTTTTTCTGTTTCATTTGGTGTATACTTAGAGGTAGATTGTTGGATTAATAATGACCATGTTTATCAGCTTGAAAAAAATCCAGAATAATGTCAAGCAAATGTCATTATATATATTTATCATCTATGTGAGTTCCAATTCTACCACATGCTTGCCAACATTTGTTATTCACTTATTATTATTTATATTTGCTTTTATCTGTCCTAGTGGCTGTGATATGGTCTGTCATTGTGCTTTGGATATCCATTTCTCCAATCATTAGATATTGAATATATTTATGTAATAATTGACTAGTTGCATATCTTTATAGGCATGTCTAAGTAAATCCTTTTTGTCTATTAAAAAATATCAGGTTGGTTGTCTTATTGAATTACAAGAATTTTCATATATTCAAATAAAACTTGCTTATCATAAGATTTCTTTAAAATGCTTTCTCATTCTTTGGGTTATCTTTCTACTTTCTTAATCATATATTTTGAAGCAAAAACTTTATAAAAATTTAATAAATTCTGATTTATTAATCTTTTTTCTTTTGTGCTAAATGCTTTTGTGTCAAAATTAGAAAGACTTTGCCAAATTAAGATCACAAATGTAATACTTTTTCCTAAACATTTTTCTAAAGGTTTTATAATTTTAGGAGCTTTAAGGAATTAGCTCACATTGCTCTGGAGATTCAAAATCTATAGGACAAACCAGAAGACTGGGAACATACATAGTTTTCTATATCAGCCTTTAGGCAGATTATTTTTTTGTTTGAGAAACATTTCTGCTTTTAAGGCCTTCAACTGATTGAATGAATTCTACTTATACCTGCTTTACTTAAAGTCAACTGATTGTACATGTTAGTCCTATGCATGTGTGTATAGCATAACTCTGTATGGCCTATGTGGCAATATCATCAAATGGTAAAATAAAGAGGATGTTTTTCTATATTAACATCCAGAATCCTATTGTATAACATTCCACGGGTAATCTACAATTTACTTGTGATTGATCTTATCAATGGTATTGTCACGTTGCCCATTTCCCTGGTAACTCAACGGACTTGACACAAGTATTGACTGGTTTTTATTTCCTCATTGTTTTTCAATGCCAACAGTCAAAAACAAAAATTATCTTCTGCATGCATTGGTTAATTTATTTGAATATATGAATGCATTGGTTAATTTCACAACCCTTACACAGTATCACAATATCTTCATTTCTATATTTTTGTACTTAAGTGATTTTTCTCCTGAAAATTATTTTGGTGTAAAACATCCTACATCATTCCTCACCTTGACAATATTTTTGGCTATCACTGTTCCTTGTGTTTTCACATAAAATATTGGAGTAGCCTTCCCATTTTCTACAAAAACTTCTCCTGAGAAATTGATTAGCTTAGCATTTAATCCACAGTCTAAAATTCAAACTGGGGTGCATTGGCATCTTTACATCTTAGAGTTGTTAAGATAACTGTTCCTATGAATATTTTGCAAATTAAAAAAATATTCATATATTTCTGTTTGTTATGGGTAAACTGCATGCAAGTAATTTTTTTGACATGGTTTATTTTTTAGTAGACTGTATGGAGATACAATTTTTGTCTGTTTGAATTTGCTTTTTCATATTCACTGCTCAACAGCTCTCCATTGAATAATTAGATTGCACTTTCAAAAACTATCCACTTGATGCGAGCTACTTTCCATATTAACAAGAACAACATGAGCTGCATGTTCAAACAGATATTTCTACTCAAATCACTTTTATATTGATCTTTGAGTGATTCGATCTGGGCTCCAACTTACAATTCTTCTACAACTTCATTATTCTCTCATAAACTTTGTTTGTTTTTATTGTCTTTGTGTATGTGTGTGTGTGTATAAGTTTCCTCTGGTATTAAAATATATTTTATGAATTCCTAACAATTTAGCTTCTCTGAAATATTTGCTAGTTTTACTATAATATAACTAGATTGATGGATGAATTAATTTATAATTTGCTACTTGACATTATAATTAATTTTAGGTTAGACAGATGGTAGAATTACTTGCTCTCTCCATCATCTTGATATACTATTCTTAGCACTTATCTTTATTGGCTTTGTTATTTTCTGTTTACAAATTAAGATATGATAATAATTATTTGTTTTTTAATATACTCATTAGAAATATTTCTCTGTTCTTTTCATAATCTTGGTATTGCTATGCAGAGGAAAGAGAAGGTAAAGCAAAAATACATATTAATTATTTCTGATAATTCATTGAAAATTATTTTACTATATTAACATATTATTAAATAAATATATTTAGAGGAACTGAATATATTATAGAAATTGAGCTTGCTTATTTATTCAGCATCATAATCTGAAGACAATAATTAAGTATTTGAGATATTAAACTCAACAAGAAGGGAAAGGAATAACTAACCTTGAAAAAGGTTATTGTAATAATTATTATACATTTCACACTGTCTCTTTTAGTAAATTCAAGCATGTTTCACCACTTTGAATATTTTATTAAGTAGTTATCTTTAATAATACAATGCATATATCTGTTGGTTAATGAAGCCACACTAATCAGATATTTCAAACCCTTGGAGTAAAAACAAACTTAATCTCATGCAGTATTGAAACATTTGTTTCATAGTCTAAATCTGCACCAACTTTACTTAATGAAATCTACATTATTGTGAGAAATGATGATTTAAATTGATTATGAAATTATTTCTTTTTATCCTGTTTTCATTTTATCATGCTTAATCTCTTCCTTTGCTAAATTTAAAATTGAAAATGATCAACATAATTTCTAATAAACAAAATAAACTGATGAACAAATAGAAACAGAAGCATGGATACATGGAACAGATGACAGCTGTCAGGGAAATTGGGGAACTGGCTGAAGGAAGGTGAGTGGGTTAAGCAAAATACTATATATATATGTGTGTGTGCATATATATATGTGCATATATATATATATATATCACATAGCTTAAATCTCCCTGGTCTGGGAAATAGAGAACAAAGACCCAATTAATGTTATTTGTGCTAGCTAAACCCATGGACAAAGTCAGGGGAACAAATAATAAAAAACTTCAGTAAAAGCTAGAAGGACTCAAGATAAAAGTAAAACAGTATAACAACAGCAACAACAAAGAGAATGTTCCCCAAACTGTCTCTTTGCTCATTTAGATACATCAGCCTATTAAAAACTCCACCTGGGAAGCTGACAAATATTCTGCAGAAACCTGCCCCTAAGATTCTCACCTGCAGAAAATAAATGAATAAGTAAAATGCCCCCAGCATAGGCACACCATACAGGCTCATTCTAGAGCACACTCATGCCCCTTCTCAGATGCAAACTTTTTATTTCCTTCTACAGTCTAATGGTCCCCAGGAGACTTAAAGCCAGGGGACCAGTGGGTGGGAACAGCTAGGCCCAGGCTATCCTGTCTCCAGACAGGATATCCTGTCTCCAGAGCCCCCCTTTTTCTGACATCCTAGCGAGCTAAAGGCAGCCAGCCCCATCTTGGCCCACCCCTTTTCTATCACATTTCTAGAGGCAAAGCAGCCATGCCTCTGCTCTCCCCTGTTACTTTTTCCACAGACAAACTAAGCAAACTATTGGAACAGCATCAGAATCAGAGGTGTGGAGATCACATGGAGAGTTACAACAGGGAGGGAAAGGGGAAATGGGGGAAAAGGTGCAAGGATGTTACTTGAGGTATTGAACCCTGGACAATTGAAAATTCTAGTCTGCTGTCAAAAAGAAGTTTTGCCTTTTGTATTTATGGAATTGAGACTTGCTGGAAAACTACCCCAGTTATCTATAATTGTACTTTATAATAATTTCTTAATTTTCGAGGGAAGGAGAATAATTTTTATGATACCATTATTAGTAAGGTTAAATGACACCATTGAATTATGGTTTTGATTTGGTTCATTTTTTAAATCTACTATGTTTGCAATAAAATGCTTACTAAAGAGATGACCTATCACTGTTTATTCACATCCCCATCTTTTAAACAATCTGTGATTTTATGCATTCATTATTCCTTAACTTTTTCTTTAGGTTGCTGATAGTAGCTTACATGTGAGATAAACTGTGACACCAAAAATTGGCCATGGATTGTTTTATTTTTTTTAAATAATCAAAAAATTATGTTCATTTTATAATCATTGAGCTTCTGTGCATTGTGATTTTTACATAGTCAAATACTAATCACATATATATCACTATTAAAGGAGTTTTATAAAAATTCAATTCCTAAGTAGCTTATGTAAAAAGTTGATTATATTTTATATAAATGTTATAATAATATATTCTTATATATGTATAACTATATATATATATATAGTTATACATATATATATATATATGTATAACTATATATATATATATATATATAGTTATACATACACACACACACACATATATATATATATTCAGTCTCTCTGGAAAAAGTCCTGCCATTGTTAATGTAACAAGAATGGTTTGTGCAACATCAATATATCTTGGGAGCAAAGGAGAGTGGACTGGAATGTGCATGTGTGAACAATGAAGACTTCACTCTACTAGTCAGTAGGGACAGTAGGTGATGATGAGTAGTTGAGTGAGCATATGTACTGTGTGCCCACCGCATTCAAAATGAGCAAATAGAGCAACAAATCTGCATCAAATTTTGCATTGTGCATTCTGCTTAAACATTCCTCCATGGAAACTGTTCAGATGATTCAGATGGCCACAACTATGGGCAACTGGTGATTTGCAGCATCATCAGGACATGCGTCAGGCCCATTAGAGTCAAGATTTGATGGTCTGCAACTTCTGTATTTCCCCAAAATTAAAATCACCTTTGAAGGGGAAGAGATTTCATATGATTGATGAGATTCCAGAAGATGCAACAGGGTAACTGATGGCAATTGGGAGAACTGTGTGAGGTCCCAAGGTGCCTAAGTTTCAAAGGACTTGAGGAACCATTGTCCTGTATAAAATGCTCCTTGTATCTTGTATCTTCAATACATTTTTTGGGCTTCATAGTACATTGCTGAATACCTTCTGGTACTCAGATAGCTTTCAAAATAAAATAAAACTAGAAATGAAATACAACTGATCAACACCTTTACATTTAATATGAAATTAGCTATTTAAGAAAAATGGTTTTCAATAGACAATACTTAAATAAAAATTAATATACATATGTTATAGAATTTTACCACAGGTAAAGTTTTGGAGATATTTCTGGCTTCTTTATGTGACTTTATAACTTTTTGTCACAGGTATTTCTATGATTTTTGACAATGGTAGTGAATCGAATTGAGATGCGTTGGCAAACCAAAGGACACCAGAGATTGCTGGCAACAACAAAAGCTTAAAAAGGGCAAACAAATAATTGTATCCTACAGTCTTCAGAAGGAACATGATCCTGCAGACAGTTTGAAATCTGAATTCTTGCCTCTGGAAATGTGAGACCATAAATATCTGCCATTTCAAGGCACCACATTTGTTATAACTTGTTAAGGCAGTTCTAGGAAACTAATAGCCTTCACTATGAAGCTTAAAGATAAATGTAGATAAGTAATAACTTTTGGAGGGAAAATATCACATATTATGTTATGCAATAATTACTTTCACTTTGATTATTGAGATACAAAGGAAAATGTAAAAATGGTGTGGGTGTGCACATTTAATCATGTATATTATGAAAAATATAAAGAATGAAATAATTCATGTATTTTGGTTTTTTGGGATGACTGTGTTTGATTGCAAAATAATTAAAAAGGAAACATCTAGGGGTATATATATAGAAATGAAGTTTTAACTTGTTATTTAAATATATGCGTATTGGTGTTGGCAGGCCAGTTCTTAGATGTTCAGACTTGATTTTACTTTTCTTTTCTTTTTTCCAAAATATTTTATTCATTATTTTTAGGGAGAAAGGAAGGGAGGGAGAAAGAGAAGAGAAACATCAGTGTATGGTTGCCTTTCACTTGCCTCTGATTTTTCAATAGTAACCCAGTGAAGAACATTCAGCTTGATACAAGGCTAGATCCTAATACACATCTACGCATACATACATATGTAGTAGATAATAAAATAGTAAATTGCATAAAGTATACAAATGATATAATGAAGGCAGTTGTAAAAATCCCTCTTGCACAAATTAAAAATTAAAAAAGAAAACAAAATTACTTACTTTACCAAAGTTCAAGTAAAGCCAAGTTTATTAAGCTGTCTCTTCCTACCGCCAATCAAGAAATATAATTTCTCCTTCCTTTACCTGGAAATAGGACAATTTTACTCACTTGTATCAGAATTATATTTTGCTAATTGTTATTTGCACATATATTCAGCTACTAAGATTATATCTGCCACTGGATTTTAACATTGTGAAAACAATTTAGATCTTCCTCAACACTAAATTCTTACAAACATTTCATACAATCTTTGCTTATTGTATGCTATTAATTGAGTAATAATAACTTTTACCACTGCCCTCTAGAATCAATATGTATTCTTGATATTTCTAATGGTAAACATCATATAAATTTTTAACTGAACAAAATGCAGTGATTAATAATATACCGTAATCATTATCAGGATTATACTAGCAATGAATTATTTTTAATTTTAGTTAAAAAATGTCAATGTATCATAATATTCATTAATGGTTTCCTATTTTGTCACTGACTAGAATTAGGCCATATTTGAAAGTTATGCTTTTTTTAATCCGTATGTTCTCAAATATATAATTATGAAGACTACTTTCGTTAAGATTTGAACATGAAGAATGTTACAAAAAATATGCCTTGCTATTTATTTAATATACTCCTTGTAAAACCATTACTTATTATTTGCTACCTCATAAATTTGCTGGCTTTTTCTAGTTTCATGTATTTTTTGTGGGCGGTCAATTTGAGTATTTTTAGTTTTTTAAGTGATATTCAAAGAAGAATAAAGTTAACAATAAACATAAATGTCAATCAGCAACATGGCTACCTTTTTTTGTTGTTGCTTCTTTCTTCAACTGCAATTAAAAAATAATAATAAATACAAATTTCACTCATATTTTCCCTAGAACTGGTGTGAAATGACATTTATATTTCAGAATCCTGGGACTTCAAGTGTCAAGCATGAATTTGACTCATATTTAATATAAAAAATCATTTGATTAAACTTGGAATTGCAAAGATTATTTGACTATATCTCTTTTTACCTTTTTCTATGTGTATTTTAAGTTTAATGGGGGGTTTTATAGAATTAAACATTACGAAAGAAAGATATTGTAAGTGTCTTTGCAGAAATTTTTAGTTTTCCTGTCTCGTTTGCACCAGCTGATCCCTTCCTCCAAAAGCATTGTGAAAGTATTGTGGCTCATCAGAATTACCACTAAACAAAGCAAAGTTTAATATTGGTACATTTTATTTTGAGAAACTATGAGCAAAACTGAGGGAGGATAAATTGTTCTGGGGAATGATTCTAATACCAGTAAGAAATAATTTTATCGTATGGATAAAATAGGATAATTTATATGTTAAATAAATGTTAAAGATAACTCTGTGTTAATAAACATCATATTGACCAACACATTTGTTATCATAATTGTGTAGAAATTTGATGGAAAAACAACCTAGGTGATTTCTTCTAATTCAGCATATACTTAGAACATTTTATACATTTATATTATTCAATATAATTGGTATACAAAGCTCTAGAATGAGATATTTATTGGAAGGTAAAATGAGATAGGCTTTCTTCTATTAGATAGGGTGTACTTTAATCAAAATCGCTACTGTTTTAGGAATTCATTAATTCTATTAGTGTGAATAGAACAATTTGAGTCAAGTGGTTTTTCAAGTCAACATGCGTAAGCCTATTGAAATGTATTTTGCACATATGATTGCTAAATTCCTACCCAAGGAATTATTAATATATCCTTAGCAGCTGCTACTCCTTTTTTAAGCAAAGTGTTAGAATAAAAGTTGACATCATGTAAGCCACATGATCCAATCCAATAAGATTGGTAAAGGCATGAAAATGAATCACTAATAACCAAATTAGTAGATTATTAAAAGAGACATGAATATGTATGTTGAAATTCTAAATATATTTTCAAACTTTCAAGCACTTAAAACATCCTGAAAATTATCAATGAAAACTTTTATAATATCAGAAATTCACTTGATAAAATATTTTACAATGTTGATAATGTTACTTCCTCTAAGCTTTTTGCTGTGAATTCAGGAATATATCATTGTTCAAACACAATAGGAACCTAAAGCATTAAAATAGTCAATGTTAATTATGTTAAATCTAATTTTAAAACTCAAGAATACATAAAAAGTATCTGTTTTATTTCTAATGTACACATATTTGAAGTTATATCATTCCTTAATTATTAGTAAAATATTTTGTGGTTCCCAACTGTTCTGAAAACTGAGTTTTAGAAATAAGTGGCATATATTATTTTTAGGTAAGTCATAAAATGTTATGTTAAAATTTTTGAGCAAGTTATTTAACATGAAAAACACAACTTATTAAAGTGTCTATTTAAACACAGCCTAATGAAGATTTAAATACATGGAGAAGGGGACAGAAGGGAAGAAAAAGGGGATGGATATAATACAAAAACAATAAAATTAAATTTAAAAAAATATTTAAATACAAGCATTCCAGAGCTTTTAATTGTACAGAATTATTTTTTACCATAAATCATTATATGTTTTTCATGAGTCTTAAAAAATTTTCAAATTTAGCTTTAAAATACCTCTTGATTTAAAAAGAAAAGTGTGGATATTATTACTCCTATTTAAAAATATATTTCAAAGAATCTAAGATGTAAAGGAATATATTTTATTTAATTAAAATCTCAGGTATAGAAAACTTATCTACTTTAAAATTTTACAGGCTTCTATACTAAGTTTAATGTAATTCTACTTATTACATTGTGATAATTTAATTAGGGTGAAGTAAATATAATAAAATGTATATTTTCAAATTTAGACAACCTCTTCAAAATGCTTCTGAAAAAATTTTTAAAAAGGTTTTCAAGGTAATTATTTTCACATGACAAATTATTGAATTTTAAATATTCAGAGGTGATAATTATAGTTTAGTGTATTAGAGCATATTTGGTTTATGATTATTGGTTTCATGTTTTTTTTTATGCACTAATTACTTACTATTCAGTTGAAAATGATAAGTAAGAATAAAGTAACCTTATATAAAATATATTTCTTTTTACAGTGGAAAGAAAACTCTGGAATTGCAATGTGATTAAAAATAGGAACCATAACACTGTAGCAGTTAGTTCTTATATCAGTAAAAAGGTCATTCTTGGAGAGTCAATAAAGAGGCACAGCAGGCCATACTTACAAAGACATAGTATCTTGAAGTCAAATTGATGCAAGCAACTCTTGATCACCCACAGCCCCCCCATATTATTTAAAATTACTATCCCAATTAAGTACCTGTCTTTACAGCTGAGTGTTATTAGTTTTAATTTGACAAGATGGAAAAGTCCAAAGTAAGAGGGCTCCCTAAATTAATCATGCTTTATGCCGAAGAGTCAACTTACTGCAAAATGACATTTTTGTGTCCTACTTTAATAAAATTTTGATCCATTACCATATTTTCCAGTTAAGTTGTTATGTAATATTTTATCATACATACTTTATAACAGTCAAGAAAAAATAACACTTGTAGAAACATTACTAATAAAATCCTTTTTCCTTACCACTAAACCACAAGCAGTATTTTAAGAGCATATTCTCTTATGATTTTTGTTTTATTCATTTTGACTTTCCATACACTTTAATTTGCATTTATATTTTAAACCTCTTAAAATCATAGGTACCTATTATGTTTTGTGTAGTTTTTGTGAAATGAATGCAAAATTGTTCATATAGTACAGGTTTGACTCCTGTAATATCCTGAATTAAAACTGGCTACATAAATTGGTTTATACTGAGATTTTCAAATGGAAATCCATAGAGCTCTAATGTTTGGTAGAAAGCATACATTGTTAACTGAAGTGATGTGTGTCATTAAAAGGGAATGAAATTATATAAAGACTTGTTTCCAAGCTTCTTATACCAACTTTATCCAATAGAAACATATTTATTATATAATTATTCTTAAATGTAATGAGTTCTGGGAGAAAGGTTCAGAAGAGTATATTATACGTTTAATATTGTATAATACATTTTATCAAATCATGCTGGCTTAAAACAGCAAGAATTGCCCTTTCTGCCTCAGTAGCCACCATGGTGCCTGTGAAAAGGCTGTCAGGGAATGAGAGGGAAAAAAAGCAGGTTTTCCTCCTGACTGCATTCACCCTGTAGAAGATGGGATCATGGATTCCATCAATTTTGAGCAGCTTCTTCTGGAGAAAATCAAAGTGAATGGGAAAACTGGAAATCTCAGCAAAGGGGTTAAGAAAATTGAAAGGAGCAAGGATAAGACTGCTGGGACTTCTGAGGTGCCTCTCACCAGAAAGTATTTGCAACACCTCACCAAAAAATGTTTGAAGAAAGTAACCTATGCTATTGGGTGTGTGTAGTTGTTAATGGCAGAATTTTGAGTTGGGTTACATCGAGATTAACCAGGATGAAGAAGAGAGCAGAGATGAGGATTAAAACTCATTTGCTCTGGAATATTTTGTATCAGTTCCTGAATGAAACTTGGCAACAACAACAACAAAACCCAAAACGCCAATAATTATTTACCATGGTGTAAAGTTCCTGTGGGTTGTAAACCAATGTTGGATTACTGGGAAACTCTAGGTAGAGCTCTCCATGAGGCTGCAGTAGATACATGCTGGACCTCAGTCTTCTTATGATGTATATGCACCTCGAGAAATAATTTCCAAAGAAGTCACACAAGAGTAACTTTACATACTTGGCATGTTGCTGATGGCAGTTGGCTCAGAGCTTTATTTCTTCTATAGATGGGTTGCTTTAATGGGGCTAATGGAGTATCATCTAAGCTTGGAAGCTTGCAATTACTAGAGTGAGAGACTCAAGCTACCAAACTGGAAGTTTCAATGCTTTGATGACTTAGCCTCCTATTATACTGATTGCCTGGGGACATCCAGCCATAAGCCATGTAGAGGACTGCACAATGGCATTGCTGGTTAAGGCAATCTTTATTGGAACCTTGGAGGCTGACTGTCTCAGTAGCTTAATGTTGCTAGCCCAAATTCTTTTGCCAGTTGTCAAGGTTCAATTTTCAATTCTGACATTGATTGTGTGACTTTCAACAATGTGCTTAACATCTGTACCTTGATTCTTAAAAATATTTCAAATAAATCTGAAGTCAATTATATTTCATTATGAGGATTTAATGAGCTAATATTTGAAAAGTATTTTAAAAGAGCCTTAAATACAGTAAGTTTTCTATGTGTGTGTTTTACTTCTATTTTTTGGCTTACCATCATATCAAAATTAAGCTTTATTAGAGGAAAAAGCATAAAACTTCCCTAGATACTTCATATCCTTTTACTGCTGGTCATTAACATAATTTTTGATTGAGAGTAAAGAAATAGATTGTGATGAATAAGAGCAAAATACAGTGAAATGAATTATGTAATGGATACATTATTATAGTTAAAATTTAAAACCAGTATAAAATTAAAACATAATCAGTCATCACAATTAAGACAAATAAATGGAATCGTTTCAGTAACAACAATAGCACATTGTGTCATTCATCATTCTAAGGATTTTGGACACATTAAACCATTAGCCACAATAAATTCATTAGTTGATTTTCTTTCTTTTTCTTTTCTTTCTTTCTTTCTTTCTTTTTTTTTTTTTTTTTGTTACACTGGCTTTATAGATTATTCATCTGAGGCCAAAAATAAGTTACGCAGTGTTCTCATCTCAAGAGAAAAAGAATCATAAATCAATTTGCATCTTCAGTGAGCATTCCTAATCACTACTGCTTCTCAATTAGGAGACAGAATCCAGCAACTTTTTAAGCAATTGCATTCAAATAAATATCTTCATGGCTACCCATGTGGAAAGGTTCATTACATAAAGCAAAAGCACTAATGGTAAAAATTATTCCTAATTAGATTAAAGTAAAATTGAAAAATTTCTGGTGTTAAAAAATACCATTTAAAATGCCCTATTTAATATACATATGTGTATGTGTGTGTATATATATTATATATAGTATATATAGAATGTATATATATCTTAGTATATATTGTATTATATATATGTATACACACACACATACATATGTATGTATGTATGTATGTATGTATGTATGCAGCTTATCCATTATATATATCAAGGAGAAGCTGCATACTAAGGACAAGTTTGAAGCTAAGAGCACACATTCCAGGGCCAGGTTCAAGGGCAGGAACCTGAAGTAAAATTGAAAAGCTGCCTAGCAAGTGGGAACCTATGCTGAACAAGGAAACTGATCCGTTCAATCTGCTGTGTATCCTATGAGGGCTATTTTTAAGTGAAGTAACGCACAGCAGATAAATCCAGGATTGCCATTTTTTTCCCCCTTGGCACTTAATACCAAGATGGCAGTAAAAAGAGTGGCTATTGTCCTTCTATTAGATATGCCTCTATATTTCAACTTAGTTGTTCTAAATAGGATGAACACATTTGAAATGCCAAATAAACTCTGATGGTTTGAAAATTTCAAAAATCTTAAGGATGTTTAATTCAAGGGGGAAAAGTGCTGTATGTGATTGAACACCAAAGGGGGCAATTTTTCTGCCTGGTGAAAGAAGGATCACAGACAAGTGAGACAGTCACAGATTTACCAATGTCAAGATTCAAAGCTTTGCCTTAGCTTCCGAATTGAATTATTTCTGTACTGTTTTCTGGACAAAAAAAGAAAAAAAAAAGGAGTCCATCTTGAGAAATAGATATTCTCCACTTCCTATGAATGAAAACACTGATTAAAATATCCAAAAGAGACACCTTGGAATGTAGAGAGTCACATTGAAGTTGACTTAATGATCCTTCATATTCTTTGGACGTGATTGAAAAGTTTTGAAATTACAGGGGTATGATGAATGAATAATACTGTGAATATACTACATGCCACTGAATTGCCCACTTTAAAATGGTCCATTGTATCTTATGTGGATTTCACCTCATTTAAAAACAATTCAAGGTGGTAAAAAAAAAAAAAAGTAACCATTCCATTCCCCTTAAAATTTCAATATTAAGCTAAATGAAACATATGAATATGCATGGTTTAATTGAAAGGAATATAATTTATAAAATATATAATTTTTACCAGAAAAATATATAATTATGAGTTGAGTTCTAAAAGACAATCCAGTCATTTTGCCCTACCCAGTATCTTTAATAAGATGTATTATTCTTTCAAAAATCTAATCTATGAAGTCAAAGTAAAAAAGAAAATATCTCTAAAGAAAATTGCATTTTTATTTCTGCTTCTCAGACACTTTAATCATTCAGTGTATATTGTGGCTGGACTTAAAAAATCATTTGTGGGCAAAATAGCTCTAATTAGCTGCAGGTTAAGCACTGAGCTGACAGGAAGTATTCTCAAAAGAGTTCTAAATTAGCACTAATTTAAATCACCCCTACTATAAAGAGCTTTCTTTAGCATATCTGAAAAGTTTATATAAGATGTCCTACTGGGCTCTTTAAATGACCATCTCTTACCTGAATAGGGTATTATCCTAGCAGACAGGAACAAATTAAGGAGGTTACAAATGCATAATCATGTATGAATTTTACACATACATATGTACATATTGGCACAAAGCAAATGATAATGTAAAGCTATCTAATTATGATGGAGATTCTAAATATGATGAAATCAATCAATCAATCAACATGTACATTTTAGTATTACAAAGTAACTGGAAATTTGTTCAATAGCTCTCTGACTATAATACAAATATCTGAAACAACTTTTTGTCATACAGTAAATTCATCTATCTAGAAACAATTAACTATTTAATTACCAGCAAGTTTAAACAAATTTTATATTAGTGGCATTCATAGATTTAAAAATGGTATTTTATAAAAAAACTGAAAAATAACTGTTAGTTATATAGATAGCCATTTTGCATCAATGAACTCACATTATTAGAGTTAAAAACCATTCAAATATCATTAAAATAACATTTAATAAGTCAACAGTAAAAATATACACATCGAGACTGGTGCACATTGATGTTTCTCTCCCTCTCTGCCACTCTCCCTTCTTCTCTCTGGAAATAATAAATACAATCTTTAAAAATAATAATAATAAATTTTTAAAAATCTAAATCTTTAAACAGGAGTACTGAGTTTGCATATAAACACCGTGTAATAGTTTTAGACTGTGTTCATCACACAGGAGGACATCTATGTGTCCTTGGGCACTCTATGCTTATTTGCTGGTTCTCACATTGTATCTTGTGTTAGGAAGCCCTACAAAGAAACCCCTAAAAACCACTGACCCTTTGACCAAGATAATATCTCCAGAGCAAAACCATATTCTACATACACATAGAAAACATAAAAATTGAGGAATTTAAAGATGAAGAGAGACATATTCATCGTTGTTCCTTTTAATTCACTATCTGAACCTCTAAAGGGAACAGAAGAGTATAATAACATTAGTTATTGGAGAGACAAAACTGCTGTTGCACCCAATGTTATATTTTATCTGCATCAGACAAATACAGCCTCTGACGTTTCGCATGTAGCTTTTAGTTTGGCAATTTTTTTTTCTTAATACCCCTTAATAAGGATTTTTAAAAATCATCTTCATAAGGCAAATCAATAATGCATCTTCAGTGCCCTATTGCAGGATTCTGCTTCTTCCTCTTTTCTGGGAAATAATATATTTGGTAGGGTTCTCAATCATACTGATATTCTGTGTTAATGATGTTATGCTATTTTTGACCTGATGAGTGGGAAAGTGGCAAGAACCCTGGATTCGCCAACAAAACCCTATGCCTGTCAGACTGTCAAGATGATTTCTCAGATGTCTGCAAAGATTAAAAATCTGTGAAGATTTTTGAATAAACTTGAACATCTGTTCTAATGTAAAGCTTCGTATAGCGCTTACAAAACTGACTTTCACCACTGAGAAATAGTACCTGGTGTACCACTTGAGGTTTTGCATGCTGTCTATACCACATGGGGCTACTCTCCTCACCTAATGTGATTAAAGATTGTGTTAGTTCAGAATGTGGCCCAAAGCAAGAAAATTATCATCAGTAAGAATAGGCTTCAGAACACACTGTTTGCTTTAGGACCATGGATCCAACAGAACCAAGGCGAGAAAGGTGAGAGAGGTGTTACTGATAGGCAAGTTGTGTGACAGCCCATTAGCAGAACATTCTCAGGCTCCTAATGTAGTCTGATGCACGCGTGGCATAAAACAAATTTCCTCTTTAGAAACAGCTTCTAGGGTGACAATGGTAGAAAAGGTGGATTTGATCATCAGATACATATTGATCATGTAAACATAGCTTTGCATTTTGGCTCTGGACTTTACTGAATCCACTGATTCATAATTTTAGGAAACCATTGTGAAAACTCACTATGCTATGGAAGTGGCACATTTGAAAGAAGCTATAAGCAATTAAGAAAAATGAGGTTCAGGCTCCCAGACTATTTATTATTTTTACCAAAAATCTGTCCTTCAACCCTCATTTATGGTTTTAGGATATATTCCCTGTGACCCACTGAAGCAGAAGACAAGACTTAGGCCTAGTTTACATATAGATTGCCATATATAATAAAGTAGGTTGCACCTACATTCTATTCCATTCAAGCTAAGCTATTGAAGACCTGTGGGGAAAAATTCTTGGTGAGCAGAGCAATTCACTCATTGTTTCACTCAAGCTGGATGGAGAGGTGGCCTAATGAATGCTTTAATATTGATAACTCACTGAAGGGGAAATAAAGGGTTGGCCTAAATAATAATGGGCTTGGATATATGACCCTGGAATATTGGGGAAAGGGCCTTGGGAAAAGTTGTGAGCACACCAATGAGAATGACTAAAAGCTTGTGATCTTTGTAGGTCACATTAATGTCCACCAGAGACCATCACGCAGAAGATGTGATCACATGGATATTATGAGTGACATAATGGAGTTAGCCATGCTCTTTTTTGTTTTGTAAATATTTGCACAATAAGTAAATGAAGAGATTGATTAATCCTAATAGCAGTGGTGGTTGCAATGTATTTTCTTTTTTTAAGGTTTTATTTATTAGTTTTAGAGAGAAGGGAAGGGATAGAAGCAGAGAGGGAGAGAGACATCAATGTATGGTTGACTTTCATCTGCCTCCATCTGGGGACCTGGCTGGAGACCTGGCTTGCAACCTGGTTACGTGCCCTGGCTGGGAATCGGACCAATGACCTTTGGGTTCTCAGGCTGGCGCCTACCCACTGTGCCACCTGCCAGGGCACAATGTATTTTCTTAACATGGGCTCTATTTTTACCTAGGCTTATTGAATGGTGCCTCCATTAGATTCTACATTTATCAGCAGTGCTATCTAGGAGCCCTGAACATGACACTTATATCATAATAGCTCAGAAAACTTTCCTAAACAACCCAGACTGAGACTTCACAGAATGCCTTATCCAGAGCAAAAGACCAATTTTATCACAATTAGGCAGTTAGGTGAACTTACCACATATCACATTACTGAAGGCAAGTAACACTTTTAGAGCTAGGCCTGTATAATGGCCCATTAAAGAGAATCCACCTTGAAAAAAAATCCAGATGCTGTCCTACAAATTCCTCTGTATGTCTTGAAGTATCAAGTCAACATAGAGAGTTTTGTTTCCAGTGTATATGAGGTTCAGAAATCAAGGGACTGAAGAAAGTTTGGTTCCTTTCACCACTATTATCAGGGACCTACTTATGAAAATGTTGCTTCCCATCCTAAAAGCAGAGGCCTTGACAGGTTCTATTTCTTGGTCCCTTGCAGAATGCAGGGCATTTCTGTCCATGAAAAAAATGACTTCACTAACGTGGAAGCTAAGCATGATGCCAAACTGGAAACTTTGGATCCCTTCTGCCATTATGCATGTCAGTGTGATGGCAGAAGAGTTGGCTCTGATTTCCATGAAAAGCTGGACTAGCTACTAAATAATGGAGGGGGCGAGATGATGCAGGAAACTGAAGGGATTCAGTGGGTGTGGCTTGGTGCTTTCATGTTGCTCTAATTATGAATAATGAAATACAGCAGTTGCTGCCTGAGAGCACTGCAGCTTCAAAGGCACAGTGCCCACAGGCAAGCAAATAATAACATCTGAAATGCTACCTCACATGTAAGGAAGATCTGAACTTATGGTTGAGTAGAGAAATGATGAATATCAATGATAAGTTCAGGATTCTGCAGCTGACCACAGCTTGGGTTGCGGTTGCACCTTACCTATTTTTAAGGTACCCACCTCCTTGAACGACCAAATTTTCATTTATGCTGTCATGAACTATCTGTGTACATTTTATTCTCATATCATTAGAAGAAAGTCAAAACCTATAAGAGAGTGCTGACTGATCTGAGTGTTGCAGGGCCAGACTGTATTTCAATCAGTCCTCCCTTGATTAGTGTGACCCCTCCAGTCTCTTTAGGTTGCTCATTGAAAATCACAGCCTGCAGCCATCCCTGCTGTAGTTTCTGACCCTTATTAGCAGTCAGAATACCTTTAGGTGAGGCAATACATCTCTACTTTGCCTTGAGGAATTTAGCCTGAGCTTCAGCAATCACAGTTGCCCAATCCAGCTAGATCCAAGAAACTCTAGGATCAGAATACACATCACACATCATCAGATGGGTGATAAGGTTGCCCGAGGGGATACTCAAGAATCCTGTTAGCCTAACCTAGAAGTTCAGGGCAGTTAGCACTTCTCAGGAAAAAAATGACCAAATATTTTTTTAATAAGTAAATATGTGAATGGAGCCAGAGAATAAACTTCTTTTTCTTTTTCATTTGTTCTTACCATTGGATTGCTCAGAATGGGTAAAGAAGTAGCTGTCACTTAAGTCACCTGATTATCTTTGTGGTTTATAGTATAGAGTGGCTTTGTTTTTTGTCTCCATTAGAAAAAAAGATTGGATTCATGTTGGTTTAGTTCTACTAGATCAGAGTCAAAGATTGACCTGGTCTAATGTTGGTGACTTGGGAAATTAATATATTCATTCAGTAGGTGGCCACCATTACTTGGTTATGAGTGCCAGGACAGCCCTGCACAATAATAAGTTCTAACCATTAACACCAGGCCAGCTTCCAATGATCTCTTCCTCACAGCAATTAAGAGTTAGTTATTAATATCCATTGAGCCCGTGGGTTAGCAGAGAAATTCTTCAAACACAGCTTGAGTCATGTTTCTGTCTACAGTCATTGTAAACAGAGAGGTATTATAGGGCTACAGAAGTGTGTTGTCATTAATGCATGGTATATCTATAGCTATAAGTCCATGTTCACATCAATGATGGACTTGATAAATATTTACTGCTTGCATAACTTAGAGAATTCACTTGACTTCCATGAGCCTCAGTTTCTCAGTATGGAAATTGGACAAAAAGAGTAATCACTTCATATAATTGGTCTATTGTGGTAAAGAAACAAGTTCAGAAATGTAAAAGCACTTAACACAGTGCCTGGCATATAATAACACTCCAAAATGATAAGTATTATTATCTTCTACATAATTAAAATGTTTAGGTCTACTTGTCCAAGATTCAATTTGAGTAGGGTTGCCTGATTTAGCACATAGAATATAAGATATGAACCTGATGTAAATTTTAGATAAGTAATTAATAAATATTTAGTACCTACATGGACTATTCAATATTTGGGACATACTTATGCAAAAATATCATAGTCTGTCAAACTCAACTAGATGTCCTATATTTTCTGGGCAACCCTATACTGGATCAACTTCAGTACATATTTATTTATTAAAATAATCATGGGATAAAATGTTGCTGGGCAAACATTTGGATAAACATTATGAAAACATTCAAATTATATTTGGAAAATATACACATGTTTTGTTTGCATATAAATAAAGAACATTCTCTACTCTTACCATAAAATTTAAATAGCACATTCCTTAATTCAGAATACCTTAAATCTTCAATCTAATATCCAGTATCGGTACAACTGTAGGACATTTATCTTGCCTTATTTGGTTATTTGATCAAATGGTGATAAAATGGTTCAGCTTTTGTAGAGTTGGAATGAATTAAATAATTTGTTACACATAAGTACTTTTATATAATACATGTAACATTTACTTAGTGTTAGCTACAATATTTGAAATTTTCAAAAATTCACCCTGTTATTCATAATTCTAACATGTAATTTTACTTGTTAGTTCTCTATTGATCTCTACTAGCTCATAAGAACTCATTTCAATTCATATCCAGTAGAGTATGGGTGAGTGGTGTTTAACCTTTCCACGTCAAGTTAAATCAATATCTTTCCATATAAAAAAATAATCCATTTTAGGCCTTGACTAGATAGTTCAATTGGTTAGAATATCATCCCAATGTGCCAAGGATGAATGCATAAATAAGTGGAAAAATAAATCAATGATTTTCTCTCTCTTCCTCAATAAATAAAATTTTAAAATGTTAAAAAAGTTTATTGGCCATTTCAGGATTTTAACTAAGTCTATTCTATGTTAATTACCTTTAAAGGTACCTTTTTATCCCTTTCTTTCTTCCCAGGGGGATGTATGACTAGAAGAAACATTATGCAACACCAGGAGACAAAATGGTGGTGTTGTCTCAATTCCAGAGAGAAGCTTCACCCAAATTTATCATTGAGCATTGTCCTCTGCACATCAATAACATCTGTTGGTTTGATCACTCCCACATACCTTTTGGGTGGGAGCTGGCAAATGTCAGACATTTAATGCTTTTCTTTACAGTTCTACAAAAGTTATCTATGAACATTCTGCACCACCTTTGTTTCTTTCCTAGAGCTGTTCACACAGGCCAGCGATCAGTGCATTTCCTAACCTCTGTTTATCAAGAACAAACTCAAGACCATAGAAGTGATAATTTAGGGCTTTACTTTTGCCTGCGTACATTACACCTTTTCTATCTTCTAAAGTGAAGACCTGATATTAATGCATGACAACCTGACAAGTGGTTTGTCTTTCAGTTTAGAAATAGGAACATCTTTGGTTCCTGTTGGCTTGTCCTCAAACCTACTAGAAGGGTTCCTGTTCTATTAACCTTTTAAATTTGTTCAGATTGTATCTATTTATTTTTAGAGAGAGGGGAAGGGAGGGAGAAAGAGAGGAAGAAAATCATCTATGTGGGCTTAACTTTCACATATCCCCAACTGGGGGATTTGGCCTGCAACCCAGGTATGTGCCCCTACTGGAACTCAAACCAGCAACCCTCTGGTTCTCAGACTGACACCCAATCCACTGAGCCACATCAGCTAGGTTTCAACACATGAAGACTAATGATCAAAATTCTATTAAATAGAATTAAATTTTCTTTTTTTAATATCTATCAATCCAGAAAAAAAAATCAAGGCACTTCATCTTGGAAGTATATGGTCATGTTGCCAAATCCTGTGTTTTTCCTATTAGCTATTATATTTTAAGTCAGAAAAAATCCAAAGATGTTCCAAGTTATTTCTCTACATTCACTCTTTTCATGCTATGATTGTGCATTTCACAATATGCCAAAATCTTGTCTAGTGATAAGGAATACAAAAATAATAACACAATATTATACCAGCAAAGACCTCACAGTTTACTGAAGTAAACACAATTTGGCTTTCTTTATAATCAATGATACTGAAATAAAATAAACTATGCTTTTCTGCATGCAGAAAATGATATTGCTTTAAATTTCTTTAAGTGACTGCAATACATTTCATATTGTTTCCCTTAAAATAAAATGATACATAAATATATTAAAGGCAAAACTCCACTTTGTGTTCATTCAAAATAAAATCACAACCTATTTTGGCAAGAATGTTAGATGGGATTTCCAAGTAGTGTTAATGCATTCAAATATATTCAGTTATTTCTTAATAGCAAGATATCTATCTATATCAATATGCAGATTATTTCAAATAATAAAATTTCTCATTTTAGATAATTTGATTCAATTTGCCACTGTATAAATTAATGACGTTTAAGTTTTATATCCTAACATAATACAGTCCAAATTTTGTATCACACAGAACATAAATAGAGCTTAGAGTTTTATACCATAAACTTGATATATTTAATAAGTTGGAGAACTCATCATATTATCAATTAAGAGAAAGAAATAGACATTATTTTCATAATATAAACTCATTTGATAATTTATTTTATTTTTTGTGCTGCCAAAATTTCTTATGGTCTGCCATATTTTTATTAGTTTCAGACATGTAATATATTTTCTCATTTTATCATCATTTTTACTTCCTGATCTGTGAATCTCACCAGTTTGATGTATTTGTGAACATTTGGTTAAAGTAATTTATTTCCACAATTCAAAAAGTATTTATTTTTAAACTTAGAGAAGCAAAAAATGTAAAGATAAGTAATTCATGCTAATGTGTGTATTCCACATTAATTCTAAGTTTTTAGTTAAAATCCAAAAGAAAAAAAAATCCAGGCATAAATTAATATGCATTAATAGTAATATTTAAATATTAATCTCCCTGTATTTATTTCAATACAAAAATCATGATATTACTTTTGCCCTATAAATTAAATATGCTATATATGTTTTGAGTTGTCAATCACCTGATTGTTCCCAGATGGCTGCAAATTTTTTAAAAACTAAAAATTACTACCCTTATTTTTTGTATTTTACACATTTTAAAAGTTTAGTACAAGATGAGATATTTTTAATCCTTTGAGTATGGTGAAAAGGGCTTAAAGTACAGAAATTTGAACTCTTTTAAAACTTGAAATATTTAATACCATGTTTGGTAGCTTTCAGTAGAAGTAACTTTTCATTCTTCTATAAGGAAAAAAATGTTGATTACTTATAGCTTATCTCTGTACTGAACTAGCACTAAAGTTCTTTTTAAATTATTTTGATACTAGTTCTTCAAGATAGCTAAGATATTTTGAATGTGTTCCTACTAATTTAATCTTTCCCATTAAATGAAATCATATAAGTAAAATTACATGAAATTGAGGAAAAATAATAAGATATATCTCTTTATATAACAAAATACAGTGATTTTGTTCACATTGGTGCAACTCTCATTAAAAAAAAATATTGAACCCCAATATTCAGTCCATCATTTACAACTAGACAGCATATTAGAAGAAATGCATGCAGTTTTCTGATGAAGATGGATGAATGGATGGATAAGGGAATAGATGATGTATGAACCAATAGGTAAATCAATAGGTTGATAGATCCACGATGTCCTTAAACAGTGGTATAATAGTTTGTTTTGAATTTTAAAGCATGTTACAATATAAATATAAGCTCAATTTTATTGTATTATTTTATTTGTTTTTAAATTTATTTTGAATAGTTTTACAATTAGAGTTGCAAAGATAGTATAGAGTTTCTGTGTGTCTTTCACCAAGTTCTTCCTAAAGTTAACATTTTACATAACCTGATATATTTATCAAAATTAAGAAATAAACAATGCAATATTAATAAAGCAAAGACTCTATTAAAATGTAAATTGGTTGATAAAGATTTTCTGTGCACCATCCTTTTAAAATTCTATCATTAATCTAGGATATCAGGCTGCATTTAGTTATCATGTCACCTAAGTCTTCTAAAAGTTGCAACCAGTATTTGCATTCTTCTATCAACCTTAACATTTTTGGAAGAGTACTGGACATGAATTTTGTAAGATGTCTCTGGTTTGGGATTCTTCTGATGATTTCTCATAATTATACTGGGATTATGGACTCAGTTGAAGAGTATCACAAAGAACTTCTCATTGCCCAAAATACCAATAAATTTATGACTCTGTTCATAACAGGACATTAAAGGTTATACCTGTTAACTTTGGTCATTGATACCTCAGTTCTTTGAGAGGTTCAAAAAAAGTCATTATCCAATGTTTATCCAACTTTGTTTTGTTATAAGGGTGACAGTGAAGCTCTTTCCAGTTATCTATCTCTCATTCCACCAGGAAGTCCTCTGGCCTCATTTTTAAAAATTCCTACTCAATTAATTTTTCTCCATTGACATTTTTCCTCATCATCTTCAATGGAAAGATTATTTAAACATTGAATAATTATTCAATCTCCTAAAGTAAAGCAACATTAAAATGTCATATGAGGCCTGTCCTGAAAATATCCAGCCAATGTCAATAATTTAGGGACAGATATCATGTACATATATATTCAAAGAGCAACTTAAGTGTTGTTGCTCATTATGCTTTTTACAATGCCACTATACTTTTGCATAAAATTATTAATACAACCATTATAAATGTAAGAAAATCAAACTCTGTATTTACAATAAAACGCTATTATCTAATTTGAATGAAAAAATCCAATATGAACAAATGTGTCCTTATATTTAAATTTGAATTACTTGCTTCATGACTGAAACAAGCCTCTGGCTATGGGATCCCTTTATTTTTTGTTTTATTTAGGAAAACATAATCTAGGTTAAACTATTTATTTTGCAGATTTTCACTACATTAAAAAATTATGACTTCAGGGAAACATGAAAAACTGAATATGGATTTATTGTGTTCATGTAAGAAAAGCATTTTCACAGAGATTACAAATATGAAAGATCGTAGGTGTTTATATTATAACAAAGCACTTGATGATTTACTATGATCATGTACCAGTTCCCACATTATCCATTAATCTAAATGATGAGTATTAACCACACAAAAAGAGACCAAGGCACATGTAACTTTTACGTTCTAAAGCTGAGGATAGGTTATATGATAGATGCTGTGTAGGATCCTAAGTGCATTTGTTAAGCTATTGGTAGACATTTATAATTAATGTTCAGTTATGTCATCACACCAAGAAGAAAATTGCATTTTAACTGGTAGCGGTTAATCATTTCAGAAATTGGCTCATTACATTGCTGTTTTGTTACTGAAATGAATTTAAAATGATGACACTTTTGGGAGTGTCTGTATTAAGAACTCTTTGGAGCTCCAAGTAACTTGTTAGAGCAATTTAAGTAGAAAATTCCTTCTTTCCTTCCGTCCCTTTTCCCTATTTGCTTAAACTAGAGAGGAATAATTGATTACATCAATGTTTTCTTCTAAATTTGAATTCCAAATAAAGTTATTTAAGTGAATTGGTAACTAAAATATATTCCAAGTGTATTTTATATTTCTTTTCACTTATTTATTTCCAGACAAATCCATTATTTAATATTCTTTAAGTTAAGCTTTTGTTACATAGGAATGCTTTTTCTTTAATAATAAAAGCTTTGCATACAAGTCTGGACAGTCACCTATTCCATCCCTATATATAGATACTTAGGAAGTGTTGGGTTTTACTTTAGAACTTTAACAATTCTGTGTGATAAATATGTATTTGTCATTCATGATTGTGGCTTTATGAGATTTTTAGCCATTGCTATATTTATAGTTTAGCTCTTTTCTCTGATAATTTTGCAGGTCAACATTTTATCATAGTAATTAGCTTTTGGTTTTGTTTAGCACTGAATATCTTCATTTTCTGAATTTTTATTTTCTTTTATTCCTCACCTGATGACATGTTTTTCCTTTTTTTCCTTTTTTTCTTTTTTCTTTTCTTTTTTTTCTTTATAGAGAGAATGGAAGGGAAAGAGAGAAGCATTGGTGTAAAAGAGACACATCTATGATATGCACCTGGACTAAGGGTTGAACCACCAACCTAGGTATGTGCTTTGGCTGGGAATTGAAGCTGCAATCTTTTAGTTCTGGGTCAACACTCCACCAATCCTGAGCCACACAGTCCAGGGTTTATTTCATTTTTAGTTTCAACAATTTTAGTTTTAATTCCAAAATCTCCAATAGTTTATTACCATGACAATCTCTAATGAATGGACCACATCTTTCATTTACACATCTGAAAAACAAACTAAATATAGTTCTTGCAAAATTATTTCTGCCTATACTCTTAATCTTCTTTTGCTTTCTGTAGTTGTCTGGTTGCATTTTTTATATCTCATTTAAGACAGTTACCATCTTCAAATGTTTGTTGTTAGGGACTATGCACTGACTTTCTCAGTTCTTCTCTGTGTACTTCCTTTGCTGAGGGCAATCCCTAATGAAGAGCTTTTAGTTTGTTTACTTGTTGTTTGTTTGTTTGAAAAGACAGGAAAATTTTGTGTGGGGAATCACTCAATGGTTAATCAAGTCATACTCCTAAATCCAGCTCTTATCAGTCAGTTCCATTTTCCTATTGGGTGAAGCAATTTAGCATTAACTAAACACTATCCAATGCAGTATTTTGAACTGTGTTGCTTTATGATCATTATAAAATATGTTTTAAATTTAAAGTTGCACCAGAATAATACCTGTTCTTTGTCTTATGATCGAGCATATATCGAAGATAATTTTTATAAGATAATATGATACTCAGGTTTAATGAAGTGATTTTTTAAAATTTTAATAGAAAGCTATTATTATAGTTTAATAAACATTGAACTAAAGAAATAAAGTCACTGTGGGAGACATCTAGCTAACGTGGAAGCAAACTATCTGGGAAAACCCCCCAGATACAGTGTGGATGGGAATAAATAATCCAAGTGTCTGTATTATACTGGGCTTTATTTTCTTTCGCACATTAATCATAAATCATTGTAATCACCTCTCCATTGTTCTGCCACCCTCATTAAAATACTATAACATGTAGTACATGTCTGTGTTCACTATTTTACCTCCATAGCTTGGCACATGGTAGTTGCTCAGAAAGTGTTAATTGCAGAAATATGTCATACTGATTTTTAACTATATGATAATTGTTAATTATTTTTATATGCTAAATATTAAACAATAGAAATATATTCTTCTTGTACTTAATTCAGGGAGAGAACAGGTGCATATCAAGTAACTATTATTATTTTTTCTTTTTAAACAGTAAATGAATGATACATCTTTTCTTTTCTTTTTTTTTTTTTTTTTGAAGATTTTATTTATTATTCTAGAGAGGGGAAGAGAGAGAGGCAGAAAGGGAGAGAGAGACATCAATGTATGGTTGCCTTTCACCTGCCTCCAGCTATAGACCTGGCTGGAGACCTGGCTTGCAACCTGGTTATGAGCCCTGGCTGGGAATCAAACTAGAAACCTTTGTGTTTGCAGGCTGGTACCTTATCCACTGAGCCACCAGCCAGGGCCATATTTTCTTTTATAGCACCAAATTCAAACTAATATAAAAACATGGTCTAGGAAGTCAAAAAAAAAAAACTTAACATAAGTGACTTGTTCTATTTTGTGTGACAAAATCATAAAACTGACATAAAATTAGAAAATCAGATTCAGGTTAAAGGAAGACATTAATACCAAGAGATAAGGTAAAAAAAATTAAATTCATATAAATGTAGGTTATTGTCCCCAGTGGGAAATATAACAAAAATATCTATTTATCTTGACAGACTGAATGAGTTGTCTGTTTTCACAGGAAATGTATTTTTTTAATCATTGAATTTCAAAGGAAAGTTCCTGAGTGGACATTTAGTCAGGAGGTATTTAAAATTGTAGTATTCAGAAGTGTTTTTGAACAATTTTATAAGACAATTTATATAGCAAATTTTGTATAAAGCTAAAGTCATAATATTAAGATGCAATAAAAATATAAATAGAATTCTAAGATACAATAATCAAATAAGAAAAATTTGATAGGTAAATGTATCAAATAAAATATCATTGTATTGTGAATTGTATTTGCAATATATAGCTTTTGAACCTGCTAGTAAATAAATAGTATAGCACTCTGAAAGCATTAAAGAAAGTTGGGGAAAATAGCATTGTTATACTATATTGTACAATGAGAGCCAGTCTAAATGTTTTAATAAGTAAATAAATAAATAAATGGCAAAACAATACCAACTAATTATATAAGTTTTGAGTTTACAGATGGTAACATCACACACTATATTTTAAACTTGAAAGTGTACATGTACTTCTTCATTTAGCATTCATAGCATTTTATATATATTTTTTACTTATTAGTCTTATTATAATATCATAAGATGATATATAGTTAGATGCATGCATACATATATAAATATGTGTGTCCAGTGAGTATTGCATAAATAATAACATAGTGTATAAAATACATGTACATACACAGACATGGTGTGTATAATAATTATACCACTATCACTTTTCCCAATACACAACACAATGAAGCCATAAATACATAATGTATTCTAAATACATGTAGTATTCTTTAAATTACATTTAAAAATTGCATTATATAATAATTTTAAATAAGTAGTTAAATGAAAAAATAACAAAATGGATAAACACATTTTACTCTTGGAGTACCAATGCCAGAATATTTATAAAATATATAAATATTATTTTTCTGATATATATAAAAGCATATTTATATAATTATTTGGTAGTCTTTTTTACTGATTGTATATTAATAAATATAGATATTATAGATTTGATTTTACTTTCTAAAATGGAGAAAAATTAATTTTTAAATTTTAAATTAAAATCTAATGTTTTCATATTTTGTGTATTTATGTATATACATGTGTGTGCAATATTTATTTGAAATCTTATTTTTGCCTCCTATATAGATTATTTTTATTGGTAAGTGGATGTGACTTTTGTTGAAAATACAGCAGCATGTGGGTGTAATATACACAGTTTTTCCAATGTTTTATTTATGGTCATTAAGAATTATATCACTACTGAATAAATTAGTGCATACTTTCTCCAGGTCATCAAACCCACTAAGATGTATCTTCAGTCCAATTATAGATCCAAACTTTATTTCTGATAACAAGAAACATGAACTCATTTTTATTTTTAATTTTTATTTTAATGAGAGATGAACTCTGTGAAGTCAATCAAACAATATGCTATGTTCACAAGTGTTTGAACATATATATATTGAATTACTTTGTCTTGGATACCACCTTCCTGTATGCTAATAACCAAGCAAATCAGAAAATTATGTAAATTATTACACACAAATTGGCTTATTCCTAACAGAATAACAAGCTTCCGTGAGAAAAAAATGAATGAAAAGTGCAAAGCAAAACAAACCTTAAGCCACCAAAATTGTGAAGAACATAAAAAAAATGCATTGCAAATAGCATTGTGTCTCTTGATTCTTTTGTACAAAGTTGGCAAGAATGCATACTTATGATAATGCATAGTATATATATATACATATATACACATACACACACACATACTTATATGTGTGTGTGTGTGTGTGTGTGTGTGTGTATGTATGTATGTAGGTATATGTGATATGTTTAGTTCAGTGTCTAGCTCCATCACCTATTTCAAGGTTTATTTTATGACCTGTTTTGCATGAATGGAAATACATAATTCTTTATATACAGAGATTAAGATACACTATAACTTGGTATTTTACTCATTTAAAGAAAGACATCTCACCAAATAATTACTTCAATTGTTAAATGTTATTTATTTACCCCTATTATCAAATTAATCATTATAATTACTATTAATTTGTCAGATAAACATTACTGAAAAAATTATACAGAGATTTAAATTTTTTCCCTGAAATAATACCAACTAATGTTTGCAACCATGTATTTTGTGGAAATTTTGTACTTTAATATGTAATTTGAAAGTAGAAATTATATCATTTAAAAAATAATGTCAATAGCCATGTAAAAAGAAAGATTGACTTTGGACATCCACGACTAACAGCATAAACATAATTTCTGTAGAAATAACAGCTTGGATTGGTATAACATAGAAATAAGTCTTATTTATTAAAAAATCCTTCTTTGTAGATTCATTATGAGTTTAGATAAAACACATGCTGAAATTATACTGTTAAAAAGTGATTGGCTAATAAGCTAAAGGAAGCATTTATGTACATTCACTGGAGCAGCCAAACAGAATGACAACACAGAAATCCATTAAGCAGTAGTTGGCTTCAACAACTTCTGATTCATTGGAAGCAGCAGGGAGCAAAACCTCCATGAGACAAGCCACAGATTTGCTAACAGTGCCCCAGGGCATACTGGCAAATACATCAGAAATATTGACTTTTATAAAATAGGCAAACTTCCATTGTTTGAAGAACACACATTTCCTTTCACAACATAGGTAAGAATCTCTCTAAAGACAAAAATAATGGAGTTTCCTCTTTGTAGTTGGTACACTGTGAAGCGTGGCAGTGAATTGGAAAGTGATGGGCACCTAACAACAGTAAGAAAGAACATTGTCTTAAATGACACAGGGTTACAGAATACCCAATATGACTTTTAAACTGAATCTGACTTTAAATTTTACTAGGAACACAGATAAATTACTTTTTCGATGACTAAATAATTAAACTCTTTTATGACTACTTACTCCACAGACAAATCAGAATAGGAAAAGAAAGAGGTGCATACATCCCACTGAAAAACCATTTGTGGAAATGGTGCTTTTGAATAAAAACTATGATTGCATTTTAAAGATATTTGTATGAAGATGCAAATAAAACATTCACATCCTCTTATTGTAACTATTCAATTTCTATTGAGAAAATGTACCCATTCTAATTTTCCCATTTCCTATCAAAATAGATCATCAGTTTGCTTAATTTCTTTACACTTCTTAACTTTATAGTATGCACATGGACCACCCAAACCCCTTATTAATATTGGTGGAACAGGATGGGGTGAGATCTGAATTTCCAAGTTTCTAACAAACTTCCCATTTGATGTCAAAGGTAGCCTTTGTCCAGACCACTCTTACTAGAAAGGCTTGTGTATAGTTTTTCAATGGATTTTCAGGAACACACTGGAATGCCCCACTTGGATGGCTAACTAGTGTGCCTATAGCTAATGATTCCATTTGTTCTTCGTGTTTTTGCCTGAGGTAGCTGGAGGCAGAGCTGATTTTTTCCCATACAGAGAGGTTTCTCTGTTTATTGACACTAAACTGTTGTCCATTCTGGCAAGAGAAAGGTTTAGGCACACCACTTTGCCTAGTGGATGTTTAAGCACAGCCAATTACTTGTAATAATATTGATATGATCCTTTATGGGAGAGATCTTGTCCTATTAGTAATTATTCCATAAGATTATTCTTTGATTAAATTATGTACAAGCATCTTCAGTGTCAGTTTATTTGGCATTTTTGAAAAAAATGATTTAGAAGTATCATTGGCAGACTGAAAATGTTTTAAGCATTAATATGACATTAACATAAAAAAGAAATACTACTATTATTTTTAAAATTCTTAAAACTAAATAGTTCTCTAAAAGGCCAGCTGTCTTGAATATATTGACATCACTAAAACCATATGTGAACACTTCTTTATAACAAAAGATATTTATAAGACTTTGAACTTTGAAATTCATATGGCATTTCTAGTGTTCTATGTGGTCCCAATTATATCTTATAAATCCATTTGTACATGTATAATTTGTATAATTAGTTTGTTTTGATTTTAAAATAAAGACACCTTTCTTTTATTACTTAGTTGTCTTCTGCATCACAAAATTCATATTCCTTAAATCAGATGGTGAAAGACAGAACCTCCCAAACCACCAATGTATAATTAAAACTTTATGAGGAAAATAACAAAAGTACTTTTCTAGAATTCTGTTTAAATAAAAGACAAAAAGAGGAAAATAATCCATCCTGTCTGACATCAGGAAGTAATTTTCCTGAAGCTAGTGACTGAAATAGAACACTAAGAGATTTCTGTACTGCTGGTCATGTTTAATTGTGTGATCTAACTAGATTCAAGCTGTAAAAAATTAGTATAACATGTTTTATGTGTACCTTTCTCTATTAATAATAACATTTTAACCATATAAAGTAATCATGTTTTCAAAATTTATTTTTAGAGTTTTCAGAGGTAGAGTGTATTTTTTTTTAATTTAAAATATTTTAATTACTATTTATGTGGATGACTCTGTAGTATGCATGCTGTTTTACCCTTTCATCAGTTATTACTATTTTTATGGGAATTATCTGGATAATATTTAATTAGTAAAGCATCACTCAAAAGTTGGACAAATAATTTTGTGTTTGTGTTGGAATATCTATGGGTATGTGTGCAGTGAAGGACCAAATAAAAACAATTTCACTTAGAAAATTCTAATTGTGACCTTTAAATCTGCTGAGAAGGGTAGGTTGTACCTGTAGACTTTGTGTTTATGTTTTTGAAAAATTTGGAATGCTTTCCTGAATCTTTCCACAAACAGGTTTAATTCAAGATAGAGAACTGTACAACTGAGACCTTCCTGGCTGATGAAATGGCTAGTTCATCACATAGAACGTCCTGATAATCAGAATTATAAATCACTAAAAGATAGCTTGGCTTGGAGACACTGAAACTCTACCGCAAAACATACCTTTTAGTCAAGGTAATGAGATCCATTGCAAGCTATAGGCTTTTTATGAACATACACTTAAAACCACTTTTCCCTGACATTTACTATGGTAATCAGACTCAAAAATGAGGTAGATTTCTGGCATCTAAGATTGCTTTAATGTGACTGAGAAAATAGCTTTTCCAGGGTCCACTTCATGAGTATTTGTCAATAACCATTTTCTCCTTTACTCCAAGAAAAAGGGGATACAGCAAATAAGTGAAATTAGCATCCATTTTTGTAAACCTGAAACATTTCACTTTAAGTGCATAAAAATATATATGTGACCCTAAACAGTCATTCAAAAAAGATACAAAAGTAAATAATGTTTTGAGAGTTTGTTAAAAGATTCAGCCTAACTCTTTAGGCCCAGACATTTGTGAATAAAGCAAAGAAGCAATTTTTACCAGAAAGAATCATTCAATGGGCCTGAAGAATTCATTCATATTTAGTCTCTCATTTGTGTTCTTGAGATGTTTTTACTTCATGGAAAGTTTGCCTTGAATAAGAACTTTCAGAAGTAGGCAGAAATACATATAACTTACATAAAACACCAAAGTATATACTAGTAGGTAGATTGTATTAATTCATTCTCTGGTAAATTCTGAAATTATATTTTTGTTTTGTTCTGACTGGTGTAGCTCAGTGGGTTGGGCATCATCCAGCAAACCCAAAGGTTGCTGGTATAAACCCCATTCAAGATACATGCCTGGGTTGCAGGCTAGGTTCCCATTTAGGGGCATGCAAGGTTGATGTTTCTTTCACACATTGGTGTTTCTCTCCCTCTCTTTCTCCCTCCCTTCCCTCTCTCTCTAAAAATAAATAGAATACTTTTAAAAATAATATATTTGCTTCAAAATGTCTCTGGTGTTGTATGGTTAATAATGGTCTCCCCAAAATTTCTACATTTTTTCCACCTAAAAAAATAAATAAATATCACTGCTTTTACCTCACATATAGCAGTCTATTGAAGAATCTAGTTAGTGTAATAAAGCAAATGAAAGAAAAAAAAACTATGTAAATTGTACAGAAAGAAACAAAAATACCTTATATCTGCATGGGCATGCATATTAAAAAAAACACCAAAGGAGTTCACAAAAATTTGAGAAGTAAATCAATAAATATAGCAAAATTTCTACATTCTTTTTCCAGGAACTTGTGACTATGTTATTTTATGTGGGAAGGGGGACTTTACAAATATGATTAAGTTAGTAAGGTTAAACTAAATAGAAAGCCTATCTTGAATTACCTAGAAGGGTTTAGTGTAATCACAACAGTCCTTATAAGAGGGAAATAGTAAAATTAGGGTCAGAGAGATAAGATATAAGAATGGAAGTGGAAGTCAGACAAAAAAAGACACTACATTCCCTGGCTTTAAAGAAGAGGGAGGGAAGAAGGAAATGACTAAGGAATCTGGAAGGTCAAAAAATCAAGGAAAATGATTTTGACCTTTAATTTCCACAAGAAGCCTTAGCCCAGTGAAACTGATTTCAAATTTTCATCCTCCATAATGGTAGAATAATAAATTCATCTTGCTTGAAGTCACTAAATTTGTGTTAATTTGTTATGTTAGCAATAAGAAGCTAACATACCTAGAAACCAGTATCCAATAACTCCCTTCCAAGACAATGCAGTTATGTAGTTATTTTGCATTTCATTGTTATTTATTATATAACCTTACCTGACACAAGCCACTCCACCAACGGTTCTTTATTGAAAACCCAGTATTGTCTTCTAAACCTCTAATTAGGGCCTACAGTGACCTAGTTTTAGTTATTTCTCCCAGTATTTCAGATCCTTCTGACCTCTGCATTACATCTCCTTAGCTTACTTACAACTGATTTCAGTTAGATGTGCTGAAAATTCTGTGAACTCTCAGACTCATTTTGCATTTTCAATCTCTCCCTCAAGTGACTAATGCTCAACTTTCTGCATGTTTTGAGACATTTTCTGATACCTGGAGCAAACCCACTGCATGTATAAAGCTCGCTGAACTGAACACCCCTGCAGAAGATCTTGTCTCCAGGGGCAGCCCTGAAGTGGATTAGAGCAGCCAGAAAATAAATATCCCAGCTCCCACTGTTTCCAGTGGGTACTTGTAGATTTCATCCTGGAATTTTGTCATGTGCAAGAAGGAACAATTCTCACAACCCAGAGCAACAAACTTCATAGGACATCCTCATTTTGGCTCTGATTCCTGTCTTGACTTATTTTCAGCACAGATACTCCTATTTCTCTGATAACTCCTTAGGTAACTATGCACACTAAGATCTTGTCACAGGCTTACAGGAAAACTTAAAGTGACATCACTCTGGAATACTGTCAACAGCTTGGAACACAGCTGTCAATCAAATGTTTCTTGGGTAATTTACATTTCAAAAACACCTGATGAATGAGAAGGATTTAAAATCACATTTTATGAATTGTCTTGATTTTGTTTGCTACTTTTAATTTTATTCCTTGATGAATTTTTTGCTTCCACATATAAGTTTTAACAGCAATAAAAACTGCCATTAGAATGTTGGTGAAACTCTTAAATATGTCCAGAATGAAAAATATTTCTAAAATCTGGTTAATCAATGGTTACTGTAGAATTATGACATTTTTAAATATAAATGTTAAATTAATTTTATTTTTTAATGTTTTAAAAGTTAATAATCCATGCCCTGGCTGGTGGCACAGTGATAAGGTGCTGGCCTGTGAACCCAAAGGTCGCTGATTTGATTCCCCAGCCAGGACACATAACTAGGTTGCAAGCCAGGTCTCCAGCCAGGTCTGTAGCTGGAGGCAGGTGAAAGGCAACCCATACATGGATGTCTCTCTCCCTCTCTGCTTCTCTCCCTTCCCCTCTCTCTAAAAATAATAAATAAAATCCATAAATATATAAATAAATTGTGCAAGAGTGGATCTCATGGTACAGTGTTTGTAGTGGTCATTATTCCTTGAACATGTAAGGTATACTCTGAATCATGTATTTGGAATGTAGAAAAGCCCATCCCAGGGAATAAACTAAGAAAACATATCATTTAAAGAATTATAAGTTAACACCAAACACACAAATACTCTGATCTGTGTGTACTGCTCCTTATCTAGCAAGATATTTGTGTGAGTCAGACTCACAACCAGTGTGTTACAGATTCTTAATATGGTTTCCTAACACTTCAATGCCCCTCACTCAGAAATTTAGCTGGCATGTTAGTGAACATCTACTGTTTTCTCACTAGTATGTTACAGAGACATACACATATTTAAACATTTTTTTTGGTTGGTAGGCTCTTTGGTGATTGGTTGGTTGGTGGTTGGTTGGTTGGTTTTGTTTTGTTTGGTTTGATTTATTTACTTATATGTTATATATGCATTTCCTCATTGAATCTGCCCTCATTAGCAATTTCATATTTTCACCTGAAGACTCCACTCTTGAACTTTGCCTTGACAAGACTGTAAGAATTTTTGACTTCTTTATTATTTCCTGTTTTACTTTTAGTTCCACAAATAACAGTCATTAGAACTGAAGTTTAGAGTTATGGATGACTTTTGGTTTCATAAGAATTTCTTTTTAGTTCATTTTTTGTGCCTTCTTTTTGGTTTGGTTGTTTTCTTACATAAGGACTATTAAGATATATTTTCAATTCAATATTATCATTGCCTTCAATGAATTATTACATTGTTCCTATTTATCCTAGTATTCTGTCTGATTATACTTTCTTTTGTTTGCTTGTAATTAATTCTGAAGATCCAATTGAAAAGGGACAAAAATTGTTAGTGTATAGAATATTAACAAGTGTTACTAACTTATTTTGTGTTCCTAGCTTGATACATTTTCTTCTCTATAAACTGATAACTACTGATTATCATACTCTGTATTATCTATTAATTAATGACTATAAAGTTTGTGAGGAATACTAAGTGTTTTAGTTTAATAGATCTTCACATTTAAAATTTCTTTATGACAATATCTCTTAGTTATGAAGCTCCTAAAGGAAAAAAACAATCAAACATATTTTTGGTGAAAAACTACAATACTGTGATTTTTTTTATTAAATGCAGTACCAACTGTTATAAAGAATTTGTGGTTACATGGCAAATAAAGTAATATATTTATATTCATGTAAATCTATAAACAACTTCTCATTACATATTTATTGATTATTTCTCTATCATAGTCAATACCATTTCAGGGATGCTCATTTATTTTATTAAGTATATTAATATTAAGTACATACAATTGTTGTACTTAATACAATATTAAGTACAACAAATACAATAAAAAGGATACTCCATATTATTTCAGATAGTTTCTAACAAGTGCTATAGTTATTAATAATGGTGTTTCATAATGCTCTTGATTTCTTAAGAAAAAGTAGTTTATCATGGCACAGAACTTGCTAGCTGGTAGATTATTATAATGTCTTTTATACTGAGAGTTAAATATCTCAGACTGTGATTTTATTTTATTTTATTTTATTTTAAGTATTTTATTTATTATTTTTAGACAGAGGGGAAGGAGAGAGGCAGAGAGAGAGAGAGAGACATCAATGTATGGTTGCCTTTCACCTGCTTCCAGCTACGGACCTGGCTGGAGATCTGGCTAGCAACCTGGTTATGTGCCCTGGTTGGGAATCAAACCTTTGGGTTCACAGGCTGGTACCTTATCTACTGTGCCACCAGCCAGGGCTTTATACTGTGATTTTAAAACACAGAAAAATAACTTTTAACTCCCTAAGTCAATACAAATGAAAGGAAGATAATTAATTATTTGGTTTTAGTTATAAACCAATGAAATAGGAAAAACAACGGTATGAATATTTTTCATTTTGATTCAGCAAAATACCATTACTATCCCATCCTATTTCAACAGAGCAATTATAGTTCTAAAGAAATAAAACCATCAATTAGTATCTCAAAATGTATAAAACCTTTGCTATTTTGTCAGAATGATATCCAGATATTTTATACAATTTTTTAATTGAAGTAATCAAATAACATTCCTAAAACTGACAGACATCAATTTAAGAGATATATGTTAAGTGCCAGATGGTCAATTAAAATTTTGGCACATTTGTTAACAAATGAATGGCCAATAACATCTTAAATAATTTTTCTATAGCCATGTGTCCAGCCTCCCATTGTTGATTTTGTCTTAAATGCTTCCCTATGTATTGTGATTGAAAAAATAAGAGTGCATTTTCTGTTCTTATTTTCCCTAAAACTCTACCTTCAGATTGACTGATAGATAATAGATAGATCGACGATAGATAGATAGAGGTAAATATATATATACATACTCTCTCTCTCTCTCTCTCTCTCTTTCTCTCTCTCTCTCTCTCTCTCTCTCTCTCTATATATATATATATAATTTAGTCCACTTGGTTTCATTTCTTTTTTTAATTTAATTTTATTGTTGTTTCATTACATCCATTCCCTTTTTCCTTCCCTCTGCCCCCTTCCCCACCCACCAACTCCCCCCAAAGTTAATCTCACTTGTTGTCCATGTTCATGGTTCTTCCATATTAGTTCCTTGACTAAACTGCTCCCCT